>OZ059834.1:28823407-29423407 GCA_964057195.1 Orthosia cruda | reverse complement strand
GCTTGTCTGCTTGTCTGCTTGTCTGCTTGTCTGCTTGTCTGCTTGTCTGCTTGTCTGCTTGTCTGCTTGTCTGCTTGTCTGCTTGTCTGCTTGTCTGCTTGTCTGCTTGTCTGCTTGTCTGCTTGTCTGCTTGTCTGCTTGTCTGCTTGTCTGCTTGTCTGCTTGTCTGCTTGTCTGCTTGTCTGCTTGTCTGCTTGTCTGCTTGTCTGCTTGTCTGCTTGTCTGCTTGTCTGCTTGTCTGCTTGTCTGCTTGTCTGCTTGTCTGCTTGTCTGCTTGTCTGCTTGTCTGCTTGTCTGCTTGTCTGCTTGTCTGCTTGTCTGCTTGTCTGCTTGTCTGCTTGTCTGCTTGTCTGCTTGTCTGCTTGTCTGCTTGTCTGCTTGTCTGCTTGTCTGCTTGTCTGCTTGTCTGCTTGTCTGCTTGTCTGCTTGTCTGCTTGTCTGCTTGTCTGCTTGTCTGCTTGTCTGCTTGTCTGCTTGTCTGCTTGTCTGCTTGTCTGCTTGTCTGCTTGTCTGCTTGTCTGCTTGTCTGCTTGTCTGCTTGTCTGCTTGTCTGCTTGTCTGCTTGTCTGCTTGTCTGCTTGTCTGCTTGTCTGCTTGTCTGCTTGTCTGCTTGTCTGCTTGTCTGCTTGTCTGCTTGTCTGCTTGTCTGCTTGTCTGCTTGTCTGCTTGTCTGCTTGTCTGCTTGTCTGCTTGTCTGCTTGTCTGCTTGTCTGCTTGTCTGCTTGTCTGCTTGTCTGCTTGTCTGCTTGTCTGCTTGTCTGCTTGTCTGCTTGTCTGCTTGTCTGCTTGTCTGCTTGTCTGCTTGTCTGCTTGTCTGCTTGTCTGCTTGTCTGCTTGTCTGCTTGTCTGCTTGTCTGCTTGTCTGCTTGTCTGCTTGTCTGCTTGTCTGCTTGTCTGCTTGTCTGCTTGTCTGCTTGTCTGCTTGTCTGCTTGTCTGCTTGTCTGCTTGTCTGCTTGTCTGCTTGTCTGCTTGTCTGCTTGTCTGCTTGTCTGCTTGTCTGCTTGTCTGCTTGTCTGCTTGTCTGCTTGTCTGCTTGTCTGCTTGTCTGCTTGTCTGCTTGTCTGCTTGTCTGCTTGTCTGCTTGTCTGCTTGTCTGCTTGTCTGCTTGTCTGCTTGTCTGCTTGTCTGCTTGTCTGCTTGTCTGCTTGTCTGCTTGTCTGCTTGTCTGCTTGTCTGCTTGTCTGCTTGTCTGCTTGTCTGCTTGTCTGCTTGTCTGCTTGTCTGCTTGTCTGCTTGTCTGCTTGTCTGCTTGTCTGCTTGTCTGCTTGTCTGCTTGTCTGCTTGTCTGCTTGTCTGCTTGTCTGCTTGTCTGCTTGTCTGCTTGTCTGCTTGTCTGCTTGTCTGCTTGTCTGCTTGTCTGCTTGTCTGCTTGTCTGCTTGTCTGCTTGTCTGCTTGTCTGCTTGTCTGCTTGTCTGCTTGTCTGCTTGTCTGCTTGTCTGCTTGTCTGCTTGTCTGCTTGTCTGCTTGTCTGCTTGTCTGCTTGTCTGCTTGTCTGCTTGTCTGCTTGTCTGCTTGTCTGCTTGTCTGCTTGTCTGCTTGTCTGCTTGTCTGCTTGTCTGCTTGTCTGCTTGTCTGCTTGTCTGCTTGTCTGCTTGTCTGCTTGTCTGCTTGTCTGCTTGTCTGCTTGTCTGCTTGTCTGCTTGTCTGCTTGTCTGCTTGTCTGCTTGTCTGCTTGTCTGCTTGTCTGCTTGTCTGCTTGTCTGCTTGTCTGCTTGTCTGCTTGTCTGCTTGTCTGCTTGTCTGCTTGTCTGCTTGTCTGCTTGTCTGCTTGTCTGCTTGTCTGTTTGTCTGTTTGTCTGTTTGTCTGTTTGTCTGTTTGTCTGTTTGTCTGTTTGTCTGTTTGTCTGTTTGTCTGTTTGTCTGTTTGTCTGTTTGTCTGTTTGTCTGTTTGTCTGTTTGTCTGTTTGTCTGTTTGTCTGTTTGTCTGTTTGTCTGTTTGTCTGTTTGTCTGTTTGTCTGTTTGTCTGTTTGTCTGTTTGTCTGTTTGTCTGTTTGTCTGTTTGTCTGTTTGTCTGTTTGTCTGTTTGTCTGTTTGTCTGTTTGTCTGTTTGTCTGTTTGTCTGTTTGTCTGTTTGTCTGTTTGTCTGTTTGTCTGTTTGTCTGTTTGTCTGTTTGTCTGTTTGTCTGTTTGTCTGTTTGTCTGTTTGTCTGTTTGTCTGTTTGTCTGTTTGTCTGTTTGTCTGTTTGTCTGTTTGTCTGTTTGTCTGTTTGTCTGTTTGTCTGTTTGTCTGTTTGTCTGTTTGTCTGTTTGTCTGTTTGTCTGTTTGTCTGTTTGTCTGTTTGTCTGTTTGTCTGTTTGTCTGTTTGTCTGTTTGTCTGTTTGTCTGTTTGTCTGTTTGTCTGTTTGTCTGTTTGTCTGTTTGTCTGTTTGTCTGTTTGTCTGTTTGTCTGTTTGTCTGTTTGTCTGTTTGTCTGTTTGTCTGTTTGTCTGTTTGTCTGTTTGTCTGTTTGTCTGTTTGTCTGTTTGTCTGTTTGTCTGTTTGTCTGTTTGTCTGTTTGTCTGTTTGTCTGTTTGTCTGTTTGTCTGTTTGTCTGTTTGTCTGTTTGTCTGTTTGTCTGTTTGTCTGTTTGTCTGTTTGTCTGTTTGTCTGTTTGTCTGTTTGTCTGTTTGTCTGTTTGTCTGTTTGTCTGTTTGTCTGTTTGTCTGTTTGTCTGTTTGTCTGTTTGTCTGTTTGTCTGTTTGTCTGTTTGTCTGTTTGTCTGTTTGTCTGTTTGTCTGTTTGTCTGTTTGTCTGTTTGTCTGTTTGTCTGTTTGTCTGTTTGTCTGTTTGTCTGTTTGTCTGTTTGTCTGTTTGTCTGTTTGTCTGTTTGTCTGTTTGTCTGTTTGTCTGTTTGTCTGTTTGTCTGTTTGTCTGTTTGTCTGTTTGTCTGTTTGTCTGTTTGTCTGTTTGTCTGTTTGTCTGTTTGTCTGTTTTTCTGTTTGTCTGTTGAACATAGAACCTCCTCCTTCTTGGAAAGTCGGTTAAATAACACCTATCCATAGCTGGGACGTTAATCATTAGGCCATTCAGACGAAAAATCGCGGCAGCGAAATTACGAACCACATTGCACACACGTCAACGTCATTATAGACATTAGTAGTATGATTAGAGATCTAAAATCTCATTAAACGTAAATTTTTAGTCTCGTGTATTAGGTCCCGAGTTATTATTTTTACTCTAGCCACACTTGAAATAGCCCTTGAAGGTATATCGTTGATTCGACATAGAGAGTTTGCCACCGCGGTTCGCTGCGTCCCTGCACGGGGGCGCTACTAAATAAGGGGGTGAGTTCCCTTTTAAAATCTGAAGTAGGTCCTCAATCCATACGGATCGATTGATTATGTCAGAGTTTTAATGACTGAAACCTGGCACAAGCAACTGAAGGAACACGGGTGTTCCTTCAGTTGCTTGTGCCAGAGTCGCGGTAACTCTCTTTCAAATTTATCCGCGACCCAGACAGGTATCGGCTTGAGCGGACCCCGTCATTTTTTGCTGACATCTCGTTGAGGCGCGCGTGGAACACCGCCGTTGTCGCCGCGTCGATTCTGGACTGGTCCTTATCGGACGGTGTGCTACCCGTTACTCGCCGTCCGCATTCCCACGCCTATGGTGTCGGTGTCGGGAATCGCCTCTCTACCGCCAACGCCCATGGCGTCTCCTGTGGTGGCTAGGGGCGCGTGACCGTCTCCGTTGCGACTCCCTCACGCATTCCGCCTCCTCCTTCGCGAGCATTACTGCTTCGCAGACGGAGGAGACAGCTTACCGAAATATAATATATCTATTTATTATTTATTATATACTTTATTGTACACCACAAAAAAACATACAGGACAAACTTTCAAATATACAGGTGTACAATGGGCGGTCTTATCCCACTAGACAATCTCTTACAATGACACAATGGCATGCAAGCTACTTGTACACTTGTATGGAAGTTACAGCCATGTATTCTCCGTGATTGTTGAGGAGGACAAGACCCACAAAGGGTTGTTGCGCCTATGCAAAGGAATGAATGTATGAATAATAACTTCTCCTTCGGTCGATCGCTCACTGCTGAACGTCACGCTGATAAAACTCTATACCTACTATCACCTATCCCCTCACTAGTGGCAAGTAGCTAATGTGCTATTGTAAGTATAGTTTTTTTAAACATATTCTATAGGCATGCGCTCGACCACTCTCTCACCTGGTAAGCGATGATGTGGTCGAAGGTGAAACACGCTTGTAAGTATAGTTGACTTCCATGCAGACGACCCCGCAGTTAAAGCCAGTTTTAAATACCATATACATAAATACATAAATAAAATTAAAGTGTTGTTTTAATGAATGCATGTGCAAGTGTATACGGTACTAATAACAAATACACAATTTTTAAGATTTTTGTCTGTCTGTCTGTTTTTTCCGAGTAATCTCCGAAACGGCTGGACCGATTATGACAGGACCATCACTGGTGGATATCTGATGTTATAAGGAGTAACATATACTATATCGTTACATATACTATATCCCGGAAAATACACAGTGTCTTTTAGAGAGTTATAAAATAAAATAAAATATTTACGGGTTTGACACGGACGAAGTCGTGGGTAGCTAGTAAAAAACAATTTCATACATGATAAAATAGATCAGATTTTACGGTGTATTCCCGCTGTCCCCGTAATCTTTGTCCCCGCAACGGAACGTTATAAAATTTCCTTCCCGTTGTGCCCCTTATGTACAATATGTACATACGGGCAACGGGGACAACGGACACGTACCCCTATTTGTCTACTGAGTTTTCCTATAGTGGCCTCCTTCACCAACCTCACGTTATGGAAAGCGGCACACTATACCAGGCAACCCCTTACGAGGTGTCTGGGACCATCTTCGGTAGGTCACGCCTCCGAGAGCACTCGCCCCTGGTACTCAAGAGAAAATGTGAGTTGCACCGTGATTACTCACTACCATTTATCCAGAATGGTACCGGAGCAATAAAGCCGCTCACCACACGCACCCCAGCACGCCAGCACTAGTGCAAGCACCGGCACCAGCGCAGTTGGTGCTAGCGGATTCAATCCCCGTTAAGGACGCCAGAGAAGCTGGCTCGCATTTCTCCAGAATGGTCCCGGAGCTGTAAGCACGCTCACCTCTCGAATACAAATCATCGCATCTACCCAATGCCTACAGCTGGGTTGCCGGAAAACTAATCCAACGGGTAGTCCTCTTCTTTCTATCCAGGAAAGTGCCGGAGATGCAGCTCGCTCACAGGAGCTCACTTGCTTGAGGGTTACTCACGAACCCCGCGTCTGACCACCAGGTGGCCCTTTGCCTTGGGCCGGTAACTTCAGACACTTGTTGCGCGCGAGGAATGACGCTCGGCCCACACATAGCCGAGCAGACAACATGCCACTCCTCTGCAACCACCACATAGACCACCGCGAGTCCAACCTCAATGTCAGGTACCACCTTTGCGCTTGCAATGGTGGAGGGCCTACCTGACCCCGCGTACCCTGATCCAAACAGCCGGACCCGTAGTTCCAGCTGCGAAAGCCCCCATCTGTTCGGGTCGTACAGATAGGGACAACGGACAGTTAAGATTACACGTGTCGTCGTCCACACACAAAGATTTTTTTCTTAATTAAAGAGCCTAGACTGCTCTCATCCAGGGATTCTTCGCACCACATGCCAAGCCGTACCCTCGAACGCTACCGTGATCGAGGGTATAATAGTCAGGCTAACAGGCACGAGGAGCCATTTTCTTGTGGCGCTATCCATATTTGAAGGGTGGGAGGGGTGCCCATTATCGCCACGCTTGGCAGGCGGTTTAGCAATCGCAGTTTATTGTTACAGTGCACAGAGAATGCTCCCGCCCATTCGCCGGTAAGTCCCTTAGTCGCCTCTTACGACATGCACGGGAAAATATGGGATGGTGTTATTCTTTACGTCCGACGCCATACGGTTAGTCTCTCTGTAAAGGCACTCTCACTTATATAATTTTAACGCAACGGTGTCCCCGTTGCGTTACAGGCATAATTTGAAAAGTATATACTACAATAACGCGTATAGGGACAACGGGAAGTAATTTCAATTATTTTATTAATGTCCCTTTGTCCCCTTTAATAGGGACATTCCCTACAGGGACAACGGGAATACACCGATTTTCTCACGTGTATATAAAACTCCGCCTATGATAAAACTATTTGGCTATAAAACTTTTTAGCTCATTGTCAATATTCCTGTTCATCTATTCCTGTCAGAGGAGTTTTTGGCGGGATTTTTTCGAATGCAGTTCAGCGGCTGTTAATATTATTTGCAAATTGATTTATAGTGGATATTGTGATATAAAATTGGTGTAGTTTTGTGTCTCAACTGTCTACGCAACTGGACAATATGTAAAAACGTTGACAGAAGCGATCTCGGGATAGTGGAGCGGAGTATTTTATTGTAGTATTGACTACCTCTGCAAACTTACTGGGAAGGCTGACTCGATGCAATTTGCTGCC
Source organism: Orthosia cruda (assembly GCA_964057195.1). Classification (NCBI taxonomy): domain Eukaryota; kingdom Metazoa; phylum Arthropoda; class Insecta; order Lepidoptera; family Noctuidae; genus Orthosia; species Orthosia cruda. The sequence goes on along the minus strand of OZ059834.1, from coordinate 29,416,942 downwards.
AAATGCTCCAAGAAACATAAGAATATGTTGCATCCGCATTCTAATGCATACTAAATAATACAAATACTAACTGATGACTAGGCAGCATGGTCTCAGACCTTAGCCTGTTCCGTTAGGAAAAAATACATTAAAAAAAAACTATTCCTGTCAACTCTGTGCCAAAGTCCATATAAAAATCAACCAAAATGATTACCTAATGATTTTAAATTCTAGTGAACAACATGTGCAACGCAATAACTGATACTCGAACCGACTCTTCCGAAATACAGGCCGGCAATCTAAACAGTCTTAACATGTAGCTCATCGTAAAGATCCAAATTCAAGATGATAAGATTCCTCTCTCAGATGGGACCTAGAATATCTTCTACGGGCTCAAATATTATGCATCATCCAGAATGTTTGACTGTCGTGAAGAGAAGCTTCGTGCCTTCTGGAGCACCCGCAAGAAATTACGTGGAGAAAAAAGACAAGCAACATCCAAATAAAGGAGGAGGTTCCAGGGATAGGGAAGAGAGAGAATCTGTGACAATGCCTGGCTTTATTAACCCGGTGCCCCCGAGGAGCGAAGGACTTCTGACACAGAAAATAAAGCAAGAGATAGAGGAACATAAGAAGCGGAAAGATAAGCCTTCGCTCGATAACCCTGAGACGAGACAGTGACATATCCATTGAATAACATAGGGCATAAGAATACATTGTTAACATAATTAGGTAACTATATTTTATAACTAAAAACAAAATAAGACACGAAAATCAAGAAATGAAATAGATCTCCAGGACATTTAGGAGTCAAAGTCTCCGCATTCTATATGGGAATCAGCATTGTATAATACTTTTTCGACTGAACTCAAAATACAATCAAAATAAAGTTCTACCTATGTGATTGATACAATATTTTAGTAATTTTTTATTAAAGCTTTAAAAATATAAGATTTAAGGTAAGTTAGTGTTCATGCAATATCGGAGATTATGTATGGCCTCGTTGTTTTCGGACGGTGAGCTAACCTTTACCCACCGTCCGCAAGCCTGCGCCTACGGTGGCAGAGAATCGGCTTGCGACTCCCGACGTCAAGGGCGTTTCCTGCGGAGCTTTTTTACAATAAAAGTTTTTACATCATTAACCGAACTAAAGAACGAGTCTCAACAGTTCGGCTTGACGACATAACAGAACTAATGCGACAAAATTAAACTCAGTAGTCCGTCCCGAACAAAACAACCGAACTACTGAGACTAGAGGACGATCAGCGAGTGTTTTTGTGCGACGGGCGATTACTCGCAACACTCGCCCGGGCGGTCAGTCCAGCACGCGTTGGTTGGTTGATGTCTCTCGGCGTGATTTCTGATACTGAGTATTGCTGAGCGAGTATTATCTATGATAGCTCTTGTCTCTGCGACAAACTTGTGTCGAGAAAGTACTCGCCGGTATGGTCAACAGTCAGTGATTAACTATTAATATTGTGTCTCTTTATTAACACGGGATCTGTACCTTTTGTTCGTTTCTTCAGCAAGAAAATATCGATAGAAAATGTTGATAGCTAATCACTTCGTCGCCTGCGGTGGGACAAGTGCCATATTATTTATATATCTAAATAGTATATCTATAACAAAGTCGTTGTCTGCGTCTGTCAACGTCATCCTGTCATCGGTCTTCGGCCTGTCGCGAGACTAGACGGACGTGTTTATCTGTACTTGCTAAAATGAAATATCTATAAACAATTGCAAAAAATTATTATTTTGCGGCGTCAGTTAAAACCAAAGTTAAGTGTGTCACGTATGACTAGTAAGTTTTTTCCAACTTTTATGTGCAAGATGAAGTAAAATATTGTTTATTTTCTACATTATATAAAGTGTTGCGGGTAGTATGTCTATCCCAGGATCGAGCCCGTTTGGTCTTAGCCAAATACGAAGTCCTCCGCTGACGCCTAACCAACAATTGCCCCCGAGAAACCCAAACCCACCAGCACCAGCGGAGAATGAGTTGCCGAGTGAAGTTATCAGCACGCCAGATATCCAGAAATGGTTAGGATCTATAGATAGCATTCTGAACGAAGTGTGCTCTATTGTCGGTGAAGGTAAAATGAACTCTGAACAGAAACTCCGTGTGTCAACTCTTTGCCGAAAGGTCTCAAGTGGGACTTCTCAGATGGCAGTCCTTTACCAATCGCTGAAGCAGAAGATGATCCAGAGTCACAGTACCGTCCAGCACCTACAACTTCAGCAGAACGTGGTAAACTCACTGGAACAGTTCAAAGAGGTTTTTGAATCGAAATTGAATCCCTCCTCTTCTTATGCCAGTATGGTGAAGAAAGGCTCCGACAACTTCGTCCGTCCTGCTAACCTAAGCTCAATCGCCATTTATCCGAGTGATAAAACTAAAACGAGTGACGACACCAAGTCACTCGTTCAGAAGTTGATTTCGCCCGAACAACTTAAGATCCAAGTCCGTGGCCTAAAGAAAGTGAAAAACGGGGGCGTACTGATTAGCACGGAAAGCAAAGGTGATATTGAAAAATTAAAAAAGTCCGAGAAAATTGTCACCTCAGACCTGATTTTAGAAGAGCCGTCTAAACGACGCCCTAGAGTCGCAGTCATTGGAGTTCCCGTAACCCTTACAGAGAAGGAGGTATTTGACTGTATCTACGAGCAAAACCTGTCAGACAAATTGCCCAATACAAGTCGAGAGACCTTCCTCGAGAACATCAAGTTGAGCCACAAATCGGGAAAGAAGGGCCTTCCTACCTGCAACTACATCGTTGAACTATCCGCTAGCATAAGAAAAGTGCTTATAAACCAAAGCCGAATTTTTATTAATTGGACTTCATGCCCTGTGCGAGACTTTACCATAGTCACGAGGTGCTTCAATTGCCAGCAGTTTGGCCACGCAGCCAAGTTTTGCCGTGAAAGCAGTTCTACGTGCGGCCACTGTGGAGAAACTGGACACTCCTTGAAGGAATGCAGCGGCAAATCTTCTTCCCCTCAATGTGCGACGTGCAAGCGGTTTAAGAGGAAATGTGACCATCCAACTGGTGATTTAAGTTGTCCAGCACGTAAATATGCAGAGACCAACTACATTAACTCCATAGACTATGAGGGCACCTAAGATCGTCACATAATATTCTTATATCATGCTCAAGGTCACACGCGTTGAACGTCTGCTGCTGACACCACAGTGACCTACTTACCGTAAAAATTATGTGTTTTAGTTTTAAAATATTGGCTGTTACAATTCTGCTTATGCGACTAATTTATTTGTGTGTAATCATAGTGCACGTTTAACAATATAGATAAATATGACATTTAATTATATAAATAATTATAACCTAGTAATTTTGTTCTATGTTTATAGTGTTTAAGTAAACTAGTTTTATTTTTTATTTTTCGAAATTTATTTAGTCTTGTTACTATTTTAAGAATTTCGTGGGTTAAATATTGTTTAAATTCTGTTGTTCCAACATAAGCATATTTTTAGAGCTCCTTACTGCCTGTGATACAGGATTACCTAGTACAGGCATCTTCCATTATTATACCTACATTAGTTATCTAAGATTCATACAGTGTTTTTACCTTTTTATTATCTGAATAAAGATTATTATTATTATTATTATTATTCTTTGTAGAGTTCTTTAACTACTCAGCTCTTAGGCTGGTTTAAGCTACATTTACGGGCCAAAACCAAGTAAATGCAGCGTGTGGTGTGTTATGAGGAGGGTGTGTTTTGATGTGGACCTACTTCGTTTTCTTCTATTTGCAAGAACTTTCTAACTATACGACATGTATTTAAGATGGCAGCTTTTTGTAAAGTAATATAGAGGGTTTCATTTAGATTTAGCAATTTTAAACTGTGAAGAAGATGATTTGGGATAACGCCTGTTGTGGAGAGGACTATAGGCACAACATAAACTTTTTCTTGACGCCATATTCTAGTTACCTCATCCTTCAAGTCTGCGTATTTACTGATTTTTTCGGTAATTGTTTTCTGTATGTTATGTGTGTTGGGAACAGCGATATCTATTAGGTAGGTAATTTTATTTATTTTATCCTGCAAAGTGATATCCGGTCTATTGTAATGAATTGTCCTATCAGTGAGAATGGCGCGGTCATAATAAAGTTTATGAGTGTCGTTTTCTAATATGGTTTGTGGTGTATAATTATAATAAGGGGTGTTTGCGTCCTGCATAAGTGTGTATTTAACGGCTAATTTTTGATGAATTACGTTTGCCACCTGATTGTGTCTGTGTGTGTAGTCTGTCTGCGTGAGAGTTGTGCACGCCCCAGTTATGTGCTGGATCGTTTCTGGCTGTAAGTGGCACCTACGACATTTATCGTTTGTAACTGAAGGATCCTTGATAATATATTTTCGGTAATTTTTTGTGTTAATTATTTGGTCTTGTATCGCAATTATAAATCCTTCAGTTTCAGGGATCAAACTACCTATCTTAAGCCATTTGTTTGACGCGACTTTATTTATATGGGATTGTTCCAAATCGTGAGGATGTCGGCCATGAAGTACTTTTTTCTTCCAGTTTTCAATTTTTTGTATCTGTGGGTTAATGTTGGTGCTATCTAGTGGATCTGACTGTTCAATTAAGTTAAGTGGAGTGTAGTTGAAATCATTTAGGGCTATAGTTTTATGAATATTGCTGGTACGAGATTTTGAGTGAAAGAATGTTTTAAGTCTACAGATTTGTTTTCGCCACAGATGCTGGATATCTATTAGGTATTATTATTACTTTTTCTCTGCTAAGTTCTTCCACCACACAACGAATTTTGATTCTATTTTCACTAATAGAAAGAGCGATAAACATGGAATAATATTATAAATAGCCGCTAGCCGCTCTGCAGGTTGGTACGAAATAAACTTATAGATACGTCCACCAATACTGCTGAGCGTGCCCGCCTGCTGGCTGTGGGAGAATGTGAGTCGGGCCTCTGGCTACAGGCACTACCGTCATCCAACTTAGGTACTATGTTGGGTGACCACACCTTCTGAATCGCTACATTTCTGCGTTTGGGTGCTCCCAGTGGAGCTCCACATCGTTGTCAATGTGGTGAAGCAGTCGACCGCCTCGGACACCATGGCCTATCCTGCAGTAGGAGCGCTGGTCGGATAGCACGGCACGCCAGCATTAATGACATCATACGTCGAGCTCTTGTGACCTCCGGGATACCATCTGTTTTAGAACCCAATTGCTTGGCGCGTATCGATGGGTAGAGACCAGACGGGATGACCATAATGCCTTGGAAGGTGGGTAGGCCTTTGGTGTGGGATGAAACATGTGTCGACACCCTTGCGCTATTCCATCATCTTAGCACGGCGAGTTGTGCCGGTGCAGCTGCTGCTAGTGCAGAAAACCTCAAACGGCGCAAATACAACAACCTTATTGGAAGCTATATATTTGAGCCGTTTGGGGGTTGAAACATTAGGTCCATGGGGTCCGAGTGCTCATCGCTTATTTCGAGATGTAAGCTAACGGTTAGTCGACGCTTCATGTGACCAGAGGGCAGGGCTTTTCCTTGGCCAGAGTATCAGCATTGCCATCCATCCATGTTTGTTTCGTTTGTATTTATTTTGTTTTTTGTAATTAAGTATTTTATACTATGTAAACTAATGCGCAAGTTTGGATAGATGTTTGTCACACAATCACGCCGGAACGGCTGACTTATTATTACGTAAGAATCAGCAATCGGTAATCATAGCGCGATCAAACGCTTTATGTCATAAAAGTCGGCATAACCTACAGTGTAGGTATGGTAGGTCGCTCACTGTTTGTCAAATGCACAAATCTAAAAAAAAACCGCCAAAAACACTAAAACTTCTGTATTAATGAGCAATTATTGCGCAAAAATCTCTTGCAAGTTACTTAATAATTTAAGGCTGCCGATCTGGATGATATTTGCCACAAATATAGGTTATATCTATAATCTAAGTAATGTATTTGCTATTCCAGACTAGAAAAAGTAAGCGTGCAAGATACCCATTTAACAATAATTGTTTACGTTATTGATACAAAATTGTCATGCGCTAACCAATATCAGCATATTTAGGCAGCACTTTACGGCTATAGAGGGGTTTTGCGGGTTGAAGGTACAATGAAAATAAAAATTTATACTATTATTAATTTGTGGCGTGGCCCAGTGGTATCGACCACGACTTACAAGTTCTAGGTCGTGGGTTCAAACTCAGGCAGGCACTTTACTTTGTGTAAATTATTTCATCACCACTGCTCTCAAAACGGCGAAGGAAAACATCGTGAGGAAACCGGAAAGTCCTAGAACCAAAAAATCGAAGACATGTGACATCTGCCAACCCGCACTGGGCCCGCGTGGTGGATTACGGCCCATTCCCTCTCACAGAGAGGAGGCCTGTGTCCCAGCAGTGGGAACATTAAAAGGCTGATGATAATGATTATTAATTGAAAAAATAATAATAATTCAGGTGCTTACAAGGCGGTCTTTCAAAATAAAGGAGATTCGCTTATATACGTAGTATTATTTATTATGTCCTTTTATTTAATTTCTTTATTATTTGTTACATTTTAAATATTTTTATAAAACACAAAAAAAGAAAAACATTTAAAATATAAAAAATAGTGGCTCAAAAAAAACAAAACAGTATTATTTATTATTCTTAGGGTATTAAATAATATAGTAACCCAATTTAGATTAACATTATTTATTTACTGAAAAACTGACATAGTTTTGAATATTTCAAAAGAGAACCAACATGTTACTCCCGTTTGAAACAAACAGAACAACAATTTACATCTCTTGAAATTTTTCAAAATTGTTTACAAAAAAAAAAAATTCAAAACTGTTTACAAAAAGACGTGGCCCTTGGCTGTTCACTTCGCCAGTTTCTTGATACCGCCGCACCCATAAACGAACTGTGTTTCTCTATTAATAAGTAAATTTAGATTTCTAATGGCAAAAAAATTAAAATATAAATTGATTATAGTTTAGATTACATTTACGTCGACATTTGATTCTCGAGCAATAACTCTTTAAACTTTGATTTAGTTCCAAAAGGACGATTATTTTCACTTTAAAAAAATTACTTAATCGATACATCATGTTATTGTAATTATAAGTCGTTATTCGAACAACACAAGCAGACGAGTAACTATGCTATGTCATGTTTTACTTAACAAAATTATAAGCTTACCCTCAATCTTCTTCATAATCTATTTTATTTAATATTTTATAAACGTCACGGCTGACATGAATAATGTGATGTATGATTTATAAACATATCGATGCATTTTACAACTATGACCAGTTTCAGAATGGCGTGGCGGTATAGCAGCTTGACTCGTGAGTTATAGGGTTCAGGTTCGAATCTTGCTTTTCGACCTAACGATTTTATAAAATTTTATAATTCCGTTGTGAATTGTTAGAAATCTGTAAAGAAGTATAATGTTTGATACACATAATACACTTGGATAACACATTTGGAAGTTTAAAAATATCAATAGGTATCTATATATCTAGGGTCAATGCGATGGATATTTTTAGCGGTCGCTTGCATGAGTGTCGTCAGTTTTTTTATTTCCAGTTAGAATATTTTAGCATTGATATCACAGAGATGGAGCGCACGCGGCGCACGTAAACATCGTAGTATAACCTCCTGTCCATAGATGTCGTCCTCCTGTCCATACATTTCTAGGGGTGAGGATTTTCTGTTGCTGTATGTACATAGGCTATTTTTCATCCCAGGCTAATGTACCCTTGGGACATGATAACACTTCACGCGGGCGAAGACGCTGACAGAAGCTAATTTGTATATAAAGCATCGTGTGAAGCTGGAGTGGGTCTCTAGTTAACTAAAACTCCAGGTTTCCTCACGATGTTTCCTTTCAGCAATGTTCCAGAGTCACATTGGTACTTGCCTGCAATTGAACCCACACTTTCTAAAGATCGTCACCAATGAACCTAGTATTTCATTCTAGTGCGTCTCCATCCAGTATGCTTTTGTTAGTCACCTTTCATGAAGATTATAATATAGACATACTTTAGTACACAATACAGTGCAGCGTGGATAGTGACAGTTAGGGCCTCTAAAGTGACCATGGTGAAGTATGAGAGAAGAACGGGACTGGTCGTGGTTGCATAAACTAAGGGTGAAGATATACATGCCTGTAACTTGCATAAATACCATTGTAAGGACACAATGACATGCAAGCTACTTGTACACTTGTATGCCAGTTACAGCCATGTGTTCTCCGTGATCGTTGAGGATAAGACCCACAGTTGTTGCGCCAATGCAAAGCAATGACAGTATGAATGCTCACTTCTCCTTCGGTAAATCGCTCACTGCTAAATGTCATGCTGATAAAAAGGTATATCTGCTATCGCCTTACCCCGATATATTATTTTCCCCTATGCGCCTTACACTAGTGCCAAGTAGCTAATGTGCTATTGTAAGTAAGGTTTTTTCTTAATATATGGCACGCGGTCGACCACTAACTCACCTGATAGTAAGCGATGATGTGGTTGACGGTGAAACTTGCTTGTAAGTATAGTTGACTTCCATGCAGACGACGAAGTTTTAAATAACCTATACATCAATACAAATAAATCAAAATGAAGTGTTGTTGTTTTAATGAATGCTTGTGCAAGTATATACGGTACTAATAACAAAAACACAATTTTTAAGATATTGGTCTGTCTGTCTGTCTGTTGTTCCGGGTATTCTCCGAAACAGCTGGACCGATTTTGACGGGACCTTTACTGGTAGAAAGCTGATGGATATGGATAAAATATACTTTGTCTTTATACTTTTTCCTGGCAAAATTCACAGTGCCAGTTGGAAAATTAAAAAATCTATGAAATATTTACGGGATTGACGCGGACGAAGTCGTCTGTAACAGCTAGTAAAAAATAAAACAGTCACAACACTATCACTTAGTGGGGCAGGGATGCCCTGCTGCTTACTAAGTAATAGTGTTTTCCATTCGTGATAATATAGATCAGATTTTATCACACTCCGCCTATGATAAAACTATTAGGCTATAAAACTTCTTCAATCACCGTCAATATTCTTGTTCATCTATTCCTGTCAATGTTGTGCCAAAGTCCATATAAAAGTCAACCAAAATGATTACCTAATGATTTGAAATTCTTGTGAATAATTTGTGTGCAATCACAGAGAAAAATAATATATACAATAACTGATACTCGAGCCGATTTTCCCGAAATACAGGCGGAAATCTAAACAGTTTTAACATGTAGATGATCGTCAAGATTTGAAGTCAAAATGATAAGATTCCTCTCTCAGATGGGTCCCAGAATATCTCCTACGGGCTCAAATATTATGCATCATCCAGAATGCCTGACTGTCGTGAAAGGAAGCTTCGTGCCTTCTGGAGCACCCGCAAGAAATTACGTGGAGAAAAAAGACAAGCAACATCCAAATAAAGGAGGAGGTTGCGGAGCAAGGGAAGAGAAAGAATCCATGACAATGCCTGGCTTTGTTAACCCGGTGCCCATGAGGAGCGAAGGACTTCTGACACAGAAAATAAAGCAACAAATAGAAGAACATAAGAAGCGAAAAGAGAAGCCTACACTCCACAACCCTGAGACGAGAGAGTGACATTTAATAGGGCATAAGAATACATTGTTAACTTAAATAATATGTAACTATATTTTATAACTAACAACAAAATAAGACACATATATATGGCAATCTGCATTGTATTATAATTTTTCGACTGAACTCAAAACACAACCAAAATAAAGTTCTACTTTTGTGATTAATTGTCCAAAATAAAAAAAAATTAAAATTACACTTATAAAATAATGAGATAAAAGATAGTGATCACACAATATCCGAGAATAGGTTACGTTAAAGGCACTAATTAAGTTACGTTACGTATGATTCTTGTTGTGATCATCAAAATTTAAGAAAAATTGCCAAACTTAAGTGGCGCATTTTTATTTTTTTTGGGCAATCCCACCGCACTATTCCCAAACCACTGCGACTCCTGAAAGCCAGAATCAACAGTGGCGACCACCAGAAAAGCGCCGAGGCAATGAAGCTCGACGAAATCCTGGAGCATGAATTTAACTGTATTGGATCCAGCAACGAAATTAATCAGAAAAGAATAATGGAGGAGTAAGAAAAACACAAATTTCCACTTCCCTCCATATCAAGCAGGAGACAGAACAAACAAGACCAATAGGCACAAAGGGTCGTTTACAACTGGGATAAGCCCAGTTGCCTAGCACCACGGATAAAAATTTGCATTAATATTAATGGGTCCTAACATTGTGAGCTGTTATATTTGGCCAGCCGCACGCGAACGTATGGAAAGAATTGGTGGAGGTGTCGGCCCTTGATGGAATTATCCCACCTACATTTATTGTATAGCGCTCTGGGCCCTGGTGGACACAGGTCTGGATAAGATTATCTATGCTTGTGTCTACCGGTCGCACAGTGGAGATCAGAAGACAACCGAGCTTTCACAATACCTTAGTGAGGCGGCTGATGAGCTACGGTACCCTTCCGCCCAGCTGGCGATACTGGGGGACTTTAATGCCACCAGGAGTGGCTCTGCCCGTACCAGTACACTGACCATGCTGGGCGAGAGACGCGAAAGATTGCGCTAGCGTTAAATCTCACGCAGTTGGTCCAGGGGGCAACTAGGGTGCCGGATGTTGATTCGCATACGGCTAATTGCTTGGACCTTCTGCTGACCACAGATCCAGACCGTTACTTGGTCTCGGTATCTCCACCTTTGGGTAGTTTCGACCACTGTCTAGTGAAGTCTGTATCCGTCTACTCCTCGCCTGATCCCAGCCCAAGACGCACCCGGCGGGTATGTCAGTACAAGTCAGCGGATTGGGATGGCATGCGATCTTTCTTCGCAAGCTATCCTTGGCAGTTTTGCTTTTCTTCGTCTGATCCTAAATCGTGCGCGGACGCCGTGACGGATTTGTTGCGTCAGGGAATGGAATACTACATGCCGTTCTCTGACGTCACAATGTCTAGCCAAGACCGAACTTGGTTTGGCGCCGAGTGTAATCGCACCGATGCACGTTGACATGAGGCGTACCATGCCTGGGTCGACACTCGAACGCGCAATGCGAGTGACGTTGGTCAGAGGAAGAAAGCCTACAACAGGGCTGCCAAGTCTTGCAAGAAGGTGTTTACACGGATAGGGATCGAACTTGCTTCCTACCCAGCAGGTAGTAAAGCGTTTTGGTCCCTGGCTAAATCGGTTGAATCGAACTGCTGCCGTCCCTAACTACTACCACTGCTGAAACTCAATGGGGCGCTGGCCCACTCCGCTGATGAGAAAGCAAATTGTTTGCCTCTCTTTTTGAGTAGTGACCGCGTACAGCAAGACGCTATGTTGGAAGGCTTTTCACCTGGTTGACCTTGATTACCTGTTTAAAAGACCTGGATGCGAGACGCAAAGGAACGGTCGATGTGGTGAAAATTGGGGAAGGCCTATTTTCAGTGGTGGATGTCTTTCGGTTGAAATGATGATAATGGATTAAAATTTATAACGCATCATCATGGAGTTGTGTATCTATCTATATCATCATCATCATCAGCCTACTAATGTTCCCACTGCTGGGACACAGGCCTCCTCCTCCTACTCCTCTCCTTTCCTCTTTCTCCTCTCTCTCCACCTCCTCCTCTCATTTCCCCCTCCCCTCTGTGTATCTACCTATATATTATTACAAATAAATTACTTATCCCGATGCGAAGTGTACTCTATTGCCGGTATAAACTCTAAGGTGTTTTTTTTTTGTACTTTAGATAGTTGCAGTCCGCCACAAGTATTAGAAGCTACCTCAGCTACGTACCTAAGCTAATCCAAAACTATCTTTGCTTGGCTCTTGGTCTCCATCCAGGGATAAGCTTATTGTTTATACACTTTTATTGGCCTTGAGTTGTTCACATCCATTTTGCGTCCGGTACGGTAACAACGCCTCACTGCCGTATGCATCTTCTTTGTCAACAATCCTCCATAGTGATCCATACACTACTGACGTCCGTACCAAGACACGAGCGCCGCATTAACCGTAGTGTGCACAGACTATTTAGAGCTAGAGATACTATACGTAGTATGCTACGTAGTGTGTGAAAAAACGTGTGTGTCGAGCACAGAGCACGATGTTTGGATTCGAGAAGTACAGGACCGTCCGATGAGGCGACGCTTAAGGGCCAGGAGACTTTGTCCTGCAGTGGACGCTTTTTGGCTAAAATGATGATTATGAAGCATGTAACATATTGTATGTTTTAGCCCTATCTAAGGACCAAAGTTCATTGAGATAAAGTGTAAGCAAAGCGACACGGCTGGTCAAAAAATTTACATAGTGTTTTGACCCCTATCTCCACAGCGTAAGGTCGAATCGAAGCAACGACGCGACGAGTGATATTTTTCAGAACGTGCGTGAATTCTTGCTTCATTTTTGTCTTCACATATTAAGAAAGAGTTAGTTAGAGTTAAATTGCTTATTAGTCTTTTAGACTAGATCGTAATTAATTATTATGAATTTTGTTCTTACTAGTAAAGTATAATAAAAAATAAAAACTTCTTTGTCATAAAAATAAATTAGGTACGTAGATGTAGAGATTTTTCTTCTTTATAGCGTGTCGATGGCAAAACTAGCTTTTGCCCGCGGCTTCGCCCGCGTAATAAGTGTTTTATCATCCCAAGATCTCTACCGGGCTAAAAGCTAGCCTATATCCTTCCCAGGGTCTCAATCTCAAACTATCTCCATACCACATTTCATCTAAATCGATTCAGGAGATTAAGCGTGAAAAGGTAACAGACAGGCATAAAGACAGACCATATTAATATTAATGATAATTTTAATCCGTGGTGCTGGGCAACTGGGCCACCGCAACGACCCTTTGTGCCTATTGGCCTTGTTTGTGTTGTGTGGTTTATTGAGACATCAGAGAAAGATAGTGGTTGTTTGGAGAAACCTTTTAATTAATATAATTGTTACACTCATAAACACACCGCCATTGCTACGGAGAATTTCTTTATCATTGACTAAACCACAGACTAAGTCCTCTTAAAAATAGTGATGCTACATTGCAATCTCTATCACCCTTCCTCAATGTGAACATCACTCACAATCACAAAACATAAAATAATTATAGTTACTTATACTTCACAACACTACTGAAATTACAGACTCTACATAAGTATTACAAACTTATACAATATTTACAACATTTTTCTCAACTTAACAAAAGTAGGTTTACATAATCCCTTAGTACATATATCCGCAAGCTGCTCCCCTGAAGGAACATATTTCAAACATACAATTTTATTCTCAACTTTTTGTCTCACAAAATGATACTTAATATCAATATGTTTAAGGCGCTTATGATATTCTGGGTTTTTGGCAACATGAATTGCAGACTGATTATCAATATTTATAATGAAACTTTTACAATCAACTCCTATTTCTCTTAATAAGTTCCTTATCCAGCATCCTTCTGCAATTCCCTTTCCTAATGCTACATATTCTGATTCTGTACTAGATAATGATATGCACTGCTGTTTATTACAAGACCATGACACTGTATTACCAAAAACTTTCATTATATACCCTGATGTAGATTTCCTATCCTTTTGGTCTCCTGCCCAATCAGCATCTGTATACCCTTCTAACTGCACATCTACTCCTTTTCTATAAATTAATTTTAATCCTAAAGTACCCTTAATATATCTCAAAATTCTTTTTAATGCCTTCCATAAACTCTCATTAGCACAACTTTGAAAGCGACTTAAATAACTCAACGCATAACACAAATCTGGACGTGTTCCCAACATGGCATACATGAGACTTCCTATTAACTGTCTGCATCTTTTTATCAATTCTTTATCTGTAGCTGCTTCTTTTTCCAAGACTAGACCTTGTTCTATGGGTGTTGCTATAAATTTACATCCTTCCATGTTATACTTCTTCAATAAAAATTTTAAATAGTGCTCTTGGTCTAACTCAATTACATCATTCTTCTTAGTTATATTTATTCCTAGATATTTTAGATTGTTATCCCCTAAGTCTTTCATATCAAATTTATCTTGTAATGCTTCTTTAAATATTTTTATCTCTTGTTTATCTTCACAAAGTAAAATCAAATCATCAACATATAATAATATATAGAACTTCTTGTCCTTCTTATAATATAAACAATAATCACACTGGTTTCTTAAAAACCCTTCCTGAATCATAAATTGATTAAATTTGTCATTCCAATATCTTGGAGACTTCTTTAATCCATACAAAGACCTTTGCAATTTCAATACTTTGCCATCTTTCTTCATACCTTTTGGCTTCTCTACAAACACCTCCTCCTCTATGTTCCCATATAAAAATGCACTTCTGACATCCATCTGCTGAATATTCATGTTATATTTACTAGCTATTGCTAATAAAATCCGCAGTGTAGGTAGTTTAGCTACTGGAGCATAAATCTCCGAGTGATCAAACTTATCTTCTTGTTTAAAGCCTCTTACAACTAATCTGGCTTTATAAAGATCTTTATTTCCTTCTTTCTTAATCTTAAAAACCCACTTAGTGTCAATTAATTTCTTCCCTTCTGGTAAACTGACTTCTATCCATGTTTTATTTTTATTTAGTGCTTCTAACTCTGCTTCTATTGCTTTTAGCCATTCTTCTTTATGTTTTCCACTAACAGCTTCTTCATAAGTTAATTGATCTTCTCCTTGTGTTATCAAAGCCATCTCATAATCTTTTGTCCATACAGGCTTCTTCACTTGCCTTCTACTTCTAGAATTTTTATTTTCTTCAGATGTCTCTTCTTCTGCATCTAAGAATTCTTCTTCTAAATACTCTTCCATCATGTTATTTTCTGTATTTTCATTAATTTCTATTTCCTCTTCTATTGTAACTGGAACATTTTTTTCTACTTCACTATTTTGTATTTCTAATTCTTGTTTTTCATTATAGCTCTCATTATTTTCTTGTTCATTGATAGTTTTCTCTTCATCACCGTCTAATAAGAATTCTGTAGTTACCTGTCTTTTTAGTATATTATTGTCTTCTTTTTCTTTATTTTTAATATCATCAAATATGACAATATCCCTTGCTATTTCTATTTTTCGTTCTTTTTCATTCCATAGTCTATATCCATTATTACTATAACCAACCATTACTAACTTCTTACTTCTCGGGTCTAGTTTCTTAATGGTTGTATTTAGTTGTTTAGCATACACGGCAGAACCAAATTTCTGTAAGTTAGCTATGTTAGGTCTTTTTCCGTACCACATTTCATATGGTGTTTTGTTTTTTAATGATTCACTTGGCATTCTATTTATTATGTATGTAGCACAGTACATGGCTTCACCCCACATTTCTTTTTCAAATTTAGAATCAAACAGCAATGCTCTGGTTTTATTTAGTAACGTTCGGTTTAATCTTTCTGCCTTGCCATTTAATTGGGGAGTGTATGGTACTGTTAAATCTAGTTTTATTCCTTTTTCCATGCACCATTGTCTAAATTCATTGCTTGTGTACTCACCTCCATTGTCACATCTTATAATTGATACTTTTTCAATTTTTTCTCTTTCAGTTTCTTGTATGTAGTTTCTCAGTTTATACTTAACTTCACTTTTGTACTTTAGTAAGTAGATTTTAGTAAAATGGGTGTAGTCATCCATGACTGTTAATACATAACTATAATCATCATATGTTTTATTTTCAAATGGTCCACAAACATCGGTATGTATAATTTGTAATGGTCTTGTGGCTCTTGTTCTTACTGTATCAAATGGTAGCCTTGTTTGTTTTGCTTGTGTGCAGATTTCACATTTATCCAATTGTTTACCACCTTGTATTTTTATTCCATCTACCATTTTTGGTAATATTTCCAGTGTAGTTTTTCCTGGGTGCCCTAATCTTGCATGCCATTCTTGGGCAGTTCCATATTCTTTCATTAATAATGTCTTTTCTTCTGTATTGTTTATATTTATTTTATACAAACCATTTTCTTTTTCTCCCGTTAATACTAACTGTGACTCTTTGTAGATTTCAACTTTATTTTTAGTAAACACAACAGATCCTTGGTTATTTGTGACTGCATTGACTGAAAACAGATTTTGTGATAACTCAGGAACAAATAAAGTGTTATTCAAACAGCAAATATCACCTTTCACATTTCCTTGGCCTCGTACTTCAACATTTTGGTCATTAGCCGTTAACACTGTTGATATTTTATTTTCAAAATTTGACAGTATCTGTATATCATTTGTCATATGAACTGTGCAGCCTGAATCCACAATAAATTCCATGCTTTTAATTTCTTCTTTTGGTTTAATTAAAAATGTCATATCTGACTTTTTATTTTTATTAAAGAAACAATTTTCTTCTAGGTGATTTGTTTTCTTGCATACTGAACATTGTTTTGCCTTAAATTTGCAGTCTTTTTCTTGATGGTTATACTTTTTACATATTGAACACATTTTACAGTCCTTTTTAATATGTCCTGTTTTATTGCATTTGAAGCACTTCATGCTCAAATTACCTTTTTTCACAGCTTGGAACGCCAGCTGATTTTCAATTTTATTTCCTTTCTTGTTTTCAAACCTATTTTCCTCACTTAACAAGCGATTAGTTAAGTTTATTAATGTCTTTTTATCTTCTGGTGTAGATTCCCATGCAGTGATGAAATAGTTTAGTTTACTTGGTAAGCAGGTTAGAATTTTTGACATCACCATTTCTTCATTTATTTTTTCTCCCAGTTGGTTTAAGCGAAACTGTAGATTTTCTATATCAGTAATCATTTGAGTAAGACACTTATTATCCTGTTTGTAATTAAAGAACTCCTGTAACAATGATGACTTATTTCTTTCTTCTTGACCTTCAAAGATTTTACAAAGTTTCTCATACATTTCCTGGGCATTCTGGCATCCTAAAATATGACTTTTCAGCTTTCTATCTATTGTATTTATGATGATCTTTTGTACCTTGGCGTCTTTCGTACTAAATTCTTCAGTTTTTCTTACTTCCTTCTGTGTTTCTTGTGATAAAACGTCACATAGTTTCGCCGCCTTGACGTGAATGTTGAATTCGAATTTCCACAAAAGAAAACTTTCTCCATCTTTCAACTGTTCAATTTTTATCTCCTCCCTTTCCATTTTTGTTATACATTCGTTTTTATACTGGTTTTTACTTGTTTTCTTTTCTTTCCTGTTTTTAGTTGTACGGCCACGCCGTCACTTGTTTTTTTTTTTATTTTTCACTGTTTTCCTGTGTCTGCTTGGGTTTTTAATGGAATCTGGTCTGGGCCCATAACCTGTTGTGTGGTTTATTGAGACATCAGAGAAAGATAGTGGTTGTTTGGAGAAACCTTTTAATTAATATAATTGTTACACTCATAAACACACCGCCATTGCTACGGAGAATTTCTTTATCATTGACTAAACCACAGACTAAGTCCTCTTAAAAATAGTGATGCTACATTGCAATCTCTATCAGTTTGTTCTGTATCTTGCTTGGTATGGAGGGAAGTGAGATGAAGGTTATAGTGATGTTGATAGTGATTAGGCCTAAAATATTTAGTTCCAAAGGCCAGGCTGAGGCAGTCAAAAAAAACAGTACTAACACCAAAATCCTTTGTCCCAGGTGGTAACAGCAACCCCTACCATCCGTCCATGACGGCAACGCCATCACAAGAGCGCATCAGCACCGCCACACCAGCCAGTTCTAAGAAGAAGAAGGACAACAAGCAGAAGATGCTTCAAGCTTGGAAGTGAATGTTATTTAAAAAAAGTACAGAAATAAACTACTTCATAACACTTTTGATATACAGATGTACCAATATTTAGCGGATTTTTTGCCGCCACATAAACCTAAGAGCAACGTTAAAATCCTACATCGCGCAAGCAGAGTTATTAATTTACAATATCCAAAAACAACCGTCACGGTCGGGCAGTTGCCCGGATTCACAACATTCACAACACCCATTTGGTCGGAGGATCTTTCGTTTTCAATGGAGGTTTGCGGGACTTTACACCCTGTGCCGCAAACCGCCGAAAACCAACAAATCTCTTTATAAAAGCAGAATAATCTAAGTCCATAAACAGTAAAATCTTTGGTAAAGTGTCACTGTTTCATTTGTCAGAAATTATCGAATGTTGAAATACCACTAAATTCCAAGTTCACCAAAAATATAGTATCGCTTCCGCACAAATTCCTTGTCATTACAAAAGTGTGGACACGATTTTACTCAAAGACAAAATGGTGACGGTTCTTACAGCATCCCTTTTTAGACCAACGGTTGTTCCGATAGTGAACTATTACAAATGCTTCAGTAATAACTATGGTGGAGATCGTAGAAGTGGCGTTCGAAGATTCATATCAGATGCTTCGTTAAAGGAGAACCTGGAAGTGGTCCAAAAGAAACCATCCGGACAAGGGAGCAAGGCAAACAATTTCAACATTACGAGTGGATCGACGTTCTCCACCAAAAACACCTTCATGCCAGTTCGATTTAACCCAGAACAGTCAATGCATCGTCCCGTCTATCCAGACTTTAGCAAAACCAGACTTCATTCGTTACCCGTACCTAAAAGCTTGGAGAATCCAACATGTGAATGACCTAAGAGTATTATTGGGTAACTCTTTCCAGAAGGTTTAGAGCTGGTACTCTAAACCTTCTGTAAAGAGTTCAGTCAAAGAAGTGGCGTCAAGATTAGGAATCGAAGACACAAGCAGGGTATAAATGTGTTATAGGTCTCATCTAAATGATTTCATGAAAACGGACAATGCTCTACGTAAAGTTACACTAGGTACCTATACAAGACTAGGGTTCCAGAAATAATCGTTCAAAATGTAGAACAAAATAGCAGAATTTCGTCACTAGTAAAGTTCCTTTCAATAAAATAAAAACGTTTAAAGATCCTTTCAGTCAAATAAAAAAAAAACACGTTTTTATTATATTTATATTAACTCTGGCATTCGTCCACTATTGTAAGTTCTTTTGGCAGCTCAATAAAGTCTTTATAAACCAGAATGAGTTTCTGTTTGATGTGCAAGGTGAAACCTAGGTTATGCATTCCTTATCTTTAGAAAATCGTTTAGCAATGAATGAGTATTAATTGACGCCCGTGTGGAACTAGTACATCTTTATATCCCACTGGCGTTTTACGAACGTTGGCGTTCCTACAACGTCTGCTCCTTTTATTTAGCCAAAAGTAGTGTTTCCTCGTTGGAATCCATTTCGTCTCTGATTGTATGCCTTAAATGTTAGCATGTGCGCGACGTTAACTTTGCGTTCAGCGGTTGTAACGCTTGCCACTAGATTCTCGCGACGTCAATGTCACGTTTGCGTAGCGTCGTTTCCATGAAGGCTTTTTTATACGTTTACGTAACTAGTTTCCATGAAGCCTTTTTTATACGTCTACATAACTAGTTTCTATGAAGGCTTTTTTTATACGTTTACGTAACTAGTTTCCATGAAGGCTTTTTTTATACGTTTACGTAACTAGTTTCCATGAAGACTTTTTTTATACGTCTACGTAACTAATTTCCATGAAGGCTTTTTTTATACGTTTACGTAACTAGTTTCCATGAAAGCTTTTTTTATACGTCTACGTAACTGGTTTCGAAGGAGTAATTGTCAAATGTCCCATAAGCCACCTACGAAACTGACTACGAACGAAGAAAGCAAAAAATATTAGTAGGTACATTTCTTTTGTCATTAATACAACTGAGAGATACTAGTAATAGTAGTAGGGGCTCCCTTTTCAGCACTTACCCTCAGTTTCCCACCTTAAAATTATCGGAGAATTAATGTGACAAATTGTCAAACACGCGTTATCTTCGGTGATTGGCTGTTGAAAATTCATTCAACCAATCACAGCAGATAACGCGTGCTTGACAATTTGTCACATTAATTCTCCGATAATTTTAAGGTGGGAAACTGAGGGTTAGACTCCCATTCGGCCCGTTGTGCGTGGCTGAGAGATACTAATATTTAATTGAATTGAAAACATATTTTACTATTTATATTTTGTTTTTTTTTTTATATAAATTAAAATATTAAACCAAAAATGCATAAATCGGTAAATTATTTCAATGCAGTGACACACAGTTATTTTCCCGTTTTGCAAATCGCTTATAGCAATATCAATTTCAAGGTAGCGTTTACTTTTTAACCGACTTTCCAAAAAGGAGGAGGTTCTATGTTCGACATTATGTTTGGTTTTTTTTTTGTGTTTGTTCACCGATATCTCCGTCAATTGTGGACCGATTTTGAAACTTCTTTTTTTGTTTGAAAAAGTATGTTCCGAAATTGGTCCCATTTTAATTTGGTGAAGACCTGATGAAGAACTTCGGAGATATACAACAGAACTCTTCAATAAATAACGGCAAATCTCTCAGGATTGCTGCAATTGTATGTCTGTTTATTGTTTATAACATCACGACAGTACTCTCTTAAGGGGTACGCAGATCTCTCATTTCACCGGTTATGTTCAAGTTTCATGAAATCTATTCTGGCGTTATAGTTACCTTACTAACTTGCCGATTAGGTGGGTACAACTAAAAAGTGAAAATAAAAACTTTTTCATTACATTTAGTTTTAAAAATATTACTGACTTTGGTCTCCTTATTTAGTATTTATAGTAAATTAGCTACTGTCTCTACCCATGAACCGATTAATCCGGCTATGCCAACCTTCCAAGTTGTTGGTTGTTCTGATGATATGTATATATTTTTTTTTGTATTTAGTTTCGATGTTTCCAGTTATTTTTTATATTTGTCAACTGTTCACTGCTGCGCTGGATGTCTTCAAGGTTCTGGACTGGACAGGGCTTGGCATCAACGTTAATGGCGATTACATCACTCACCTTCGGTTTGCCGACGACATAGTGGTCATGGCTGAGACCATGGAGAGCCTCAGTAAAATGCTCGATGACCTCAGTAGAACTTCCGAAAGAGTGAGTCTTAAAATGAACATGGACAAAACCAAGGTCATGGTGAATGCCCATGTAACACCCACTCCTATCAAGATCGGAGACTCTACACTCGAAGTTGTAGACGATTATGTCTACCTAGGACCAACGGTCCAGTTGGTAGGTCCAACTTTGAGAGAGAGGTCAACCGTCGAATCCGACTCGGCTGGGCGGAGTTTGTGAAGTTGCGTGGTATATTCTCGTCCAATTTACCGCAGTGTCTGAAGACAAAAGTCTATGACCAGTGTGTGTTGACAGTGATCACCTATGCGACCGAGACGTGGTCGCTCACAATGTGCCTTATCAGAAAGCTTAAAGTCACCCAAAGGGCAATGGAGAGGGCTATGTTTGGAATTTCCTTGCGTGATCACGTCAGAAATGATCATATCCGCAGGAGAACCAAAGTTACCGACATAGCCCGAAGAATAACCAAACTAAAGTGGCAGTGGGCAGGGCACATTGCTCGCAGAATGGATGGCCGATGTGGCCGAAAAGTTCTGGAATGGCGACCGTGAACCAAAAGATGATACGTTGGAAGGCCTCCCACTAGGTGGAGCGATGACCTGGTTAAAGTTGCGGGAAAGCGCTGGATGCGAGACGCACGGGATGGGTCAATATGGCGACGCCTGGGGGAGGCCTATGTTTATTTATTTATATAAACTTCATGTACAATGGTGATACATAGGCGGACTTAATGCAGCAAGGCATTCTCTACCAGTCAACCTTTGGGTTAAAAAGGACAAACAGGTGGTAGGAGTACAAAATAAAAATGAACAATAATTAAAGTCGGATATTAATAAACTATCTAACTAATAAAATACATAAATAATTTCTAAAACAATAGACTAATAAATATTATAATAAATATCATATTCTAAATGAAACAGAAATTAAACATAATAACTAAGACGAAGACCGAGCTATGTAAGAGAGGACAAGTAATAGTTCCGGATTCTACGCTTAAATGAAAATTTACTCTCAGCTTTTTTTATGTCAAGGGGAAGGACGTTCCAGAGTTTTATAGTAGAGACAGCGTAAGAATTAGATATAAACCCAGTGCGGTGAGAAGGAATTTGGAGAAGTAAGTTTTTGGAAGCTCGAAGGTTAAGATCGTGAGAACTGCCCAACACTTTAAAATATTGTTTTAAATAATCAGGAGTACAAGGATCGTTCATGATGTTGAAGAGCATGCAGAGGGATCTTAGGGATCTCCTCTGATGGATAGGCAGCCATTTAAGCTGAGAACGGAAGGAAGAAATGTGATCATATTTACGAAGCCCGAATATAAAGCGAATACAGTTGTTAAGAAGTCGATCCATTTTGTTAAGAAGTTCTTGGGATAGATCAGAATAACAAACATCAGCATAGTCGATTATAGGCAATACAAGAGCTTGAACCAAGGTGGTTTTGGTGCTGGACGGAAGAAAATGTTTGAATCTATAGAGGTCTCTCTATAGATTCAAACGCAGCTATATAGGTCGCAGTGAGAAAGTGACTCTCTGGCTAATCTGAGCGACCTGCTTATTTCAGCTTAACCTGTCATCAATATATAGGCCCAAGTCTTAAACGTGAGGCGAGAGAGGGATAACAGTATTGCCGAACTTAAGTGGCATCAGAAGACCAGTCTCCAAGGTTCGTAGATAATACGAACTACCAATAAGGATAGCCTGACATTTACTGACATTGACAGTAACGCCAAATCTGCTAGACCAGTCAGCGATTGCTTGAAGATCAGCATTCAACAGCGAGATGCAGTCATCCAGATTATGTCAGCTTGCGCGTAGAGCTGCAGGTCATCAGCATACAGATGGTAGGAGCATTTGAGAATAGTAGTGATAGAGTTAATAAATAAAGAAAATAAGAGTGGAGAGAGTATACCGCCTTGTGGGACGCCTGTATCTAGCGCGCACCAATCAGAGAATTTCTGATCAGCACGTACCGCCTGCTGGCGACCACGAAGATATGATGAAAACCAAGCCCGTGCCAACGAAGAAACCCCAATTTGAGATAGGTTGGCCAGGAGAATGTCGTGATCGACGGTATAAATGCATTGGAGAAATCTATTAAAACCAACACCGTCAACCTCGAACTCTCCAAGCCGTTCCTGACGTCTTCAGTAACTTTAAGCAAGGCTGTGGCTGTACTATGGCCGGGCCGAAAACCAGATTGGAAAAGGGGACAATAGGTTATCCCGGGACACGAAGGAGGATATTTGGTTCAGAGCAACTGCTTCCAGGATCTTAGATAGGTCTATGTTCAGCAGTGGACGTCTTTCGGCTGAAATGATGATGAATGATGATATTTGTGGCCTCCATGTAGGTCAGCAACGCCTTCTCTTTTCGTTGACATAAATTCAATATCACATAAATCCATTTTCAGTAATATAACAATAGTCAGAGTAAGCTTACATTCAAGAAAATTAAGTAATGACATTCTCACAATATCAAGTGCAACTTTTATGTTAATAAAGTTGCACTTGCTTAAAATATAGGTGAAGTCTTCTAAATGATAAGTAGCCAGACATACGGAAGAGTTTACGTATCAGTTACGTAGAAGTTTAAATAATGCCTTCATAGAAACCAGTTACGTAGTAGTATAAAAAAAGCTTTCATGGAAACTAGTTACGTAGACATATCATAAAAGCCTTCATGGAAACCAGTTACGAAACTCCGGTTTCCTTGACGGCTGAAGCGGCGTCGTCGCTGCGCAGACGTTGGAGAAACGCCAACGCTCGTAAAACGCCAGTGGGGGTGGACTCTAAAAGCCGCTATCGCAAACGCATCGAGGCTTTTGAGATGTGGTGTTACAGGAAATGCTGCGTATCTCATGGACGGCGCACAGGACGAACATTAAACCAAAATCGAAGATCGAACCTACAAAATTTTAAACTTACTACTATATATAGTAGTAAGTTTAAAATTTTGTAGGTTCGATTGTAGTATATTCGCTCCCGTGGACCACCCCAAAGGACCCTTTTTCGGGATTTAAATATAGCCTATGTCACTCAGGAATAATGTAGCTTTCTATTGGTGAAAGATTTTTTTTAATCGGTCCAGTAGTTCCGGAGCCTATTCGGTACAAACAAACAAACAAAAAAATCTTTTCTCTTTATAATAATGGTTTAGATTTATTTCATTAAGACACGAAAAGTGGCTCCTCAATAATTACGGACATAATAAAATAAACTGTTGTAATCATTATTTTATTTCTTATGAACTTGCGTATTACTTTATTAATTAATAACTACCAAACTATGACTTCAGAGAATATGTTTATTTTATTTATAATACAAGCATTTTATTTTTACATCCCTAACCGTACTGATATCTTTTTTAGTATCAACAGTTCGGTTTGACGTCATAACCGAATTAGTGAGACAAAATAAGTCTCAGTAGTCCGGTACCGGTCCCGAACAAAACAAACAAACTACTGAGACTAGAGACTGATCATCGGAGGTGAGACAAGTGCCTAAGTTTGACATCGCCAACCTGCTTTGAACAAGCGGGGATTTAATGCCTTCTCTGTATGAGGCGAGGCCTTTGCCAGTAAGAGCCTGAATAAAGCAGTTATTAAAAAGATAACAATGTCGGCAGCTCTGAGAAGCAACAAATAATCTTATAGACAGAATCAAAACTACCAAAATCGAATGTAATTCAAAATATTTAAATCAATAATATAATAATACTAATTCACATAATCCTTGTTAATCGATTGTAATTCAAAATATTTAAATCAATAATTATAATTCTAATTTACATACTTTTTAGGGCAATAAAAAAATTATATAAAATTCATTTAGGTGGTTTTTCTGCAAAGCCAATCTGCTCTCCTCGTTGCAACTTCTGCTTGATTTGTTTAAGGCATTCTTTGTTTTGTTGGTGGAAGTAGCCTTCTTCTCGGGCAGCACCTAGCTTTCCTAGTCCACCCCCCGCTTCTCTAATCGAGCCACCAGGGCCACCGCCCTTTCCCACCCCTGCGCCAGGGGTACCTGCAGGAACTGTGAACTCTATGGGTCCATCTATAGGTCCAGTCGAACACAATTTGATATTATTGTATCTGGTGCCCTTTATGCCATACCTCATGGACAGATTCCTCAACACTATTAGGATCTGCTTCCGACAGTTTTCATTGAGAATCAACATAATTGTTATTACTTCACCTATTTATTTGCTCTTGTTCTAACGCCACCACAATTTCACGTACTGCCGTAGATTATCGAAGGCAAGAGAGAATTGTAGACAGTAATTCAGGTCACAGAATACATTTTTATACAATTCAGGTGTTTTTTTTTAATATTTTGCTCATTTTTGATTAGACGTATATTTTGACATTAGAGAGCTGTGACATGATTGAGACCAAAGAGTATAAGAAAGCAATGATTCGATGCCAGTGGCAAATTTTATATTAACTAAAAAGGTTTGATAAGTTTTCTCTAACCGAAGTGTCCGCACAAAAAAAGCTGAAATTTGATGTGACTGTAATAATATTGGCCCTTACGTATGTTGCTTTGCTAATAGTATATGTCCATCAGTAACTTAAATGTTTAAATAAACCTAAACTAAATTAAACCTGAATGAATGAAAGGCGACTAACGAAATGTATTTACAAGGCAGACGTGAATGGAAACGCCGGGAGGGGACGCCCTAGAAAGACATACATAGACCTTATAGTTGAGGTTCTTCAAAAAGGCCAGGTGCACAGTACTCATAACCGGCGTGTGTGTATGACTAGATGCATGAATGTGAGTGAAGCAAAAGAAGTATGAAGGATCGTCGCAGGTAGCGTTCTGTAGTTTCTGCCTACCCCCATGGGAAAAAGGCGTGAGTTTATGTATGTATGTATGTAAATTAAACCTAACTTCGTACGTAGGGGTAGCTCGGGCAGGAAGCATAGTGTGGGTAAGAAGAATAACAGATTTTTCAAAAAACATAATATACATAATACATATAGCGTTACTATACTTTCTCAAGTTTTAACACATGCTACCGGCGACGCGATGATGGTTAAACCAGAACAATACGCGAGTGCATCTTTAGTGGAAATAAAAAAATGGATAATCATGGTTTTCTTACGATTTTTGTGAAGGTTTGAATAAGTTTTCTGTTTATTCAATTGCATATTTATTTCAGTATAATTGAGTGTTAGTTTTTAGGGTTCCGTACCCAAAGGGTAAAAACGGGACCCTATTACTAAGACTCCAGTGTCCGTCTGTCTGGATAGGATAGGATATAATAGTTGGACCCCTTTTCCGCACTTAGACCCGCATTTGGTCCGTTGTGCGTGCAGGCCTTCTCTATGTGAGAGGGTCGTAATCCACCACGCGGGCCCAGTGCTTGTTGGTAGATGTCACATGCCTTCGAATTTTTGGTTCTAGGATATGCCGGTTTCCTCACGATGTTTTCCTTCACCGTTTTGAGAGCAGTGGTGATGAAATAATTTACACAGAGTAAAGCGCCTGCCTGAGTACGAACCCACGACCTACAACTTGTAAATCGCGACCGTTACCACTGGGCCACCAATGCTCTTATCCGTCTGTCTGTCACAAGGCTGTATCTCATGAACCGTGGTAGTAGTGGTAGGGACTTCCTTTTCCGCACTTAGACTCCTATTTGGTCCGTTGTGCGTGGGGGTTCATGAACCGTGATAGCTGGACAGTTGAAATGTTCATAGATGATGTATTTCTGTTACCGCTATAACAAAAAATAATAAAAACAGAATAAAATAAATATTTAAGTGGGGCTCCCATACAACAAACATGCGGAACCCTTGGTGCGCGAGTCCGACTTGAAATTGGCCGGTTTTTATTTATCTAATAACAACATTTCACGTTTTGACTTGTTTCCAATATTGGTTCATTGGGCAAAACGGATAAAATCAGGGGTGTTAACATCTTACTCCCGCAAAAGTTGAGGAACTAAAAGAAAAGATTCACTGTAAAACAAAAAGTATAAGCCAGGTTTTTATTATTTAGTGTGCGCTGACAAATATACTGAACCACCAACTGAAGATTGGACTCAGTATTATCAGTTCAATATACACTTCTCTTTGCAACTTCTTCTTGATTTGTTTACGGCATTCCTTGTTGTGTTGGTGGACAAATATACTGAACCACCATCAGAAGATTGGACTCAGTATTATTAGTGCATACGTTAGGAGCATGAAGTTTGAACTTCTTCCGTAGGACTTGGCAGCTACTTCTGTGATGAATGCGAACACTGATCTAAACTAAATCAACATTATTATTTTTGCTCTTGGGCGTATTGGTTTTGCCCAACCCAAAACAAAACGGGTAATTGATACATTTTCTTAATGCTCACAAAAGATGATTTAACATAGTACAAAATAAACGTGCAAGGAGTTGATTTGATTATCAGGATTTTATTTACATTTTCCCTTAATATACTTATGCGTCCTGCCCGGGCTTCCCCTAATTAGGCGTTGAATATTCCTCCACATAGCTGTCCTCCGAAGACTAGCAGCATTGCCGAGTTGTTTTTTTTTATTATTTATTTATATTCACATAATGGTAAGTAACTTATTAATTCCTACACTTAAAATTTTAATGAAATACTGTTCCAAATTCACTTTACCGATAAAATCATTTGTTTCACTAAATTGCTTGAATGTGTCAAATTAACAATAATGTTGTGCTAATTATTTCCTCGTTTATAAAAGAGTGCAATAATTAGGCCCGTTCAGTTCTTATTATTCAATGGCATTTTGAAGAGAAAATGTAACTGTTCTGTTCTTGGAGCTGAATTAAATTGACTCAGCGAAATGGATTTATTAAAGGTAAGTGCTTACATTACACCTGCCAGGTGTACACTTATTTTTAGGCATTCTTGCTACGACATGGATTAAAGAGTTATCGCATAAGAGACCGTGAAATGCTCTGGATTTCAATTTTGTTCATGTTTCAATCGATAGTACCTACCTATATCTAATCAAACAAATCCCGAACTGCGATTTGCAAAAAAAGTGATCCAGAAACTGCAAGGAATTACAATATTCACCTTTGTTCTTGTAATTTCTACATTTAAGTAATCTTAGAACTATTAAATCCTAAATATGTGTTTTTTTTTATTTCAGGCCTCTTTACTTCTATTTTCTGCCTTCTCACATGTATATCCAACAAGGTAATATTAAATTGATAGTTTTAATGTATAATTAAAGATGTTAATAAAGACCAGTTAATCTTTATAATAGTTTTAATTTTAATTACAGCACTACCAATAAAACCCCGACACCATGGCAACATAATACAAGAAAAATGAACAGCTTGCCAGATGAGCACAAGAACTGTTTCTGTTATCCAGATGGCCAGTTACCAACAGTCCAGCAACTACTAGACTCACAAAACAATGGTCAGGAACGCCTGGTCATTTATCTATACAAAAATGGCGCAACCAATGAAATCAAAATGTACACTCCAAGTGCTAATAAACAAGCGCTTATACCAGACATACCGTATGATTCTGAAGATGGACTTGTCACAGTCACCACAGAAAACATTTACGCACTGCTTTACAATAATCCTTATAAGATAAAAGTGTACAATGATCATATCCAAACTATTGTGCCCACAGTTACAGACTCATTTGCGATAGGACTAAACACGGGCGCAATAGAAAATATATACCCAAATGGTAATGAATATAGCTTGGCTCCGAATGTTATAATAGCTAATGGACCAAGTGGAGCCATTGTCAATAAACCAGAGAAAATATCGATAACTATTCCGGATAATGCTTTGCCTGAGCGTTATGATCTCAACAAAGTAACCCCGGAGCAATATTGGAAAGCTAATAATTACCCATATTCAAAACCAGACGACCCTCTGGCTATTCCGCTAAACACTCAAGTTACTCCGGATAGCCTTCTGGTAACTCCTTTCAACCCTCAAAATACACCCGACGACTTTCAGGCAGTTCCGCTCAATCCGCAGACAGGCCCGGATAATCCTCAATTTTCTCCGTACAAGCTTGAAGCTACCCCGCTAAATTATCAGCCTGTCTTGCCTGATCCTCAGGCTTACCCGGAAAACCCACAAGTTTACCCAGGGAATTCTCAAACAATCCCAGGCAATCTTCAAGTTAACGCAGGGAATTCTCAGGCAATTCCAGCCAATCTTCAGGTTGTCCCAGGCACCTCTCAGGCTTTTCCGGACTCATACGTCGGAGGATTAGATCATCATGTTGTGTATACTTTCCCGACTGGTCAAGTGTCAAATAAACCACAACCGGGTTCGCAGGATGTCAACAACCCTGTCGCCTCTCAATTTGTTACCTTCAACGTTTGGTTTAATCAGCAAATGAAGAGATTCCAGAACATAAACTTGCCAAATGATATAAAAACTGTTGACAGTAATGTCCTCAGAGTATTAGTACAGAAGACTCTCTACGAAAACAACATCTATGTCGGCGCAGATGGTGTGATTACAGATGGTAGCGGAAAAGTAATAGATGCGGCTAATTTGGAGCTACGGCCTTTGTTGCTAGGCGAAACATTCAATCATCAAATCCTGCAAAATGTTCGTAAAATAATTAAACTGCCGAAACATTTGCCTTACTTGGAAGGTATATTGGTCACACTTGTGTCTCCGCCTCAGATTTTAGGCATAATACCGTTAGGTAAGACTTATCTGCCTGAAACTTCCTACATCACCCCATCAACATTAGATGGGATAACCACCATAAATGGAAGCAGGATTTATATTAACGGTATTGGCAATCCTAACGCTGCGTCGTATTCAACTTTAGCCAAAGGACCTTTACCTTTGGCTTACAAACAAATTTATGAGGGACCATCAAATTACTATGCTTACTCTGGTCCTAATGGTGTACCCATACCTGCAAATTCCAATTCAAAGATTTACAGTAAGGCTGTTGCTTATCCCTACACAAGTGGTAACCAGAGACCACAACCCGGGCCAAACGAGCGTATGTACTGGAGTAGTGGACCATACCAGACCGTCTCACAGTTGCCATATCCATCTGCTAACTGGACCCCTTCAGAACTTCTCCAACTTTTGGGACAAAGAAGAATGTTGGATGCGAAAATAGAACATCATTACGAGCCACCAATAAAGACTAGGCAAAAGGGGAGAGGTCGCAAAAAACTTAACGATGGAAAAGGCGATGTTTCAAAAGAAGTATCTAAAACAATTGAACCACTTCCAAGTATAAATGGAACTGAATCTGGAAGAAGATTTCCAGCACCATCTCTTAACGGAGTAATGAAGACGTTACTATTTCTCCTCAATGATCTCCCAAGTCGAAGAGGTCTTAATTCCACAGAAGAAGTTGACATATTGAAAGATTCTGAAACTGAAAGTAACAAGGATGGGGGAGGTCCTGATTTTAGAATTATTGGAGGAAATGCTGCTACTGGCAGTGGAACACCTCTGAGTAATAAAGGAAGGAGCGGTTATACAGAGTATATTTAGACAAGCGGCACTATGAACGCAAATAATATGTAAGTTAATTATACAGCAATATTATATTTTTTTGATGGTATAGTTAATAAGTACCTAAAGTAGTTTTAAGTACATCATGTTATAAAAATTGAAACGGCTTGATAACGGATCTTGATTACTAATAGTTATTTAATAAATGGGTTTGGGTGGCATCATTACAATGATTTTGATTTTAATAATAGGATTAATTCTGATTATTCGGTCACAGGTGCATCTGTAAAATACGAGTGAACCTTTGGTTTTGTAAAAATACCAATTTTCTTTTGGAAATCAAAACCTTTAGCTCAGTTGCCTAACAGAGGATAGCGTGATGTTGTGAACAAATGACATCTATCGACGTTCTTGGATATCACCTTAAACGACGATGTTTACTTTTTATAACAGTTTGTGCAATTGTAGATAGATGTCGCTATTTTACGTACATAACAACGCCATCTATCCTGCAACTATATAATTACTTCTACAATAATGCAAGGAAATAATGTAACGGTTGCTCACTAGATGACGTAGTCTTATTTAGTTTGTAATAACGACACGAGGTGGTGGATATATGTACATTATAGGTAAGGGCGAAAATAAGTTTTTAAGTAGCTTTAATAACTTAATAACAGTTCAAGTTGGCTATTAGACTTAAATAGTTACATAATTCTATACTTAGTAACATTCAAACATGGTAGCTATGATTTGTTTACACGCCCCGCGTGCACTCAACCCGCTTGTCAAGTTACCATTCAAGTCAATCCACTGCAGGCAGTCAGTGGCCGCTAGTCAGTCACCCAATACTGTACCAATCGCGTAGGTGCGCTCTAAAAATATCTTTACGCGAACAGCGGCATGTTAAAGGGAACAAAATAACTAACTTTTCAATGACAATAAGTATGAAACTGCTTTTGAAGTGAGAAAAAGTTTTTGATTGAACGTTTTTGCCGTAATCAAACGGTGTTTTCGAACTAAAGTTGATATTATAGTGAATTCGCGGTATTCTGGTGTGTCCTATTGTTTGTGCGTGGAATCAATGTTGTACATATAAAAGGATGTTATCATTACGGCACATGGTACTAGGAAACTGTATTTTCTAAATTTCATGGGATTTAAAAGCTGGTAAGTGTTGTATTTTTATTTTTCTGCAAGTGTTTACGGTTAAGTTTGAGCTAAGTTAGCGTTAAGTTATTGCCTTTTTTTGGTGTTTGAAGAAGTGCGCGATCTTATTCTTTTTTTTTACTCAATACGGTAAGGTAAATGTAGGTAGGTAATATTCTCTATCGACTCAACAATTCTAATCTTCGTTTTTAACTAGCATAAAAATAATTGTCTCATAGTAATCCAATAATATTATAATCGACAACGATTTGGGCAAAAAAGAAAATGTATTTTATACTGCCGAATTATAACGGATCTGCCTACACTAGAAGGACTTTAAATTGCTCATTTTCTGAGGTAGCCTTATAGTTTTTAATTACATACCTTCACATTTCATTCTCAAAGATTTGAATGTGTTTTTTTATGGCTGAACATTTTAATATAGTATCTAGTTAGGTAAGAATCCCAAAAATAATATTATTTATATTTATTAATCACTATCATCATCATCATCATCATCAGCCTATTAATGTTCCCACTGCTGGGACACAGGCCTCCTCTCTGTGAGAGGGAATGGGCCGTAATCCACCGTAAGGCAATTTTTGGTTCTAGGACATGCCGGTTTCCTTACGATGTTTTTCTTCACCGTTTTTGGGAGCAGTGGTGTTAATCACTATATATATATATTATTAATGTATATTATAAATATATATAATTGATGTGTAGATTCACATTCTCAAAGGTTTGAAAGTGACTTTTTATGGCTAAAACTCAATAAATTAACAATTAATAAGCTTACATTTTAATAGTAGGTATCTAGTTAGATAAGAATCCCAATAGGATTAGGGTAGATATACTTAGGTAAGAAGCCCGAAAATATTTTTATTTTATTTATTTATTAATCGCTATATATATATATTATTAATGTATATTATAAATATATATTATTGATGTGTATTAAAATTAAATTATATATTATACCTAATCGACAATCATATTAATAGCTTAATTTATAGAAGACTTCGTTAGGTGAGATGGGGCAGCAATGTAAGTAATTAATACCTATATATCCGAACTTTTATATCAAACTTATGATACTGTTCTAAGTGTAAAAATTAATTAAAACTCTCATAAGATTCTAATTACATGCTTTAAAAAAATAAATGACACTAAAATCAGCTGAACACCTTGAAATTAAATTACATAAACCGAACCAAATAAAAGCAAAAACTTGCGAACTACCAAAAACAACCATGAAATTAATAATCAATAAAATATTGACAAAATACCATTGGCAATCGAAGCGTCGCCAGTTCGCCGGTAAACAGTTTAAGAATTACACAATTTTACGAATAAAAACCAGCAAGTTGGCATTGATCGTCGTCCACTGACATCAGGCCTTGTTCGCTCCGTGTGGCACCCTTGCAAAACTGTCATTGTACCACTAACTGAGGTTTTGCAATTTTTTCTCGTCTTCTTCGAACATTCCGGTCAATGTAACCATGATATTAACATAAGGTTACACTAGTCGATCATTCTTCCATACAAACGTAGTCTAGAGATTACTCCGCTGTTTCACGATGTAGGTTCAAAATAAAAAAAATTATAAATTTGTCTCATCATTATCTAGCCCTAAACAAAAAAGTTAAAAAATAAAATATTTGAAAGTTATGAGCGTCGAAAGTTTCATATTTCAACACTAATTTTAACGAATCTTTGGGCGGAAATAAATACCATAAGAAAAAAGAAAATTGCAAAATGGCCTCCATACAGGGATAGATAAGTAATTCAACAATGCAAATAATTTTATTTTGAAAATATACATTTAGTAGTTTTTTCATGATATCTAGACTCCCAAAGGTCTGTTTACAAAATTTCGCGCGCTCATTTTCGTCCTAAATCATCATACATTTCGATACAAATTTGCAAAAGTGCTAATTCGTACGCGAACTAGCTTCTTACTGCTCATCACAGCGTCTATCTTATTCGCGCGTGTTGTCGGATAAGATGGCATGCAAATTAACCTCGCGCACAAAATAGTTCGTGCCGTCGACTAGTTGAACCTTAAGACTTCCATAGATTTTATCGATTGGTTGAGAAGTGAAGACTTTTTCTGTAATAGCCTTGTTCCTCGGATCTCTCACATTATGAAGGCTATCGACTGTGCTATGAATTGATTGATCTTTATTTGAGTCATCTTAGATTGATTAACCGACTTCCCAAAAAGGAGGAGGTTATCATTACGAAAGTATTCAAAAAAAAATTGAGAATTCGAGCTTGTCATGTCCCTTTTAAACTTCATCAAGATCTGAATTTCGAAGATATAAATCAGAACTCTTCAATAAATGACGGCAAATCACTCGGGATAGCTGCAATCGCATGTCTGTTTATAGTTTACACCATTTCATAATATATGTGTAATTCAGGTGTGAACAGTTCACCCTGGTATACTCTCATTCCACCGGTTTTGTTTAAGTTGCATGTTATTGGGTTAATCTGTTCTGGCATCACTTTGGGCATTATAGGTACCTAGCCTATAGAACTGGTCCATTGTGTACCACAACTAAAAAGTGCAAAATAGAAAACTGTATTTTTCTAAAATTGTGTTTGTTAAATTATCTTATAGACGTTTTACCACTTCTGCCTTTATCCATGATCCTTCTGTGCAGGAGGTGGATAAAGGTAAGTACATACATGCTTTGTGTAGATATTAGTGCTTTAAAAATATATATTATTTGGGTTTAATAGAGCAAAACTTCTGCTATACATCTCCATCAGCCGTAATCTCAGTATCCACTCCCTTCCCAGTTATATCATACGCTGGCTTCACTCACATCCATCCACCATCTCTGTAATCTTTCTCAATCTTGGAGCCTTTTACATTCCAAAATGGGTATTTCTGCCCCTGCACATATTTTGTAGTCAATAATGCACCTGTTTGTATAAGTGTCCTTCATGCCTTTGTAGTCCGTCCAATTTCCTTTAATTAAGTACTGGGCTACAAATCTAGTTATTTCTGGGTTGAACTATATAATGACTCATCTATTAGGCCGTCGGTTGGAGCTCATCGTGCATTGACAATTTCCATAATAGGCTCCATGAAACCACTGAATTACCCAATGAGTCCAGCACAATGACTAATGTCATGTATACCACATACATTGAAGAATTTCTGCCTAATTTAATAGACCTATTATATGACAATGAAACGACGGATATTAAATTAAGCTTGACATTGGCAAAAACTAATGTTACCATCAAGAAACTAGGTATAAACCCTTTTTGTACATGGAAACTTGTAAGAGGTTCATGAACAGGTAGAATAATGAAGGTCATATGACCTTGAGGCGTGGTCAGAGGCAATGATTCGGAGATTAAAATAAGAGAAAATAATATTGAGTAAGTACCAAGAATTATAGCGTTTCGAATAAGTTGCTTTTGCGGTTGGTGAAATCTGAAATTAATGACAGCTGTGGTGCAGCAAAATTGTATAAATAAATGTAGAAGTTTCAAAGACCGATAATGATTTATCATTGCGATTAAAAGCCTTATTGTTAATTACACAGCTCCCCGTTATTTTACTATTTAATTGTAATGAAACCGCATCAATTATACTGTTGGTAATACAAATGACAGAATTGAGGAAATTTCCATCGTCATTTGAATTAATCAATGTTTTGATGCTACTGGTTTCGAAGATATTGTGCCTACCAAGGTAATTGCAAAGGAACACCAGATAATAGTAATATATTCAATTATGGTACAGAATCACATTACGCAACTATGCTTCGACAAAGTTACATAAAGTTCAATAAAAAAATCAAGTTCATTGAATAACTCAACACTTGCGTATTAAGTTATTAACTAGTTTTTTCTTGAAGACAAGCCATATGTTTAGACATCCACACTTTTTTTGTCAGTAACCTTGCGTACACTTAAAAGTCGAATTTCAAAGTGACTTCAAGTAGCTGTAGTCGAGTCAAAAATAGAAAAAAAAGTCCATTAAAAACTTGAACATATTTAAAAAAATTACGCTTCCGTGAAAAAAATTATACTCTTGAAAATTAAGTATTTTTGAATGGGTCTTCTTAAATTTTTTTTAAAGAAATGTTAGAAATGTAGGTAATCTGGATTTTACCAAACAAAGAATGAAATATTTATTATTAGTTATTAATAAAACATATATATACAATTGAATTTTCTAAAAAAATAAAATACCTATATACAAATACAAAGGGGAGACGGAAAAAAGCTCATTGTGCATCAAAAAATTCGTCCACATCGATGTCAATGGGAAACGTGCCCAGAACGCTGGCAGCATTGCCACGTTGAATGGCAATGCTGATTCTCTGGCCGAAGAAAAGGCCAGCCCTCTGGTCACGTGAAGAGTCGACGAGCTTTGTGCTAATTTCTCGAAAAACTCGATGCGCACTCGGACCCCATGGACCTAATGTTTCAACCCCAAACGGCTCAATCATATAACTTTCAATAAGGTTGTTATATTTGCGCCGTTTGAGGTTTTCTGCACCAGCAGCGGATCGCTACATGTCTGCGTTTGGGTGCTCCTAGCGGAGCTCCACATCGTTGTCAATGTGGTGAAGCAGTCAACCGCCTCGGTCACCATGGCCTATCCTGCAATAGGAGCGCTGGCCGGATAGCACGGCACGCCAGCATTAATGACATCATACGTCGTGCTCTTGTCACCGTCTTGTCGCCGGGGTGCCAGCAGTTTTAGAACCCAATGGCTTGGCACGCGACGATGGGAAGAGACCAGACGGGATGACCATTATGACTTGGAAGGTGGGTAGACCTTTGGTGTGGGATGCAACATATGTCGACACCCTTGCGCCATCCCATCTTCTAAGCACGGCAGGCTGTGCTGGAGCGGCTGCTGCTGCTGTAGGTAATCTTGAATTCATTTTACATATTTAGTCTAGGTATATAAAAAAAAAATGAAGTTTAGTCTAAAGTCATATCATGTGGCATATATGAATCTTAAGTATCAAGACATTTTAGCACTAATTTTATTTGCTTTAGCGTTGATAATATTACTTAATTTTGTCAGTTGCGTACCATTACATCATCTAGAGGCTTGATGACTTTTATTTGACTTTATCGTTTGACTTTATTACTTTTATTTGCTTGCTTGGTTACTTTATGCGGCCGTCAACTATCTGTAGCGCCTTTTAGCATTTAGATTTCTTTAACATCGCCAGAAAATTTACCTTCTTCCTCTGTCTTCCTGTATTTCTGCATAGATAATTGTTCTTTGTTCTATTTTTGTAGACTTGGTTTTTTCTTATTAGTTATTAGCTTTTGTACCGACAAAAGTATCTATATATTATATCTATATTTTGTATCATGCGGGCGAAGGCACCGGCCTTCGCCCGCATGATAATCGTAAATTAGGCCACGGGAATATACTGTACCAGGATTCTCCTCATGATCCTCCGACTAGGAAGTACAATTTGTGTGAGGAGTGATATGAAAGAAAATGGAGTCAGCGATAGCGTGACAGTTGACAGGAAGGAATGGAAGAAGAAAACGTGTTGCGCGCAACCCAACTAACATCGGACCAGGGCACGTGATGATGAGTAGAAACTAGGATTTGCGTACAAATCCCACGTGTATCTTTTCTTTACTATCAAGAGCAGTAATTGGAACCATCCTATGATTTTATTCTATGTTATCTATGTATTAAATTTCACGGTCCTCAGTAGCTTTGTCCACAGCTATTGAATTACATGCAAAAGCAAACATGATATTCAAAGCACGCGTAAAATTCCTGAATAACTTGGTAGAAGGGACCAGTAACAACTTAGGTGCATTCTTATTCTAGTTGGGTATTGAGGCCTTGGAATAGGCTATTCTGATTCTCATTTGAATCAAAAATTATATTTTTAAATTCTCGTAAACTACGCCCACGCCTACTCCTAGTTGAGAGTTCTCATTATACTAGTTAAGCATCAACTTATGATATGCTCACTGTAGGGAGAGGTGTCCACAACGCAGCCCTAGTGTGTATTTGTAAATGTCACGTCTTCCATTTATGCTTCTAGGACGTGCCATGATGGTATCCTAGTTACTTATTATGCATTGATTTCCAATTCTAATGTATTGCTAACAAAACAAGCTACCACATATTTTAGGTGACGAAATCAAAGTTAATATTATCAAAATAAAAGATTTATAAGATTAATCATGTAAATTTTTCGGCATTGCAAAGTCATTCGTCGAAATCAAGTTTAATGGCGTTATATATATAAAGTTGTATTCATTTTCTTTTATTCATATGTCAAATATATGCAACAGCTATGTGAGAAGATACTCTGAATATAATTTGAATGTTAGATGAAGCATACACTACCAAAACAAACCTGAAGGTTAAACTTATTAATTAGGTAAGTATAGTAACCATCTCCTCTAGTCATTAATCTATTTGTAATAGTTTGCTGGTAAGGCTCTAGACAAACGGACTTCATTTAACTTCACTCCGACTGCAAATTTGCAGTTTGAATACAGTTAGTACGACTGCAAACCAACCATGCAGTCCGACTGCAGTCGGTGTGTAATTGGCGTGCAGTTGTCATGGAACAGCACGCCAACTGCACACCTGCAGTTTTATTGCAGCCGTACTAACTGCATTCAAACTGAAAATTTGCGAGACATGCTTTGCAACTTTTCAGTTGATGATTTCACTACTGTGTTAATATCCTTTTGATAGTTTAAGCATTGTTAATTTAGGTAAGATATATTAAACTCATCGATATATTGTCTCATTGAAATTTTATCAGACCCTGGGCTCAAAACGCACCTAGCTACTTTATAGGAAGCTATTAAAAGTTACTTTAAAGTATCAGAGAAGGCAGAAAAAAATCTCATATATATAGGTATTGGTGACCACGTTTTTAAGCTTCTCATGCACAAGCAATTCAGACTTGAATACAACAAATTTCTCTAGTCTAGTAAGGCTAAGTGAAATCAGTTCCATTAAAATCTGCATCATCAATCACTTGGTGATAGAAAACGACTTCGAAAGTCTCTGTAGATAGATACACGGATCCATAGATAATTAGATATTACAAATATACCGATACCAGAAGTATCAATTAATGTAAGGGACAAACCACGGTTTTTCAGGAGAGCCGAAAATCAATTTTTTATTTTTTTAAATCTGTCTTTAACTTTTTACTGTCTGCGCCAATTTTAATTGTGTCTAGAGCAAAGTTTCTTAGAATTTCCTCTTCTTTCATTCTATAAACGAACAATTTAGAAATGCCCAGTGGTTTCAAATATAGCATGTCCCTTACATTAAAAAAAGGAGTTTA
Source organism: Orthosia cruda (assembly GCA_964057195.1). NCBI lineage: Eukaryota > Metazoa > Arthropoda > Insecta > Lepidoptera > Noctuidae > Orthosia > Orthosia cruda. The sequence goes on along the minus strand of OZ059834.1, from coordinate 29,378,114 downwards.
GTTGTGCCTTACGTAACTTATATTCTTACTTTATATTCTTAGTGTAAACCGTCGAGCATAGTGTAAGCAGCAAGAGAAATAGAAAATTATACGAAAATCTATTGTAAAGGACTTTTACAGTGTTGCAATTTGATGACATTTATTTACGACGATAGAGAAATTGTAATAATACCAATCGATAGAGCGTGAAATTCTGAATCCAATGATATATATAACTCATTTTCGCCAAAATGTCCCTTACGTTAATTGATACTTCTGGTATCGATACGAAGACTAGTTCACAAACTAATATCACTCCCATCAATTTGTCTTCTGCAATGATAAGCCTTAATTGCGTGAATTTACGCCGTACGCCTACTTTACTGAGCTATCTTTAGGTAGCCTGCATATCTGGCGATAGCCTAACCTAGTAAACAACCTCATAAAATGCATCTTAACATTAACCTATTAAGGTCTATAATAGGATGCTGTGAGCACTTGAATGGACTAGTTTTGAAGATAATTGCGCCCATCGTAGCACTACAGGTCAGAAGATGACGTTGTGGTAGATAATGACACTAAATTGCAGATATTTGTAAACGTACTCATGTTTAGGCAATTTTGTGTGTCTGTAGCTATGAAATTTTACCGATCGTATATATACTATATTACACTATATCTACATACATACAATATTCGCTCAAATAAATGGATAACAAATTTTGGTAAACATATTAAAAGTAATCGTTTACTAAAGAAGTGGTTTCCAAAGGTCCAAAAGAGAATTATCAATTGTAACTATTGTGTTCTCTCTTTATATGAATCAAAACAAATAATTGATTGAGTCAAATTACTGTTATAATAGTCATCCTTAACTTTGTTACTCTCGTCTTTAGGAAATTCCAAATGATCATTCTTGTAAACAACTTTGTTTAAAGGATATTTTTAGGGAAAACCCTCGGCGCTCTTATAATTTTGTTTATGGAGAACATCTTGACATTATAAATATTTGTGTCTATTGATTTTTGTACATACTTCTATGAAATTGGCTTCTCTTATTAAGTTTTTCTCATCTTTCGCCACTGTTATAGATACCTCTACGGAAGATTACTAGCTCGTCCATCTTATGTCCACAAGCAAATCAGTATTACTTAGTATGATAGGGATTATCCAGTTTAACTTAATCGTTTATCATCATTATTATTGTGGTGTCTATACTATTGTATGTTATAATAAATTAGATTAGATTATCGTAGATTTATATTTAGCACTAAATATCATTCATTCATTACCTTTTGGCACACTAGGGCAAGCTCCACCATTCTCGTCACCACAAAAACAAAATCTATAGCCCATTTGAAAGGAATCTAAGTAAAACCGAAAGGTTTCGTGTCCCCGACCCACGACATTTTCTTGACAAACGACGTCACGAGCAAAATAATCGTGAAATATTAGCCAAATAAGCCGTTTCAATGGTTTGAGAAACATCCATTTATTCAAGCTACGGGTCTTGTGATTATCTCTTTGTTTATTGATTTTTCTGTTGTGAAAGACAGCGGTTTTCTTGTGTTTGCTTTTATTTATCGTGAAATTATTCTTTCATAATTAGTCTGTCAAAGCGTGTCTTTTGAAACTTTAGGAATGGTCAAATGGTTTTCAAATATTTGTCATGAATTCAAATGATTGTCGTGTGTGACTTTAATTTGAAGTGTACTAAAGTATCGAATGTAGGCATTAGTAGTTACTTGGTGACTATCTATTGCATCATTTGCCTACACCTATTTCATCATTTTATCCTCTAAACGTTACTTCATTGGGTGGTGAAAACCAATCTCCTATTTTGAATCTCTATTCTAATTCATAAGTGATGCTATCCGAGTATCTGTTAATATTCTCCTAGATCGTTATCTGTCAAACACCCATTTCTATGCCCCTATAATTACAATTATTTTAATAGCACCCTACGAGCAACCTACGCCTATTATTTTCCAACGTTTCGAAGTCTAGCTGTACAGATCCGAAGATAAAAGAAAAGCCTAGTAACTAAGTGTTATCTCCCCTCGAACTAGGACAAGTAACGCAATACAGTTGGACAATGGTCCAGTTACTAGCAGTACTATTGAAACACTTAAATCTAGGTTAGTCAACAATATGTGAGCCCCTACTAACATCTAAGAACTCTTGTGGAAGGGGGTAACAGCAATATTTACTTAGACAGAATGCATAATTAAGCACCAAGTTACATCTAGAATATATTTTGAAACAACTTGTTTAAAGAGGAATTTAGCATGAATGCCGCAAGGGTCAATTTTGGGTCCACTGATGTTTTATTTCTATCTTACAATTCATCATGTGGAGTGCTGGGCAAATGCCTCCCTAAAACTTCACCCTATTTCACACACTTATGTCATCTGCTACTGCGAACCATTCCTTTCAGTAGAAGTTAATTTAGTCCTACCATCTTCGTCTTGGTCTGCCAAGATTTTTCTAAAGTAATAAGTAGGTAGAATGTTATTTTTAAATAAATGCATACCTTACATTAGTGTTACCTTAAACAATAAAAAATACCCACATAAAATTCCAGCCCACAGCTTTCCACGCAAGATTATATCAGCTCACTTATCCACTCTCCTCACGTACCAACAAGCCTCATTTCCAACCATAAAAATGCACAAACAATGTGGGTTAAAAGATCAACAGCCAATGGCTTTGTACTTGCAGACAAGCGGAAGGACCAATTTAGGAGAGGAGGACCATATTAGGTCAATTGGTCTGCCGTTGCCCCATAAAATCTGGTATGATTGATCGTTGGTTGCTGTCTTGCTGACAGCCCTATTATTGACCGACTGCAGCGGGTTAAATAGAGGTTAGGATAAAAGTGGTCTTTTGTATAGATTTTCTACTTAATTGTTAATATCGTATTTAATGTTTTGGAAAGTCTTAAGATTAACTTGAGCAAAGAGAAAGCTGAAGCGATATATAGAAACACACGCTTTGTCTTGTACCAAAGATCGTAAATAAAACCTTGTACAGCATTTTTTATCCCTACGAGTTGCGAGTTGACTATCTCACTTACGATATATATATGATGTAAAGAACCTCATATTATAAGATTCGCCTAACAACGTAATAAATCAAACGTCGATTTGTTGAAAAGCATTCTCAGTTCTGTCGTATTTTGTCATTTAAATGGAAGTCGTTGCCCTAATTTCAAGTCAATTAAACTAAACTTAGACTAGATAACGTTATGATATACCTATACATACTTACGTTATACCTATATTTGTACCAATATTAAATAGGTAAATTATATAATAATACATATACGTGTAATTCCTCCTGTAAATCACTATTATCTTGTGATAATAGTGATTTTATGGACCAGGTACGTATATAATAAAAAACGTACGTATATAAATGTAAAGGTTGACTGGTAGAGAATGCCTTGCTGCATTAAGTCCGCCTATGTATCACCATTGTACATGAAGTTTAAATAAATAAATAAATAAATAATTTAGTATTCTATAGGTATAAATTCTTAAATACGGAATACCTACCAGACCCCAACTAGGATCGGCTTCCAGTCCAAACGTATTCAGCTGAATACTCGAATTTAAATACAGCGACTGTCTATCTGATCTATCTATTATGGAAATAAAGACATCTCAAACCACATCTCCACGACCAAATAACTTATACTGTGTAAATAGTGTAGATATCCATTGGCATAACTGGTGTCAGATTTCAGGTTTCTGACTGTCCGTTACAACTTTCAATGATCTAAAAATGATATCAACGTCGAGGCACGGAATAACCTCGGTACGTATGGAATAGTCATACATCCTCACTATACACTCTTCTATTATTTCATTGTACATAATTTATTTACACATCCTTATGTCGTATCACTCATGTCAAATTGTGTATAGTTCTTTTTTTTTGTTTTTTTTTTGTTCCCCACGTCCGTGTGTGCTGCGGGGTGCCAACTGAAAACCAGCGCTGGGTGTCTGATGCCCAGCAAATGCTGATTTGGTAACCCCGATGGTATGGGCACGTTCAGCGCAATTTGTCTTTGCACTTCTTTTTTGTCTTTTACTCCATGTTTGTTGCTGTTGTGTTGTGCCTGTGTCGAATAAATATATTTAAATTTATTTTCTTTTCTATTTTTCTACATGCTTATGAAAATGAGTCTAACCGCGACACCCATGTGCAGGTTTAGCGGGGAACATACGGAACGCATGGAGCACCTTCTGTACATATGCGATGCACTGGCTAACAAGCGAATGATTCTCCTAGAGGTAGGATATCCAAGACCAGAAGACTATAGGCTCATATCTCCTAGTCTCGTTGTAAAACTCATGAAGAAGATTTTCAACGAGATCGGGGAGGAGTAAGTTATCCAGGGGACCACAAAAGATCCCAATGGGTTCAAGTGTCCTATGTCGGCCCCTCCACAAGATAAAATAAGATGGAATAGTCACCCATCAAACGATCGACCTTATCAAGCGGTGCTTAACCTCTAAGATCGTCCACGAGAATACAAGCCACTCATATGTATTAAAGTATATTAAAACTTAAAGGTCATGTAATTCGCAATGTTTTCGTGGGATATCAACAAAAACAGGCATTAGTCTCACATTTGAGATAACTGTTAGATTTTATACGGTGGTATTTAGAACCGCAAATTAACTTGAGAATCCCAGTTTAGTATCGAAGCGAATAGCATAAAACTGCTTGGTTACTGCCAGCTGACATTCGGAAAAAAAAAGGTGAGGAGTAATCGACAAACTTTTTATTTTCATCATAATTTCAGCCAGAAAACGTCAGTGGACAAAGGTATAACAAAAAGTAAGAACTTGGTTACCGCAGGCATTTATAAATATTTTTACCATGTTTTTTTAACTGTTTTTTTATTATTATTATTGTTAGGCTCGCGTTTGACCACTATCTCACCTGATGGTAAGCGATGAGGCACGCTTGCCTAAAAGTAACCTATTCACTCTTGACTTAAAGGCTCCCAGGATGTAGCTATTGGGATATACAGACTCCGGCAGGGAATTCCGCTCCTTAGCTGTACGCACAATAAAAGTAACTCCAAAACGCTTTGTGCGTACGGTTGGGATGTCCACCAACCGATGACGCAGCGCCGTTTGTCTTTTAGTCCGATGATGGAACGGGTTATGTGATATCAAATTGTGCAGTTCCATAGAATACGGACATACTTTTAGCTTACCGTGCATTGTCATCTTTGCAAACCAAACGTGTATGCAAATGAGGATAACTGCTATAAAATTCAGTTGCAAAATTTGACTCGAACATGTTTCGTCAACATTGCAAGTTTTTTTAGTTAGCCTACTTTGTCCCACTGCTGGGCAAAGACCTCCCCCACATCTTTCCAGGATGCTTTGTCTCCTGACCCCTCCAGTCAATACGGTAGAAACGAATCCAGATCATCACGCCAGCGTTTTTTAAGCCTGCCTCGGTTACGACGTCCGTCTCCAGGTACCCACTGCGTGGCAATCCCGGCCCACATTGCAAGTTAATAAAAAAAAAATCGTATTTTCTTAGCAAACCCATTAATTTGATATCATGGCAGTGCACAAAAAATAACTAGACCGCCATCTTGGGCCGTTCGCCATATTGGATTTAGAATGACGTCACCTAGTTAACCATGCATTGCCATCCAGACGTGTATTCAAAATTCCATCTTAAACGGTTGAAACGAACACACTTACATAAGCAAATAAGCTAAGCTAAGAAAAGATGAGATAAGTTAAGCTTGTACTCGTAATAAAAAACTAAAGCTTTTTTGGTATAGAGATAGATTGGATCTTAGAAAAGAACTTGGGATAGATTCACAGAGGTCAAGACGAGTACAAAAGCTATTAGTTTATCGTTCTTTCTTAATATTAGTTAGTTACAGAGTCGAGCATTACATTGGTGAGAGAGGAGAACCGAGCATTACAGTGCGCAACTTGATGATACAATGTGTAATATTTTGATACAACTTGTAACATCAACGACCGCTTCTCACTATGAATTCAACTAAATTCTCAAAATCGAATCTAATGTTACATTTCAGGCGAATGCTCTTCAAGTCAGGGAGGCAGTACTTTAATGTAATGCTCAAAGTTGAATCATAAATTTTACATTAATGGCGAATGCTCCAGGTGAGGGAGACACGATACGAGGAAAGTTTGTGTTTCCAATTTATCCCGTGCGAAGCCGGGACGGGTCGTTAGTATATTATACATATTAGATAGTTAGGAGGTCAACGTCACTCAAACTCCCGCGCATCGCAAACACAATAAGACATAACTACTTACAAACAAACAATCAAACATTCTTCGATGTTAGTAATTAAATGGAAGCTCATATCACCGTGACACATATCATGAAATAAAACAACTGTGGGTTGAGCAACTGCAAAGGTTACGAATTTGATTAGAGTTGCGTGAATCTTGCAATTTCTTGGTAGTCTGAATATCAAAAGAGTTTAAAATGTTTTTTGTAAAGCAGGGATGATGAACCTATACCAGAGGTGGCAATGATTTAAAAAAAAAACGAACAAACCTTTTTAAAAATAAATAATTGGGTCTTGCAGTTTCTTAAGGTGAGTATAGACTAGAGCATTTACTTGTAACAAAACATCGAGCATTCGCTGTATTAAATTTACTCAAACCACACTTCGAACATGACGCTCGATGTTTTGTTACAACCTGTTTTTTTTAAACCAACGTGCGTTTTGGTGTAACATTTTATCGGGCAAAGGCACGCGTTCGGGTGACGTGGATCAATAATGAACGCAAGGTACAGAGCATGTTACTGGTAAATGCTCACTTGCCGTGAGCTTTACGTCGAACGCAGCGTCGAGCATTCGCAAGAATGTTACATTACATGGAAATGCTTTAGGAAACTGAGCATTTGTCTGTATTGTACCATTCGTAAGAACGTTACATTACATTGCAATGCTCACGGAAATGCTCTAGTATATACTCACCTTTAGTAATGAATGTGAATATATAAAAGTTTTGAACCCATAGCCGGCTTACCAAGAGTGGCACGTTACAAAAAAATCCTGAAAATGGAATCAATTTAAGTACGAAGTTGTTTGCATTTTTCTATAATTCAGACATCAATATAATGAAATAGAGAAATTTTATTAACATATATAGAAATATATGCAGTGTATAAAAAAAACCGCCAAGTGCGAATCGGACTCGCGCACGAATGGTTCCGTACCATTATCGCGAAAAACGGCAAAAAATGCACGTTTGTTGTATGGGAGCCCCACTTAAATTGTTATTTTATTCTGTTTTTAGTATTTGTTGTTATAGCGGCAACAGAAATACATCATCTGTGAAAATTTCAAGTGTCTCGCTATCACGGTTCATGAGATACAGCCTGGTGACAGAAAGACAGACAGACGGATCGCGGAGTCTTAGTAATAGGGTCCCGTTTTTACCCTTTGGGTACGGAACCCTAAAAATCAGAATACAATGGATTTTTATAGTTATTAAAAACTAGCTTTGTTTGAGAATTAAAATTTATTTTTGTATTCAGTTTAGTTTTCAGTTTGACCCATTTTTCCTGTAAAACGATGGCAAGACAATAATTTTTAATAGTTGCGGAATGCGGCATTGACACTGTTATGTGAAGGTTGGGTTTGTCACCCCTGCTTTATGGTATTTTTCAAGCCATAGACAGAGAAGTTACCAAATGACACCGTGAGACAAGAATACAAATCACACATTTGAATATAAAAGACGACATTTTCACTCTATTTTGCTTTTGGCGCCAAAAAAACATTCGGCTTTTGAAATTAAAATTAGGAGTTTGACTGACACGTTTCGTTTTTTTTATTTTAAGACAACGGAAACCAAAAAGAAGGATTATGAATATAAAACGCTAGGATTTTGTATGTGAGATGGTCGTAGACCTCCTGTAGTATATAAATAAAAAAGAATGATTGTTTTTTATCTAAAATAAACTTTTTTTTTAACTTTTTTAGTTTACCGTGCATTGTCATCAAAACAAACGTAAACAATATTGGTTTAATCGGTTGGGTATAACTTTTTTTTTAATTCAGTTGCAACATTTGACCCACACGTACTAACCAACTAACTAACAAGGCAATGGGTTATTGGACGATACGCACGAATTTAACTCGCCCGAAATGTGCGAATCGATCCTTTTAATAACATTATTTTTTATTGTGGTGATTCGCACAAATTTAATTTATTGGTGTGCGAATCGCCCACTCTAAAATTATGTAGTAGGCAATTGTCAAATATTTTATTTTAGAGAAAAAAATTAAGTACAGTTGTGCTCAACAATAATATGAAGAATAATTCGAAGTTAATAGATATTTTACTTGAATCTAGAATCTTTTATATACAAGCATTTTAGCTTACCGTGCAATCCTACAGCACTATTCACAAACCATTGCAACTCCTGAAAGCCAGAATCAACAGTGGCGACCACCAGAAAAGCGCTGAGGCAATGAAGCTCGACAAAGTCCCGGAGAATGAATTTAATTGTCTTTGACTAACGTGCATTGTCAACCAAAAATCCAAACCAAATGTGCTTAAAAATTCATTTAGGTACAATTTTTTTGACCCGACCATACACACATTGCAATAAGTTAATAAAAAGCTTGTAAAAAGATTTAATAAATCTGACTTTAACCACAAAATAGAAAGTATACAGAAGGGCCTCTCCCGCCTTTTCGAAAATTGACAGCTAAACTTGACAGACTCACTAAGGTTGCTACTATATTGATACCGAATTTAAAAAAATAGTAGGTTGTGTAAGTTACAAACATAAATACATCGATTCGTTTAAACATACATCATATCATGCTTACATGATTTAGAGGGTAGACAGAGCATTAAAGATCACGACTCCACATACGACGAAGATTGGATGGTAAAAAGACGTAACAATGGTGTAATAATGATCCCACCAGAAACGTAAAATAGTGAAAAGCACCAAGCTAGACAAAAATATAAATGTGTTTTCTTTTTTTAATTAAATCAAAAAACCCGACTGCTTAAGAAGCGAACTAAAAGTGCTTTGCAATCGGAGGAAACATATTTATGAGCTAGATGACTTAAACTTAAACCATATTAATATGACAAGTTTCATACCCTTTCCAATTTCGTCTATGGACTTAAAATAATTTATTATTTTCCTAGATATTTAATTTCTAACTAATCATCTTGAAAAAAATTATGAGCTCTATAACTTAAAATGAATTAATAAAAAAAAAAAAAAAAAAAAAAAAATTCAGACAAAAAAGTCCATAGACAAGGCAAGGTTGTTAGTAACAAGAACTTTATAACTATGTTAGTAATTCATATTGGTTTTTTTACTACGGAACCCAAAAATAATCAAAATGTAAGAAGAAACATAACAAACCCTGCACAGTAGGCTCATCGGTCTCGCAACACATGGAGTCCAATGAACCTACTGAGCAGAACAGTATCGGTTCTCTCACTAATCATCTTTAGGACGCTATTCGGGCTCTCCCGTGCTAAATTAAAGAACGAATTTAAATTATATTGATTAATTTAAAAAATATTCGGTCTGTAACAATTAATATTGGTAACCAAGCCAATGCAACCTCTTTACAGTATCTACTTTATGTATGAATGACGTGACAAACGCCCGCACTAAGCACTCGTGACAGCCGCGACTGAGCTCGGTCCAATATTGCCCATTATTCCCTGTAAAATCGAAATGTCAATGTGTGCGTTCAAAATGGCGCTTTGTTCGTAGTGGACTCTCTGTCTGCGGAGCGCCGCCGCTTATGTACATTGTGCTTTAACCATAATGTGTTTTAAAACGTCATACGAAATTCAAAATGGACGTTCTTTTTTCAAAAATTAATCTCCATTTTTTTTTTACCGTAACTTTGCTGACGTTGACGTTTGTAAACGGTTGATGACAGTAGACTAGACTCGCCCCTGGGCATTAAAATTTAGGTGCGTGGTTCAAAGACAGATCAAAGTCGGCACAGGATTGCTCAATTTATTTATATTATTGGAGATTCCAAACATATCTACATAATGTTGTTAAATTATATAATTCAAAGGTAACTTAAACTTGTTTGTAGGAAATGTGTTCGGCATTCATAAGTACCTTGGGCATTAACTTGTAAGTTTAAAAGTTGTTATTGGATTTAATTTGGTAAACATATCTGACCATGCTTCAATTACCTTTATTTTAATTACTAAACACCGTCATGTTTGTTATAAATTTTTCAATTCTTTATTTAAAATGCTCGAATTGATTTTATGCATTAAAAAATATAAGCAGAGTAGATACGATTATTTATCACACAACATCTCTGCTTAACCCACCGGGGAATTTAGGAGTGATGCTATGTTATGAAACGTTTTATAAATAACAATGCATGAAACAATAAATGAGTGGGAATAGAACAACAGCATACTAATGAAAAATTGCTTCCAATTCCCCAGAGGGCTGTTGAAGTCAAATGCTAGCTGATTTGACAACAAATACTATCTTGCACCAACGTCTTAAAAACAAGCTCATTTTACGACCACCTACTTTTGGACTGTCCTTGTGGATTAAAAAAACAACTGGTCTAAATCTTATATTATCAAGTCATACTAAGTAAATAGAAATACAAAAGGAAAACTTATGTACAAAGGCGAGCTTAACCCATAAATAAAACCACAAAAATGTGTACCTATTTGGGGATACACCGCTAAATCACATAAAAATGTTGATTAATTTGTCCCCAATTGACCAAAGCTCGCAAAATGTATCGTCAATGCAATTCTAATAACGTAATCCTTTTCAATTGCTGTATGCATTGAATTCTAAGTACCCACGTGGTACTTAACCTTCAATGTAAGCATAATAAAGTGCAATCTGTCAGATTATTTTTCGTTTACTATTTAAATTAATAAGAAGATTTCAACAATCATTTTGCATCATTTTGCCATCTTACTTATTATAAATTTGATAGTATTGATGTTTGTCAATCAATCACGTCTCTGCGGCTGAACTGATTTGCATGAAACTGACGTTTTCCATATTGGGCACCCGTTTTAAGGGAACCTCAAATAATGGCACCTGAGGTATTCCACATTCGGCACATATCAATATTTTTCGCAGGTACCGTAAGTGGAATGATTTATTATTTAAAATTTTATTCCACACTAGCGGACGCCTCGCGGTTTCACCCGCGTATTTCCCGTTTTCGAGGAAATACAGGGCTAAAAAGTAGCCTATGTCAACTGGGGATAGTGTAGCTACCCAATGGTGTAAGAATTTTTGAAATCGGTTCACAAATTTTTAAGTATATTCGTTACATACAAACATTCAAAAATATAAATCATTCCTCTTTATAATATTAGTATAGATTAGTATAGATATAGATTTGGCACCTACGGATCAGTAGGTACTGGTACAGGTACAGGTTCCGTAAACTGCGACAAATATTGATGGGTGCCGAATGTGGAATACCACAGGTGTAATTAACTCAGGTGCAGTTAAAACGGGTGCCCAATGTTGTATACGTCATGAAACTTGGCGCATGTGTTGACCATGTCCTGAATTAGGAAAACATTTGATACTCGTAGCCCCTAGCCTAGTGGAAATTTGTATTTTTCTTACTCCTCCATTTTCTTTTCTGATTAATTTCGTTGCGGGATCCAAGACAGTTAAATTCATTCTCCGGGACTTCGTCGAGCTTCATTGCCTCGGCGCTTTTCTGGTTGTCGCCACTGTTGATTCTGGCTTTCAGGAGTTGCAGTGGTTTGGGAATAGTGCGGTGGGAATGTCACAAAAAAAATATATATATACTCGTAGCCCGTTGTAACAGGACCATCGACCATCATACTGGCGAAGCCGCATGAAGAAGCTAGTATTACGTAAGTAACTGCATAATCTCGTAATTGAGGTGTGCATTTCGCGATTTCATTTAACAACCAAGGCAAACGGCATGTTGCAGCGGTTACAGCGTTGACCAGACACAACAATGACTTTGTTTGATGAGTATATTGCTATTAAATACACCAGAAATCTCACTGGTAATGAATATGGCAAAACAGTCAATAAGAGCTTAATTTTTAATATGATGATTTTTAATTCAGGATGCGACCTGAATTATGATATTAAAAATAAACGTACGTTTCTCTTGGATTGTTAGGGTTCCGTACCCAAAGGGTAAAAACGGGACCTTATTACTAAGACTACGCGGTCCGTCTGTCTGTCTGTTTGTCCGTCTGTCTGTCTGTCTGTCTGTCTGTCACCAGGCTGTATCTCATGAACCGTGATAGCTAGACCGTTGAAATTTTCACAGATGATGTATTTCTGCGGCCGCTATAACAACAAATACTAAAAACATAGTAAAATAAATATTTAAGTGGGGCTCCCATACAACAAACATGATTTTTTTGCCGTTTTTTGCGATAATGGTACGGAACTTTGTGCGCGATACCGACTCGCACTTGGCCGGTTTTTTTAAATTTCCTGTGACATATATCCATTTATTTGTCCATATAATTTGGACTTATATGTGCACCTTCGCTTACGATTATTAAACAACTATTAGGTATATTAGATTTTTTTTTACAAATAAATACAACCGACTTCAAAATAAAACCACTACAAAGTGAAAATTAACTAATTTTTCTGAAGTTGGTGTCAAAAAACGATGAAAAGAAAACGGGAACACCGACTTACGAAAAAGAAGTTAATTTTAATTTGTAGTGTTTTTATTTGTGAAAAACTTATATTATTCTCTTTTTAGTTGTGGTATCTAATAGGCAAGTTCTATAGTATGGTAACCATAATGCCAGAATAGATTACCCGAATATCATGAAACTTGAACATAACCGGTGAAATGAGAGTGTACCAAGGTGAACTGTATACATGTACGTACCCCTTAAGAGCATACTGGCGTGATGTTATGTTATTAAATAGTACAAACAATAAACTAGCATGCCATTGCAGCAAACCCGAGAGATATGCTGTCATTTATTGAAAAGTTTTGTTGTATATCAACGAAAGTAATTAGCCTGGAACTCGTAAAGTTAGCTCTAGCCTCGCCTAAACAATGAAGCTGTTCAGACAATAAACATCTCATAACTAAATAAACAAGTAAATGAAGCACACAGTATCCAAAACCATTTGGTAATCCACACTAATATGTGCAATTAGTGCAACAATCTGGGACATTCACAAATAAATTCGTAAGTGTTAAGTTAAATAATACTTGTGCAAAATATCTCAAGGCTGCAACTTCGCATGCCAATGTACCGTAATTTGAGAAGTGTTCCTACCTAATAATGGCTGTTCCGTGTCGAATTTGATTCAGTTAAGTACATCTTGTTAACGTGGAAGCCGATCCCAAACAGTTATTCTTACTTGGAAAGGCTTAGATGATATCTTTTGCTTACCTATTCTCAGGCTAGTAAGGGTATATTTACGCGTACCTAGAATCATCTCCTCGCGAAGGCAGAATACGATTCCTATGGGCTTCATGTTTGATGAAGTTCTGTGAGTTTTTATTATTAAGTTATTCTATAGTTTTATGTTTCAGATTTTTATTTAATTTTATAGTTTATTTTAAAAGTGCTTTGTCCTCTGTAACTAAATTTTCTTCAGTTCAGTTTACCATTATGTTTTTATTTTAAAATTGTTTAACCTAATACTGTTTGTTAAAAGTATATATACATTTTGCTACTTTTAAAGATCTTTTGCCGTCTGGTTTGCCATAATGTTGGTACATCCCAAGGTTAATTATATATAAGGAGAGATTTTTTATAAGTAGGTATGTCAAGTTTTCTTTTTTTTTTCTTTTTATATGTCTTACAATTTACAATAAGAGTTTATATTTTAGTTTCTATTTAGTCGATAATCTATAATGCATGCTGTGGCTTCCTATAATTGAAGGAGTGCACTTGTTATTACTTCATATTGATGATTCATTGTATTTTTTGTGTACATCTTTCGTTGGAGGTCATGAATAAATAAATAAAGATCGACTTACGAATCGTGGGAGCCTGAAAAATCGGTTGGCCTGACCACTTAATGGACCGAAGTTTTTTTATAACGACTAGGCTGTTCTTGCTTTTATATTGCTTAGTGATCAAAAGAGTACGAATCGGTTATTCTGAAAATCGGGATTATATAGAATTTTAAACTTAAGAATATATTATTTTTAACAGACTTTTCAAAAAGCCCTTGCTTATATATATCTAAAATCTTACTAATACTTCAATGTTGGTCCATAAGACGTTCAAGGGATGAATATGTAAACTTTTCCTATAACCGATGATCTTTGATATGGCAAATCGTGGCTCTGTAAGCCATTAAGATTCCATCGTGAATGAAGGGCGGAGCTGGATAGTGTCCAGCTCCGCTCAAGGACATTCTACGTCCGTTTAAGCTACTTATGTTTTATAAAAAGTTTACAACGACGACATAGATAAAGTGGTAGTTAATAGAGAGCAAGAGGTCACTCTAGCTAGCAGGAATATTTTGATTAGTCATGTCCTAATACAAGGTCAAGTTCAGCTACGCATGCAATGCATTACATTGCCACATTACGACAAGAACTACAAAGAATTTGTTTATAATTTCCCCACTACTGCTGATATTACTTCATAAAACGTACGTGGGTTATGACAGAAAGTGTTTTTTTTTAATCTACTTATTTAGAGTCAGTCAGTGGTCCAACGCGTGTCGTTGAGTCACTTGAAACAATCGTATCTGGTTTATTATTGCAATAATACAACTACAACATATATTGCAAGTCTGTTGCTACAATGTGCCGTCACTTATGCGTATGTTAACCTTCACTTTCGTGATGTAGCTTTGGGAATGTAATCCTTTATTTTTGTGCTTGTTCCTGCTTCCTAACTACACAGTTGAATTTTTCACAGATGATGTATTTCGCCACTATAACAAAAAAATACTAAAAACATGATAAAATAAATATTTAAGTCGGGTTCCCACACAACAAATATATATATTTCGTCGTTTTTTGCGATAATGGTAAGGAACCCTTCGAGCGCGAGTCCGACTCGCACCAGGCCGGTTTTTTTTAAAGAGTATTTGTCCGCATTGGTCCCATTTTAATTTAGTGAATATCTGATGAAGAACTTCGGAGATATACAACAGAAATCTTCAATAAATCCCCTCACCTTTGTATATGTACTTTATTATCACACTGTATGTAATGTTGTTTTAGTGTACAATAAACAATTAAGAATAAATGACGGCAAGTCTCTCGAGTTATAATTGCTGCAATCGGATGTCTGTTTATTATTTATAACATTTCATAACATAACGTCACGCCGGTACGCTCTAAAGGGGTACGCAGATGTGTAGGTATATTTCACCCCAGTACATTCATTCCACCGATAAATACTACGTATGTGAAAAATAACTTCAATTTCGGAAGATGGTGTCAAAAAACAAGGAAACGTATACAGAAACACCGACTTCGTAGGTAGTGTTTTTATTTGGAGGTCGGTTGTAATTTTTTTAACCGACTGCCCAAAGAAAATAAATAATCTATCTACTAAAAAAACCATTTTGCAAATAAAAAAACTTTTTGCAAAAAAATACTACCGACTTCCAAATACAAAACTACAAAGTGAAAAATAACTTAATTTTTTGAAGTCGGTGTCTTTCGTAGGTACCATTTTTTTGCGTTATGGAAAGTATTTAAATTTTTCACTTTTTAGTTGTACGTACCTAATAGGCAAGTTAGTAAGGGAACTATTTCGCCAGAATAGATTTCATGAAACTTGAACATAACCGGTGAAATGAGAAATCTGCTTACCCCTTAAGAGCGAACTGGCGTGATGTTATGTTATGAAATATTATAAACAACAAACAGACATGCGATTGCAGCAATCCCGAGAGATTTGCCGTTATTTATTGAAGAGTTCTGTTGTATATCTCCGAAGTTCTTCATCATATCTTGACCAAATTAAAATGGGACCAATTTCGGAACATACTTTTTCAAACAAAAAAAGAATTTTCAAAATCGGTCCACAATTGACGGAGTAATCGGTGAACAAACACAAAAAAATAAATAAAAACATGAAGTCGAACATAGAACCTCCTCCTTTTTGGAAAGTCGGTTAAAAAAATACTACCGACTTCCAAATACAAAACAACAAAGAGAAAAATAACTTTATTTTTGGAATTCGGTGTCCATAACGCAAAAGAATTGGTAGGTACCTACGAAAGACACCGACTGCCAAAAATAAAGTTATTTTTCACTTTGTAGTTTTGTATTTGGAAGTCGGTAGTATTTTTTTGCAAAATAGATTTTTAGTAAATAGTATTTTTTAATTTTTCACTTTTTATTTAGATATAGTTGCAGATAATCGTATGAAAGAACCAGGAGGAACAAGCATAAAAAAATTTATTACATTCCCAAAGCTATATCACGAAAGTGAAGGTTGTTAACATACGCATAACTGACGGTACATTGAAGCAACAGACTTGCAATATATGTTGTAGTTGTATTATTGCAATAATAAACCAGATACGATTGTTTCAAGTGACTCAACGACACGCGTTGGACCACTGACTGACTCTAAATAAGTAGATTAAAAAAAACACTTTCTGTCATAACCCACGTACGTTTTATGAAGTAATATCAGTTGTAGTAGTGGGGAAATTATAAACACGTTCTATGTAGTTTTTGTCGTAATGTGGCAATGCATTACGTAGCTGAACTTGACCTTGTATTAGGACATGACTAATCAAAATATTCCTGCTAGCTAGAGTGACCTCTTGCTCTCTATTAACTACCACTTTATCTATGTCGTCGTTGTATACTTTTTAGGGTTCCGTACCCAAAGGGTAAAAACGGGTCCCTATTACTAAGACTCCGCGGTCTGTCTGTCTGTCTGTCTGTCTGTCACCAGGCTGTATCTCAAGAACCGTGATAGCTAGAGTGTTGAAATTTTCACAGATGATGTATTTCTGTTGCCGCTATAACAACAAAAAACAGAATAAAATAAATATTTAAGGAGGGCTTCCATACAAAAAACGTGTTTTTTTTGCCGTTTTTTGCTATAATGGTACGGAACCCTTCGTGCCCGAGTCCGACTCGCATTTGGCCGGTTTTTTGTTATAGAACACTAGCTGTCCTTCGCTCCCTCAACTGGCTACCTACCTACCTACCTACCTACATGTTTGTCGCCTAACTTAAACCGTTTACGCAGCGCACGCAACGGAAGCTCTTGAAATGGTTTTTTCAATTATGCTCCAATCCTATTGGTCGTAGCGTGATGTTGTGTATCCTATAACCTTCCTCGATAAATGGAGTATCCAACACAAAAATATTTTACATTTTCAACCAGTAGTTCCTGAGATTAGCGCGTTCGAACAAACAAACAAACTCTTCAGCTTTATAATATTAGTATAGATAAGTAGCTTAAACGGACTTAGAATGTCCTTGTAGTGTCCAGCTCCGCCCTTCATTCACGACGGAATCTTAATGGCTTACAGAGCCACGATTTACAATGTTAAAGAACATTATTTTTTGACCAGAGATTATGGGACCAGTTTACACTTTCATCCCTTGAACGTCTTATGGACCAACGTTGAAGTATTAGTAAGATTTTAGATATAGCAAGGGTGGCTATAGACAGACAGGTAAAAAAGTTAATTAAAAAAATAAAAAGCTCGACCGCTTAAAAAGCGAACTAAAAAGACGTGAACAAGAAGAAAATCATGCTGTGCAGTCGGAGGATACATATTCGCGAACTGGCTGACCAAAACCATTTTTTTTTTTAATTCGGTTCATTTAAACATATATATATGTATAAATGAACCATGTATGTAATATGTGTTATATATTTTTGAAATCACCTCTTGAAACCCTTTATTTTTATACCTTACACGATGGGATTGGCAGAAAAAAAATATCCCCCACTTAATGGCGCCCAAAATCCGCCATTTTTAATCCAATTTTTATGTAGAAATAATGGGCCCTTATTCCGCCATTTTTTATTTTCTAATTTTAATGTAGCCAGAGACACTCGACGACGAATCGATTGACGTAAGAATCATCAAAATCGGCCAACGCGTTTGGTCTCTAGAACGCCACATAGGAACAAACATACATAAATACTTACATACATACATAGGCTGATAAACACATTACCCTCCTTCGGCAGTCGGGTAAAAATAGTCGCACCGTATGGGTTCCTTAATATATCGCCAACAAAAATCTCTAGGTGAAACTTAAAAAAAGCTTTTTTAAAAATATTTCAAAATCTCCGGGGTGCTTATTTTGTCCATCTTCTTCACCAAACTTGTGTCCTGCTGGAGTTCAATACTATTTTTGTCCTTAATGTCATCAAAACTGAGTTTAGGTACCAATTAAACCAGCTTTAGTTCTGCAATACTTGTGCACCTACACTTGTCTCATTCAAGAATCAAACCGCCACCTGTTCCGACCTTGCCTTCGGAATTGGTGGGTCGGTCCGACTACCCATCCGCTGGCAGTGAAAGGTAGGTATAATTGTCCTTGACTATAACACGGTTACCTACCTATTACGTATCAATCTTGTGTCAAGTTTAATGTAATTCGATGCTCAGGAGTGCAACAGTTGCACGCAAATATTTTTTTAAGAGAATATTGTTTTGTCTAGCTGTTAGGAGTTCGAACCACTGTGCAGTTTTGCAACTGTCCTCTTTTGTGTTTTAATTCATAACCACATAAAAATATACGTGTAAAGATTTTTTTTTAAATTCTCTCCCTTGAATTAATCAGAGGACATTGTCATTTAATACATGTATTTTAAGAAAAATACAGATTTTTTGAGAGGTCGTTCTCAGAGGTTAAGATTAAGGACAAAAGCTTTATTTGGTAAAACAACACAAATAAATATCCGCCTTTTAATTCATGCATTACTTTTCAATACAATAACAAATTTACATTTTGAAAACTTGATCTGGGAAAGGAGCAAACAAATATAAATCAACAATAAGAATGAAAGTATCTAGCAAGGCCCAAGGATAACAACTTACTGACCTTGTGGTTTGAAATATAGAATCTTAGTCTTTTAACCACCGCACCGTGCCTACTTAATGACCAAACTGCCTACTACAGGAATTTGATAATTATATATAAGTATTTCTTACTTTTTAGTTGTGGTACCTAGTCGGCAAGTTCTATAGTAATCTTCTACAATATATATAAAATAGAAAGTGTGTATGTATGTTCCTTATAGACACCGAAACGCCTGGACCGATTTAAAAAATTCTTTCACCGTTGGGAAGCTACACTATCCCCGAGTGACAAAGGCTACTTTTTATCCCTGTATTCCCACGGAAACGGGAAATACGCGGGTGAAACCGCGAGGCACCCGCTAGTGTACAATAAACAGACATCCGATTGCAGCAATCCCAAGAGATTTGCCAATATCTCCAAAGTTCGTCATAAAGTCTTCACCAAAATATGGGACCGGAAGAATTCTCAAAATCGGTCCACAATTGACATACTTAAAAAAAACATAGAACCTACTTATTTTTGGCCAGTCTGTTAAAAACACGTACTTCAAAAGAAACAGAGAGGCAATTAATAACGAATTTATGATATCACAGATACTATAATTAAACGTCTTAATAGCCATCGGTGTATCACGTTCTTTTTGTCCAGTTACTTCCGGATGTGAACCACTGTGCAGCTTAGATCACGTTGTTGTATCTTTTTGTACAACATCGTGTTTATTTTGACTTATGTCAGCACTTTTTGCGGCATTTTTGATTGCCGTGCTACTTTTTGGCGCGTTGATGTAATTAAATGTAAATAAGTTATTGTATTCATGATTTAATTTAATTTTATATTAATTTTTGTTTCGTAATAGAAAATTAATTACATTATTTATAATTTACAGATTTGCTTGTTATAATGGTGCCTTGGTATCTATTTAATTCAAATTAGGTAATCATTATGAAGTTATTAAGTGATAAATCATAAATAAGAACATCTTCAATGAGAGTAATTATTAACAGCAATTGTTTGAATTGTGTACAATATCTTCTGATGAACTTCATAATCATAATATTTATCGTTTTATTCAATAGCAAACATTAGTTTCCTTTTAGAACATTTTTATACTTGTTTAACTTAAGTTCATAGTTTTTATTATTTGTTATTATAGTTATAAAAAAGTCGTATAATAAAGTCCTTAAAATCAAGTGCAACTACGAATTAATTTTTAAGATATCAAAGGGAGTTGAGATATATTAAGGCACTTTTTTATTTCTGATGGGTCACTTTTGATCAATATCTCACCTGATGCACGCTTGTCTATAAGTATTTAAGGATTTAGTTGCTCAGAGGAATAATTTTCTTTTAACGTGACGGACGTTATAGGAACTATTCTCAATCGAGGACGCATCGGACTATGGACTTTATCACCATAAGATAAGGAATATTTTAAAATATCTCACATTAGAATCTGATTCCTAAAGGATACACAAACCATTCCCAACGCATGCAAACCCGAGGGATAACTAATACGTATTGGTAACGCATTTAAAAATAGAACTCCTATACTAAAATAATGTTCTAGCTAGTACAAAGTCTTGGCTACAAATAGACTACCCCACAGTTTGTTTGGTGTCATTATTATCATTAGGAGAATGACTGTTTTGATTTGTGACTACTTCAAATCCGACTGCAGGTGACTCACTCAAGGGCCGAATTTAAGGATGGAATAGACAGTTAAGATTTTGTGTAGACAAATCAAAAGTAAATTATTAATTAAAAGAGTGACTGTGGTGTATCTTACCGGTTAATCCCCGTATGAAACTACTGATTAGAATCCTGCACCTAGCTTCTGAAGTTACACAAGTGACTTGATTGTAGGTTTGATTTTGAATTTTTCATATTGATAGTGTCGTCTTTATTCTTTTACATAGTTTAAATAACAGTCTAGGTTTCTCAGTAAGGTACCTATATTATAAGAAATATATAAAAGTGATCTATGTTATATGCTCCGTTGCTCTAAGGCATTTGTCACTTGCCACACTGGATGCGTTCTACGTCTTGCGGTCCGGTCACCCGTATTAAAATTCGGCTATTTTAAAAACTGCTTCGTTATAGTTAAATAGGCGTCATCGTAGAAAGCACATTTGACAAAAATATTGCTACTTATTTGATCAAATATTGTGAACTGGACGTATTTATACTGTGTAATGGACATGAGCCTATTTAAGGCTTTGCCACAATGGATGCGTTCTGCGTCCTGCGATCTGTTTACTCGAACATTTGGTGCAGGAAATGTTCGAGTGACCGGACCGCAGGATGCCCATTTTTCCACAGCTTTCTATGATGACGCCCATTTAACTATAAAGAAGCAGAGTTTTTAAAATAGCAGAATTTTAGTACGGGATTAATGGGATAAGTTCATATAGCTATAAAAGTCCGCCCAAAAACAATGAAATAAACATTTGAGAAGGAAACCAATAACAAAATAGCTATTTTATTACTACTGATTGCGTTGAAGCGAAAAATTTTAATTAGTTAACTGCCATGAAATCCATTTTATTTTAATTTAGTCTAAAATAAAATAGTGTTGCTCCACAGTTATTCGATCCGTTCTGGATCCGTTTATAACTGAATTAAAAATAGCCGTAAGTCGACAGACTTTTGATCTGCAACTAATTAGTCAGATTTCTAAATGTTTTTTAAGAGGTCAAACGTCAAAGGCATTGCACATTGCAAGTAGTCTTTATAAATGTGGTATATCCTAGGAATCCATCAAATCACAGACCATGTAAGCCAATGGAGGTCTCGAGATCCACTAATCAGAAGCTAAAGACACAATCCTCAACGGTATAAGACCGTCTATGAAGCTGACCCCAGGGATTTGCCCTAACAGGCGTTGCATATAGAGTGTTTCTGGGTGGTCTTTTAAGAGGTCACGGAGTCTACTTGATGGTGATCACCGGGTTGGTTTTAGTCAGATGGAAATCCCACTCTGCCTGGTATTTTGCCTGAGACAAGGCGTCTTTTGAAGGGTTCTCCCTGAAAAAAAAAATGCCATTTAAGAATCACGTCTTAACGACATTGATGCTATATGGTGGGCATAACCCACCCATATGCACTAAATGTTCCGAATGTACTTTTATTAGGCGTACAGCTAAGCAATGGAATTCCCTGTTGGAGTCTGTGTTTCCCGATTGCTACAACCTCGAGGTCTTTAAGTCAACAGTGAATAGGTTACTTCTAGACAAGCGTGCTATACCGTCGACCACATCATTGCTTACCACCAGGTGAGATAGAAGTCAAGCGCAAGCCAAATAACATAACAAAAATTATATCTATTTTAATCAGACAAAGCCCGAACAAGAATTCCTAACCACCTTCTAAATACAGGAGCCTCAATACATCATGCGGAAACAGTAGATACTTTTTTCAACGGTTTAATTCAGTCTTTTCAAAACCTACAATCACTCGAGCATGTCGTTTCTGGATTCTATTATCTAATATTTTAAAAGGAAGTTGGTAGTGGAAGTCGAGTGTACTTGCGTTGGTACTACTGGCAGTTTCCACACCGCTACTCACGGACACTTAGCCGTGATTCAACGTTCATCCTTTGGTGCTCACGATGTTTAGCCTAGCATTACGTGTTCATGACATTTGGCTCGTGCATTGACTTTAGTCTTGGTAGGTAGTGTGGAATTAACTAAGGTATTATTCTGTCAAGTGTGATGTTAACCATCTAGCAATCGTGGAGTCGTGTCATGCAATAAATAATTGGAATCTCAGATCTACCTAAGTTAAAACAAACTCTTATCCCTACTCCGTTATCAACAACTAGCACTAACATCTTCTTACTGAAATATCGTTAGCCCAGCTATGGGGAACATAGCCCACAGCTTGAAACACTGAAATCAAAGCAAACCGAAAGAAAATAGGTTCGAAAATTAACATGACTCTATAGAAGCTCTTAGAAACCCTATTGTACCCACTTACTCCAAACAACTCCAAACGAAACTTGCTCCTCTCTACTCGACTTAGTACCCATTACAACGGAAACAAGCCATTGATTGATGTCAATAAATAAATAACAAGTGTTACCTATCAATTTGATTAACGATTAAATTATGTAAGATATAGGAGGCTCGGTTTTGAGAATGGCGTACCTATATCGGTTAATTTGTGCGTCGGCCGGTTGGTAGGACTAACCAACACTTGACTAAAAACCATTCCAATTAATATAAAGCCAAATAGTACTTCCAAGATGTTTCTCAAACAAGCAACACTGCTCCAACCTAGTCCATAACCACAACTAAACATGATGTACCTACCCACAATTACCTCATAATTACTCTACTTGATTCGGGGTCGTTATTGTCCATGAGTTTACAATGAAAACCATTTCGTCACGTTTGGCAGACGATGCTTGTTCAGTAATCCTGACAGACTCGCAGCAAGTTGCGTAATTAAAACACAATGCCGACAAAGAATTGATTGCAAGAAAATCTCTTAATTACTGTCTATTTCTATTGAAGGTCGATAAGAAAACTAGGTTATAGAAACTACAGATAGATATGCATTCTAAGTTGGGAAATATATAATACTATACCTCAATGACACACACTCGTAGGTATCATTTTGAATGATCTGATAATTAAGACCAATTCTTTGTCTATACAGGTATTTTTGTCTGCCTCAACTTGTGACAATGCTTTTGCTTTATTTTATTCTAAACGTCAATACACAGGTTTTACCCCACATCTATCGTCGATATCTCTATCCAATCTTTTGAGTTTCCTAGCGATAAAATTTCCACTCGTTAATCTATGAACATCTTCCACGACCACCAAGCTACCCGCAAAAATTATATATGTTTTGCTCAAGGTCAAACAACAAAGCATTTAATAAAATGTTATCCATAAAATGTTGCCCATCAATAACAATAACCATATCTTTCCTTTAAGTTTTTACCTCGTTGTCTTGGTCTTCATCGACCTTCAGTTCTTCATCGACCTTCAGTTCTTCATCATAATGTAGCATCAAAGGTTATTGGTAATTTCCTTATGATAAAACGCACTATAAAATATATATTACCTGACTACTGACAAGGTTGAACTAGAAAAAAATTACTGGATCATCTTGCCACGACTTTTTGAGATCGACTTTAGATTTAAGATCAGCTAAATAAATTATAATTATATCATTTAAGTGAGCAAAAAATATATTTAGCTTAGATTATGTCACGACTTATATTACTCGCAAATTTAATGGGCGAGACAAAATATATAAAAACACATATTACAGGTTGCAAAGCATAAAATATATTAATTTGGTTCCACTTCTAGCTAGCAAAAACAAAGTGTTCTTCAAACGTGTTGAAGAACAATATTCAATTTTTTCCTATATAGGTATAAATATATTCATTCACGTGCACAGAACTTATTGCTAATTCAAATTTTATTGGTTTCCAGTTTCTTATCTGACATTAAGAGAGACATCTTTATTATTATTCCAAACTAAGATCCCTGCATGATTATCATACTAACTAATGGAAGATCTTCTCAATGGTCATATTTACACGATTTCATAATATTTTTGTTCTACAATCATTCATTCATGTTTTCATCAAATTCTCCTTTGCCATATTAATCAAAGAATATCTATACTATCTATACTAATATTATAAAGAGGTAGTTTGTGGGTTTGTGAGTTTGTGAGTTTGTGACGTTGTAAGGGGTAATCTCTGGATCTACTGAACCGATTTTAAAAATTCTTTCACCAGTAGAAAGCTACATTATGCCTGAGTGTCATAGGCTATAATAAATTTTCAAAAAAAATAGAGATCCTTATGAAAATTGCAATAATGTAACCCAAGGTAGGAAAATGTTGCCTATAAAATTCATTACTTGGCGTGCGCTGAGAAAAACATTGATGATAGATAAAAATAGTAGGTAAGTAGGGTAGGCAGGGTAGGCAAAGTAGGCAGGGTAGGTAGGGTAGACAGGCTAGGCTGGCTAGGCAGGGTAAGCAGGTTAAGCAGGGTAGGCAGGGTAGGCATGGTAGGCGGGGATGGCCGGGTATGCAGGATAGGCATGGTTGGCAGGGTAGGCAGAGTAGGCAGGGTTGGCAGGGTAGGCAGATAAGGCAGGATAGGCAGGGTAGGCAGGATAGGCAGGGTAGGCACGGCAGGCAGGGTAGGCAGGGAAGGCAGGGTAGGCAGGGTAGGCAGGGTAGGCAGGGTAAGCAGGGTAGGCAAGGTAGGCAAGGTAGGCAGGGTAGGCAGGGTAGGCAGGATAGGCAGGGTAGGCAGGGTAGACAGGGTTGGCAGGGTAGGCAGGGTAGGCAAGGTAGGCATAGTAGGCAGGGTAGGCAGGGAAGGCAGGGTAGGCAGGGTTGGCAGGGCAGGCAGGGTAGGCATGGTAGGCAGGCTTAGCACGATAGGCAGGTTTGGCAGGATAGGCAGGGTTGGCAGGATAGACAGGGTAGGCAGGGAAGGCAGGGTAGGTAGGCTAGGCAGGGTAGGCATGGCAGTCAGGGTTAGCAGGGTAGGCAGGGTTGGCAGAGTAGGCGAAGGGGCAGGGTAGGTAGGTAGATAGCCAGTTGACGGGAGCGAAGCCCCAGGGGTCAGCTAGTAATATTATAAAGAGGTAAAGTTTGTGAATTTGTGACATTGTAAGGGGTAATCTCTGGATCTACTGAACCGATTTTGAAAATTCTTTCACCAGTAGAAAGCTAGATTATTCCTGAGTGTCATAGGCTATAAAATAATTAAAAAAATAGAGATCCTTATGAAAATTGCAATAATGTAAACCAAGGTAGCAAAATGTTGCCTGTAAAAACATTATTTGGCGTGCGCTGAGAAAACTATTGATGATAGATAAAAATTTGTAGGTAGGTAGGGTAGATAGGGTAGGCAAGGTAGGCAGGGTAGGCAGCGTAGGCAGCGTAGGCAGCGTAGGCAGGGTAGCCAGAGTAGGCAGGTTAGCCAGGGTAGGCAGTGTAGGCAGGGTAGCCAGGGTCGGGGCAGGGTAACCAGGGTAGGCAGGGTAGGGGCAGGGTCTCCAGGGTAGCCATGGTTGCCAGGGAAGACTGGGTAGCCAGGGTAGCCAGAGTAGGCAGGGTAGCCATGGTAGCCAGGATAGGCAGGGTAGGCAGGTTAGCCAGGGTAGACAGAGTAGGTAGATAGGTAGCTAGTTGACGGGAGCGAAGCCCCGAGGGTCAGCTAGTAATGTATATATTGATACAATATAGTTTTCTTTCCATAAACCCGTTCTCCTTCAAGTTATTTTCCCATCCAGTAAGATCCCATTGTGCTCATACAATGTCAGGTCAAAAAACTAGACCGTTATTTTCATCATTAACATGTCTGACTACTGTTTACCCACGATTCAGATGAATTGCATAGACTATTGCTTCACAAACAAGGTATATTTTAAAAGAGGTTTATTTCAAATTGCGATTACCACTAAAATTAGCGGTTATCATTTTTGCAACAACTTAGTAGTCATTTGTTTCTGGCTGAATGATTTCCTGATCGGTAAGTTTCAAAATGTTGATGAATGCATTTGTAATCTTTATTTTTATTTTATGATATTTTTTTTTTTATGGTATTGTGCCGTCAGAGCAAAATAATTTACTGACAAGGAATGTTTGTACACATTCTAAGACGTCGCGTCGCTTAACCTTTGGCAATATCCAATTACTTTTGGAAGTGAATGCTACCTGAATCATTGTTGTTATTGTCAGAAGATAGTTAAATTGTTTTTTAGAGGTTAAAAATATTAATTTAAAAAGTACCTTGGCACTTAAAACAAATCAATAATCACTATCGTCTTCCACTTCGTTAGCAACGATTGCGAAATCCAATTTGGTCGCAAATTATTTACCCTTTTTAGATAATTCAACTCCGAAACTACCGAATAAATTGATTCAATGTTACAAAATGTTTGCGACCAGTGTTCCGCCAATGTTCTTACCTTAGGCCAGTTCCAAACGAGATCGATTTCAACGTCCTTTCACTATCACGCTCTGTCATTGCTTAATATTTTCGCGCCGAGGGCATTATTAGTACAATCACATTTTTATTTGCAAGCTATTATATAAATAGTTGTTGTATTATGTTATCAGTGGTAACATAATATCACGACTTTACCTATTCTCTAAAGGATTAGACTATAGGTGCACCCAGAGGTACTAACATTTCAACAGTTTTGTGTTTATGTCCCATGTGGTCTACTGCCATCAGACGGGCACAAATCCAGACTGCATATGCTGCAGCTGAGAAATTTCAGATGGACATACCCAATACTATTTACGTGACTAGGGAATAAAAACCAAGACCAGCAGTAGCGCTTGCGATCTTTTCACCAACGAGTCAGTTATCAGTTATATAAAACGTAATTGTTTTAGTATTAGTTATCTCTGTAGTGCATGTTGCAACGGTTGATCAGTTCTTAGAAGTGATACTCGCGGATATGGTGTTGATATTTTATGTTTTGCTTGGTTGGTTGTTTCCACGAGGCTCAAATATTCAAAGAGTTAGGCTGAACTATGAAGAAGATACATATATATGGTATCATATATAGAAGGTCAGCCTGTAGCCCAAAAACGGACACAAATCCAGACTCCGGATAAAGAAACTCCTAATGAAAACCCCAAAATATTTGCACGATTTAGGGACCGAACCTAAGCACCAGTAGCAAGCACTAACAACCAACATTAACTCTTCTAGAAAATAGTAATATTCTCTTCTTTTTCTTCGTACCGCTATTGACAGAGTGGTCGTGATCACCATGAATTTTGTCCAATCGCTGGTGTTGTAATTCGCCTCACGATCTCTCTCCATTTGGCAGGGCTAGATGTAAGTTTGGCGCGTTCGTTTACAGGACCTCCAACGGCAGATTTAATTTGATCGGTCCATCGGGAACCTTCCGCGTGGCCTGTTACATCCACTCTGCCTTCACCACCAGGCACTCAATAAAGTAGTTATTCCGCCTCGAGACATGGCCAAAGAAAGAATTTCAGTAATCGAGAATGTACTATTGTTGATAGACGCTCGTTGTTGCAGAGTACTTGGAGTATGGAGACGTGTGTGCGTTTATGGAATTCTCCCCAAGAAATGCCAAGCATTCTTCTCCAGCACCGCATTTCTAGAGCATCTAATTTTTTCCTTTTACAGTCCTCGTAGTAGTAATATACTCATACAAAAAGATACGGATGTAGTGAACAAAAAGATAAATTCTTAAAATGTCTCCTTAAGCGGATACGTATAAAGAGACAATTTTGTTAAATGTCAGTCTAATTATAAGTTCACGACACAATAATTCGTAATGATTGTAAAAATATCGCATGCCTTTCAATTATCACCTCATACTTGTATGCCAAGTGCGTTCACTAACAATTCGACATATTTCCATTGTTCATTTTGATTACTTTATAAACCCTAGGTTAATTAATATATAAATGTTAGTACAGAAAATGTGATTTTCATTAGGTGTGTAATATGTTTAGCATTGCTTGTTAGATTCTTACCGACTAATTAAGCACCTTGGGACCGTTACTAATCAA
The DNA here is from genome assembly GCA_964057195.1 of Orthosia cruda. Classification (NCBI taxonomy): domain Eukaryota; kingdom Metazoa; phylum Arthropoda; class Insecta; order Lepidoptera; family Noctuidae; genus Orthosia; species Orthosia cruda. The sequence continues at coordinate 29,349,565 of OZ059834.1, read as the reverse complement.
TAGTTATCTCAATTGTAGAACCATACAGCCTTTCTTTTAAGGTTTTTTTTGCTTTGTCGCAAGGCAACTTCTACTGCAGTTATATTTGTTTATTTCTTTACTGTTATATTTGACTCTACTGCTAAGGACGTTGCAGCTTCGTTCCCTACTCCACGGTAACTAATTTTAACTATCTTTACTTCGTTATAATAAATTCTACAATTGACAGAAATCATACCATCAGCTAACATATCCTTTATATTATACATACGGTTCTTTTGAATGCGTATCTCAATATTGTAGTTTCATAGTTTACCCTCCAAACACTATTGTGACAACAATGTAGAAAAGTCGTAGTGTCATGAAATGCATGGTTTTAACCATCAACAAAAATATATAACTTTTGACAATTTGGAACCTTAAAGCCACAAAAACAGTATTTACCGGATTGGAACAGGTGCACCAACAGAGCTGATAGATTATCAGAATTGCGAAGCACAGCACAGTGAACAATTGTGGGAAATAACAAGTAACCCATTGTATTATGAACCACTTTTTATCGCGATCTGTGCGACCTTTTTTTCTAATGTTCGAAGTATATATAAGCTGTTATATAGGTCATTTATGTTTTGATTATGACTGAGATGTTGCTTTGCTTGCCTCGTGGAGGGGCTCGTAGGTTCATAACAGTGGCACGTGACGTTAAGCAAAACTTGTCAAGGTCAGTCCGTGGATCGGTGACTATCTTAACATACCGAGATTCCTCTGTGCCTCGGTGGCAATTGGTCCCAGCTGTCAATTAAAGATCTTTGACAATCGTTATGGGTAGTCAGAAACCAGGCAATCTGACGAAGCAGTCTTTCCTAGGAGTATCGTGTAACCCAGTTACTGGGTTCAGGGTCGCCTATCTGACCTCCTGAACCTCGTATAGAAGGGTCCTGAAATCGCTTCTTGTAAATTACTAATAAATACTGAGCTACATTCAGTTAGACTGGAAACCGAAGGTTAGGCAGAATTATTGTTATATAGATCATTTATGTTTTGATTATGACAGAAATGCAAACATTGCTTGCCTCGTGGTCCTGGTTCGTGGCTAAGTGAGTCATACTGAAGTAGGTACAAGAGTTTTTGTGATCAAGTTCAAGATGGGAAGTTGAATTTTGCACCGTATTAGCTAGCTATCATATTTATAATAAATATATCAATTTACCGAGTTCGATTTAATTTTGAGAGTGTGATTGGTGCGTTACGAGTGTAGGTCGTGGGTTCGATCCCTGGAGGTTAATGAGGAAACTGAAATGTTTGGAAAATTTCGAAGACACGACATCCACCAATCTACACAGGGGCCCTTATAAAGCATTAAGGCCCAGAGTGAACATTATTGGCTGATTATACAATAACCTATGTACAAATTTGAACACAGCCGAAATTAGTGTCCATAATGCTAATCAAAATACAGTCTTCTTTCAAATAACAAAAGTATCTGAAATACAGAAATCGAGACACAACCGAAATAACCATTAAATAAGATATAAGTGGTTAAAGAAATTGGTCGTGCAGATCAAATAACAGTCATCTATATAAAAGATTAACCACATCGTGAAGATGACGTCAATAATGCTACCAAGTATGAAATTAATGCAAATTTGCAAAGAGTATCTCGTAAGCAGCCAACGAACATATCAAATGCAAAGGATCTCACAATTAACACAATCTTTCATCTTAATTTACTTTAGCTAGCACGAGGTTAAGTGAATTTATTTCATTAATTAATAAGGCTTTAGTTACTATTATATTGATTGCAGTTGTTTTCTCACAGAAACTAAAAAGATAAAGAAGATATAATTTTAAATTCATTTTGTTTCAGGTAAGATCACCATGATTGTTCCTACACATATTTAAGACGTGCACTTTAAGTAAGGTAAGACTCCGACATAAAATCATGAATTCCTTTCGTATTATAGGTACTTTAAAACTAAATTAATATCAATGAAACACAAAACACTGCTTCTAATAAATTCTCCCATTACGCATTGAGAAATTCCCACTCACTGCGCATACTCTACAAATTAGCACAGGAATTTCCCATAGATTTTAAAGTCCAAATATTATTCTCCTACCAATTATCTACCGGATATTTTTATATAATAACCTTGATCTAGTCTCATTCGTGATAATTACTTATATATTTACATAAACCCAACGAACGTAGAAACGTGACGGATTATACTCCAAAGGCATACACATTGAACAAGTTTCTAATACTTCCTTCTAACTCAAGTGTTTGTTAAACATATTTGTATTGATTTCAAGGTGAATACTAAGATATTTGCTAATGGAGCAGGACATCATAAAAACAGCAGATTATTGAGAAAAATGCAAATGGGTTTTGCAGATTCTTAGACTGGTTTTGGTGATGATATAATTGCAAAACAAAAACTGGTACCTATTTCAGTTGCATCTAGTTGGACTGGAAGTCGGCCCAAATATACTTGATAAGGCTAGGCAGATAAAGTTGATAAAATCATAACTAATGTAACAGCTGGTCTAATTTTTAACTGACTTCAAGAAGGAGGAGGTTCTCAATTCGATTGTACTTTATTTGTTTTTTACCTCAGAACAGAACTTGATGATTCTTTTAATTATAATAATAATAATTTCATTTAAATTTGATCAAGATCTGATGAAGTACTTTACAAAACTCTTCAATAAATGACGGCAAATCTCTCGGGATTGCTACAATCGCATATCTGATTATTGTTTACACTATTTCATAACATAACATCACGCTGGTACGCTCTAAAGGGGTAAGTAGGTGTTACAGTTCACCCTGGTACACTCTAATTTCAACGGTTATCTTCAATTTCGTATTATTTGGATATTCTGGTGTAACTGTGGGCATTATTGATGGTTAATATGTATGTGTGTTACAACTCAAAAGAAAAATAAAAACATTTTTACAAACAAATACAACCGAGTATTATTGACTTATTTGGAATAAAAACACTACAAAGTGAAAAATAACTTCAATTTCGGCAGTCGGTGTCAAAAAACGAAGAAACAAAAACAAGAACACCGACTGCCGAAATTGAAGTTATTTTTCACTTTGTAGTGTTTTAAATTTTAGTTTTCACTAGTTAGTGTTTTTATTTAGAAGACAGTTGTATTTTTTTGTAAAAAGTTTTTATTAAAAAGGTCTTCTTTCCATCAATGAATGTATCAGTTAGTACTTCATCAGTCTCAAATACTAGACTACTACGAATTATTGAAAACTTAAATTTCTTTCCAATATCTAGCTTCTCTCCACGTTTAATATCATGCACAGTTTTGGTTGTCTATTAAAGAGAGACATAATTGTTGAGTAAATTCATCAAGCAATACTTGTGTACTGATTAATCTTTTAAGTTCTTTTGCTGCAAAATCTGCTTATCACAGAATCAACAATCCATGTTCATGTATCTTGTTACAAACAACAACTAAACGTAATTTATATTCTAAAACCTACGGAATTCACAAATACCATCGTGCTATGTAGCATCAACTACAAATGTCAAGAGCATGAGACGAGCCGCCAAGTTGCGCGCGCGCCGGTATAGTCGCGTATAGGGTTGTCAGGCGTCCGCAAAAACCGGACATAGTAAGGCTTTTTGGATATGAGTCCAAATTAGACGATATCCAGCCTATTCGGGTTTTGTTAGGCTTTTTATTTAATTTCTCAGTCACTTTTATTTTCGTTTGGTATTTCATAAATAAGAAGGTAAATAAATCTAGATTTTCACATAATAAAAATATCTTTTAAAATTAAGACACAAAATCTCAAGGTTACCGTCTTTTCTACCCAATTTGAAGCATGGCTAAACTGGTTAGGCTGGTCGGCTAGCTGCTTTTAAACCTGTGGATCTAGACAAGTGCATTTATTTAAGCGATAACGGTTGTCAAAACATCCAAATGTCATGCACTACTGAAGTGTCATGTGGTCAATCCTTTACATTTTTAATCCCCGCCCGACGCAAAAAGAGGGGTGTCATAAGTTTGATAAGAGTATATGTGTTTGTGTATTTATGTATCTGTATGTGGCATCATAGCTCCTAAACGGATGAACCGATTTTTTTTTTCTGTAAAATACCTTTATTATTATAACGTGAGAATGTTCTTAGCCTTGTCTGATGAAGATCGATTACGCCGTTCAAAAGTTATGCGCATTTTTCTCTTTGAATCGGGGTATTTTCGCAAGATATCTTGTTATAATTGGACGATAGATTGTCAATCGAAGCGTTTTAAAGAGGTATGCTAAACAGGGTGTATTATAATGTTCCGCAACCTACAATCCTACATTAAAAAGAGAGGATCCGCCGACCAAACAGGTGCCGCTTGTTGTCGGCCAGTTGTATATGATAAAATCGCGAACTTTGATTGCGCAATTTAGGATTTGTGTGATGCCAGATCTTTTTGTAGTTAGTGTGTGGTGGTGTAGATGCCGCTACAATTTTTTTCTAGTCTCTGACAACCCTAATTGCGAACACAACGCAAAGGTCATCTTTGTTCGACGATATTTTAGCAAAGTTTGTTCTGTAATGATTATTTGTAAGGTCAGATTTAGATGGTTTTGCGAATGAAAGTAAAGTAGAGCGGTTTATCAGACTAAGTAGGTGCAAGGTTAAGATTCTTTAAGATATGTTGTGTTATTGTGAAACCTTTATTACTTTATGTTCGGCGGATCTTCGGATCTGTTATTGAAGGAATTATTTATTCATATTTGTTTGGCATTTTTATGTCTATGGAAGGAAATGGTTTTCGGATAATGTCAATAATAAATACAATTTCAATTAAATAAATCTTGGTAATTTTATTTTCTTATAATCATCATTATATTGGCCTTATCATTATTTATTTGGAGCTTCACTTCTTCCATATATCTCTTCTCGATAACCTTTTATATGTGGTCTCAAACTTTCTAGGCAATTGTTTTTTCACATAGTTCACGAACCGTTTCGTCTTCAAATCCTCTCATATTCTTTTTCATTTTCATGATAAATTCCTTTATTTAATACTAGCTGACCCCCACGGCTTCGCTCCCATCAACTGGCTATCTACCTAAATACCACCTACCTACCCTGCCTACCCGTCCTACCTACCTACTCAATATCATCAACCGTTTCGTCTTCAAATCCTCTCATATTCTTTTTCATTTTCATGATCAATTCCTTTTTTTTAATACTAGCTGACCCCCACGGTTTCGCTCCCGTCAACTGGCTATCTACCTAAATACCATCTACCTACCCTGCCTACCCGTCCTACCTACCTACTCAATATCATCAACCGTTTCGTCTTCAAATCCTCTCATATTCTTTTTCATTTTCATGATAAATTCCTTTTTTTAATACTAGCTGACCCCCACGGCTTCGCTCCCGTCAACTGGCTATCTATCTAAATACCACCTACATACCCGCCCTACCTACCTACTCAATAGTTTTCTCAGCGCACGCCAAATCATTTTGCTACTTTGGGTTACATTAATGCAATTTTCATAAAGATGTCTATTTTTTTTTTTATAAATTATATCCTTTGTAGTTTTCCTTAGGTGAAAGAATTTTAACAATCGGTCCAGTAGTTTCGGAGTCTATTCAGTACAAAAAAACAAAAAAAAACTTTCCTCTTTAAAATATTATTATATTAAGTACTATAGCGGACGCCTCGCGGTTTCACCCGCATAGTTCCCGTTCCCGTGGGAATACAGAGATAAAAAGTAGCCTATGTCACCCGGAGAAAGTGTAGCTTTCCAACGGTGAAAGAATTTCTGAAATTGTTCCAGTAATTTTTAAGTTTATTCGTTACATACAAAAATACAAATCTTTTCTCTTTATAATATTAGTATAGATTATATTAATTATAAGTATATTAAGTATAGACTTCAATACTTCCCTTTACTGCATTTCGCATGAATCAATTGTTTAGTGTTAAGACAACAGACAGCAGAGCGGAGCAGGACATCATAAAAACAGCAGATTATTGAGAAAAATGCAAATGGGTTTTGCAGATTCTTAGACTGGTTTTGGTGATGATATAATTGCAAAACAAAAACTGGTACCTATTCAGTTGCATCTAGTTGGACTGGCAGTCGGCCCAAATATACTTGATAAGGCTAGGCAGATAAAGTTGATAAAATCATAGCTAATGTAACAGCTGGTCTAGTTTTTAACTGACTTCAAGAAGGAGGAGGTTCTCAATTCGATTGTACTTTATTTGTTTGTTACCTCAGAACCGAACTTGATGATTCTTTTAATTATAATAATAATAATTTCATTTAAATTTGATCAAGACCTGATGAAGAACTTCGAAGATATACAACAAAACTCTTCAATAAATGACGGCAAATCTCTCGGGATTGCTACAATCGCATATCTGATTATTGTTTACACTATTTCATAAAATAACATCACGCTGGTACGCTCTAAAGGGGTAAGTAGATGTTACAGTTCACCCTGGTACACTCTAATTTCAACGGTTATGTTCAATTTCGTATTATTTTAATATTCTGGTGTAACTGTGGGCATTATAGATAGTTAATATGTATGTGTGTTGACAACTCAAAAGAAAAATAAAAACATTTTTACAAACAAATACAACCGAGTATTATTGACTTATTTGGAATAAAAACACTACAAAGTGAAAAATAACTTCAATTTCGGCAGTCGGTGTCAAAAAACGAAGAAACAAAAACAAGAACACCGACTGCCGAAATTGAAGTTATTTTTCACTTTCTAGTGTTTTAAATTTTAGTTTTCACTAGTTAATGTTTTTATTTGGAAGACAGTTGTATTTTTTTGTAAAAAGTTTTTATTAAAAAGGTCATCTTTCCATCAATGAATGTATCAGTTAGTACTTCATCAGTCTCAATTACTAGACTTCTACGAATTATTGAAAACTTAAATTTCTTTCCAATATCTAGCTTCTCTCCAAGTTTAATATCATGCACAGTTTTGGTTGTCTATTAAAGAGAGACATAATTGTTGAGTAAATTTATCAAGCAATACTTGTGTACTGATTAATCTTTTAAGTTCTTTTGCTGCAAAATCTGCTTATCACAGAATCAACAATCCGTGTTTATGTATCTTTTTACAAACAACAACTAAATGTAATTTATATTCTAAAACCTACGGAATTCACAAATGCCATCGTGCTATGTAGCATCAACTACAAATGTCAAGAGCATGAGACGAGCCGCCAAATTGCGCGCGCGCCGGTACAGTCGCGTATAGGGTTGACAGGCGTCCGCAAAAACCGGACATAGTAAGGCTTTTTGGATATGAGTCCAAATTAGACGATATCCAGCCTATCCGGGTTTTGTTAGGCTTTTTATTTAATTTCTCAGTCACTTTTATTTTCGTTTGGTATTTCATAAATAAGAAGGTAAATAAATCTAGATTTTCACATAATAAAAATATCTTTTAAAATTAAGACACAAAATCTCAAGGTTACCGTCTTTTCTACCCAATTTGAAGCATGGCTAAACTGGTTAGGCTGGTCGGCTTGCTGCTTTTAAACCTGTGGATCTAGACAAGTGCATTTATTTAAGCGATAACGGTTGTCAAAACATCCAAATGTCATGCACTACTGAAGTGTCATGTGGTCAATCCTTTACATTTTTAATCCCCGCCCGACGCAAAAAGAGGGGTGTCATAAGTTTGATAAGAGTATATGTGTTTGTGTATTTATGTATCTGTATGTGGCATCATAGCTCCTAAGCGGATGAACCTATTTTTTTTTTTTTTGTAAAGTAGCAATATTATTATGACGTGAGAATGTTCTTAGCTTTAGTTTTCACTAGTTAGTGTTTTTATTTAGAAGACAGTTGTATTTTTTTGTAAAAAGTTTTTATTAAAAAGATCATCTTTCCATCAATGAATGTATCAGTTAGTACTTCATCAGTCTCAATTACTAGACTACTACGAATTATTGAAAACTTAAATTTCTTTCCAAGATCTAGCTTCTCTCCAAGTTTAATATCATGCACAGTTTTGGTTGTCTATTAAAGAGAGACATAATTGTTGAGTAAATTCATCAAGCAATACTTGTGTACTGATTAATCTTTTAAGTTCTTTTGCTGCAAAATCTGCTTATCACAGAATCAACAATCCATGTTCATGGATCTTGTTACAAACAACAACTAAACGTAATTTATATTCTAAAACCTACGGAATTCACAAATGCCATCGTGCTATGTAGCATCAACTACAAATGTCAAGAGCATGAGACGAGCCGCCAAGTTGCGCGCGCGCCGGTATAGTCGCGTATAGGGTTGTCAGGCGTCCGCAAAAACCGGACATAGTAAGGCTTTTTGGATATGAGTCCAAATTAGACGATATCCAGCCTATCCGGGTTTTGTTAGGCTTTTTATTTAATTTCTCAGTCACTTTTATTTTCGTTTGGTATTTCATAAATAAGAAGGTAAATAAATCTAGATTTTCACATAATAAAAATATCTTTTAAAATTAAGACACAAAATCTCAAGGTTACCGTCTTTTCTACCCAATTTGAAGCATGGCTAAACTGGTTAGGCTGGTCGGCTTGCTGCTTTTAAACCTGTGGATCTAGACAAGTGCATTTATTTAAGCGATAACGGTTGTCAAAACATCCAAATGTCATGCACTACTGAAGTGTCATGTGGTCAATCCTTTACATTTTTAATCCCCGCCCGACGCAAAAAGAGGGGTGTCATAAGTTTGATAAGAGTATATGTGTTTGTGTATTTATGTATCTGTATGTGGCATCATAGCTCCTAAACGGATGAACCGATTTTTTTTTTCTGTAAAATACCTTTATTATTATAACGTGAGAATGTTCTTAGCTTTGTCTGATGAAGATCGATTACGCCGTTCAAAAGTTATGCGCATTTTTCTCTTTGAATCGGGGTGTTTTCGCAAGATATCTTGTTATAATAGGACGATAGATTGTCAATCTAAGCGTTTTAAAGAGGTATGCTAAGCAAGGTGTATTATAATGTTCCGCAACATACAATCCTACATTAAAAAGAGAGGATCCTCCGACCAAACAGGTGCCGCTTGTTTGCGGCCAGTTGTATATGATAAAATCGCGAACTTTGATTGCGCAATTTAGGATTTGTGTGATGCCAGATCTTTTTGTAGTTAGTGTGTGGTGGTGTAGATGCCGCTACAACTTTTTTCTAGTCTCTGACAACCCTAATTGCGAACACAACGCAAAGGTCATCTTTGTTCGACGATATTTTAGCAAAGTTTGTTCTGTAATGATTATTTGTAAGGTCAGATTTAGATGGTTTTGCGAATGAAAGTAAAGTAGAGCGGTTTATCAGACTAAGTAGTTGCAAGGTTAAGATTCTTTAAGATATGTTGTGTTATTGTGAAACCTTTATTACTTTATGTTCGGCGGATCTTCGGATCTCTTATTTGTTGATATTTGTTTGACATTTTTATGTCTATGGAAGGAAATGGTTTTCGGATAATGTCAATAATAAATACAATTTCAATTAAATAAATCTTGGTAATTTTATTTTCTTATAATCATCATTATATTGGCCTTATCATTATTTATTTGGAGCTTCACTTCTTCCATATATATCTTCTCGATAACCTTCTATCTGTGGTCTCAAACTTTCTAGACAATTGTTTTTTCACATAGTTCATGAACCGTTTCGTCTTCAAATCCTCTCATATTCTTTTTCATTTTCATGTTCAATTCCTTTTTTTTAAAACTAGCTGACCCCCACGGCTTCTCTCCTGTCAACTGGCTACCTACCTAAATACCACCTACCTACCCTGCCTACCCGTCCTACCTACCTACTCAATATCATCAACCGTTTCGTCTTCAAATCCTCTCATATTCTTTTTCATTTTCATGATAAATTCCTTTTTTTAATACTAGCTGACCCCCACGGCTTCGCTCCCGTCAACTGGCTATCTATCTAAATACCACCTACATACCCGCCCTACCTACCTACTCAATAGTTTTCTCAGCGCACGCCAAATAATTTTGCTACTTTGGGTTACATTAATGCAATTTTCATAAAGATGTCTATTTTTTTTTTAATAAATTATATCCTTTGTAGTTTTCCTTAGGTGAAAGAATTTTAACAATCGGTCCAGTAGTTTCGGAGTCTATTCAGTACAAAAAAACAAAAAAAAACTTTCCTCTTTAAAATATTATTATATTATGTACTATAGCGGACGCCTCGCGGTTTCACCCGCATAGTTCCCGTTCCCGTGGGAATACAGAGATAAAAAGTAGCCTATGTCACCCGGAGAAAGTGTAGCTTTCCAACGGTGAAAGAATTTTTGAAATTGGTCCAGTAATTTTTAAGTTTATTCGTTACATACATAAATACAAATCTTTTCTCTTTATAATATTAGTATAGATTATATTAAGTATAAGTATATTAAGTATAGACTTCAATACTTCCATTTACTGCATTTCGCATGAATCAATTGTTTAGTGTTAAGACGGTTGTTTATAAAACAAGCGAACGCCTAGTAAAGCCTATGTGCCTGGTTAATAAAAGATTTGGTCGATGAAAGAAAAAGAAATTAAAAAAACCGGCCAAGTGCGAGTCGGACTCGCGCACGAAGGGTTCCGTACCATTACAGCAAAAAACGGCATAAAAATCACGTTTGTTGTATGGGAGCCCCACCTAAATATTTATTTTATTATTTTTTTAGTATTTGTTGTTATAGCGGCAACAGAAATACATCATCTGTGAAAATTTCAACTGTCTAGCTATCACGGTTCTTGAGATACAGCCTGGTGACAGACAGACAGACAGACGGACCGCAGAGTCTTAGTAATAGGGTCCCGTTTTTACCCTTTGGGTACGGAACCCTAAAAATAGATTGTTTGCGAAAGGCATGACGCATACCATTATAAAAAAAAACTGACTTTAGTGGCTTCCCATTCCTTTGTTTTCCAAATATCTTTGAAAATAAATTTTACAGTATTTATCTACTTAATGAGTTCTAAACAACGATACCCCGCTCGATAGGATAGGTTAAAATTTTTGTTCACATCCACCCTTTAGCTGTATGGAAGCCCGCCGCCTTAAAAACGTTTAAAACTATTTTTTACAATTTGTAAATATTTGAGTTAACAAGATGGTTATACTGTGAAAATTTGACATCTGGAGATCCAACCGTTCCCTGGAAAACCCGTGTCAGCCCGACAGACGACGGACAGACGGACAAACAGACGGAAACGAAAGTGGAAAATGGCAGCAATAAGGCTCAGTTTGAACACTCCGGGTATGGAACCCTAAAAAATAGAACAACAAAAAAATACAAATAGGGAAGGATGCGTCACATCCGCGCAAAACGGTCATCGCTAAGCAGAATGCTGGCAAAGACTTAACAGAATGTTGTAATGATAACACCCGATTTCTAAATTGAGAAGTCAGTTTTTGTTTAGCATGAGAACTCGACAACATTAGGATTGAGTTGAGCTATTAAACTAGGAAATACCAAATCAGAATCGGTGAAAAATTGGTTTAGCTCAATGAACGAGCAAATTAGCGCTTAAAAATTCATCTACAGATAGGAACAATATCTATGAAAAATCGTTGTCGTATTGTTGCAACGGCCCTGTCTGCAAGAGCCTTAACTAACCCAATTTATTGCAGAATTGTCAATGTACCGTGCGAAATCATTGAGTTCCTGTGGTCGGCAGTGCGGTCGCGGCCTTAAACTAAATAAAAGAAAACAATACACACAAATTGGCATAACAATAAGTAGCCTTACCATTGTGCTACATTAAGTTCAGTAAACTAGTTTACGAGATAAGCTTGATACTTTTACCGAAATGAGGTGTCTTTACAGGCTAGAGGAAACTTTTCTATCTTTAAAATTTAATCATCATCATCAACATCTTCCTGCCCTTATCCCTTGTTACTTGGGGTCGGCGCAACAGGTTTTCTTCTTCCATACCGTCCTGTCCCCCGTCCCTAGCACTGACTCCCTTTTCATTCATATCACTCCTCACACAGTCCATCCATCTTTTCTTTGGCCGTCCCCTCCATCTCCATCCATCCATATCTATATTCATAACTATTTTAGTAACATGCGTTTTATCTCTCCTCAACACATGACCATACCAGGACAAACGGTTTCCTTTCAAATTTTCTGTCACTGGCGCCGGTTTCAAACTTCCTCCAATATACTCATTTCTCACTTTATCCATTCTCGTCACTCCGCACATCCATCTCGACATTCTCATCTCTGCTACATGGAATCTCTTTTCATCCATCTCTTTCACAGCCCAACATTCCGATCCATAAAGTACGACAGTTCTAATCACGGACTTGTAAATTTTCTCCTTTAACTTGAGAGACATACATAGGTCGCAAGTTGTGCCAGTAACCTGTCGCCATTTCATCCATCCTGAGTTGAACCGGCTTTCAAATTTTAATGTGCTATTTAAAAAAACGGTAGGTTTCAAAGTCTCAAGGGATTTCCTATTTGCCGTAAGCAACAGTCTATTTATTCTTTTACCTGTTCTCTATCCTTGCTTTTCCCTTGGTTTCGTTGCTATTGTCTGTCAACCTTAGTGATTTTCAACACTCAACAATACCATCAATAAATTTATTTCCACGTGGTCGCGGGTTATAAAAGCCGTCACTTAATTTTCTGTCTTGTGTAGGTACACACGCTAAGCACTATCCTGACTTAACGAGAAGCAGGTGACGTTGCGGCAGACGAGGAGTAGACTGCGAGGTAAGAAGACCCGTAGGGTTCAGATGTTCGGATGCGCTAGCAGGCTTGGTGAAAGTCGCTAGATGACGCGGCAGCCGTCCACGAATGTCCTGGAAGGTTGAACTTAACGAGTCCCATTCTTTAAAATTACTACTCTTGCTTGCTTGCAAGAGTAGTAATTTCGCAACAATAACAGCAATTAAATCTACCAACAAAAAACACTGCAAAATTAGCTGTCTACCAAATAACCATAGACCGTAAACTCAATGGCATGACTTTCAAATATTAGGGAAAAGTTCACGCATACTCTTGACACGGATGGCCAACCTTGACCATTGATCGCCAACCTTCGGGTCATATCATCTGCCTAGGCTTAGCTCTTCTATATTGGAGTCAGCTTCTTGTCTAATCGGATTCAGCTGAAAACCAGTATTTTATATGGAAAGATTGCATATCTGACCTTCACAACCCAGTAACTGGGTAACACGATACCCCTTGACAAGACTGGTGCCAGAATGCCTGGGATCTGACAACCTGTAACGATAGCAAAAATGACAGCCAGAACCAACATTAAAAATGCTATCAGAGACACTAAAGAATCTTAATATGTTAAGATAGTCACCCATCTACGCACCGAACTCGGCAAGTTATGTGTAACCTTGAAGATCACTATTAGCCATGAGCGTAGGGTCATATCATGTAATATATAAATTGCAAGTCTTCTCCATGCCTTAGTAATAAACACGGCAGAACAATGCGTGTGTATGTAGTGGAACTAATATGGTAATAGTGTAAAGTTATATTTATTATTGTATGTTTGTTAGTGTTGTTGAAACATTCGAATTGGAGGAAGTTTGCAAGTGGCACCAGTGACAGAAAAGATGAAAGAAAACCGTTTTTCCCGGTATGGTCATGTGATGAGTAGGGATCAAACGCATGTTACTAAAAGAAATATGAATATAAATGTAGATGGATGGAGAGAAAGGGGACGGCCAAAGAAAAGATGGATGGCCTGTGTGAGGAGTGATATGAATGAAAAGGGAGTCAGTGATAGCGTGACGGGGAACAGGACGGTATGGAAAAAGAAAACGTGTTGCGCCGACCACAAGTAACATGGGACAAGGGCAGGAAGATGATGATGATTTGTTAGTGTTGTTTATAACTGAAACAGATTATACAAAGGTTTCTGTTGATTTGATATACTTTTAGTACCTCCTAGAAGGACCCGTGGCTACATAAAACACGTCGGTATTTGGATGAGTTACCTCCATTCCATACGGAAACACATCCGTGCCTCGAGAACACGTTAAACTTTTGGTCCTAGTTTTTATTTAAAGATCTTTTCCAGACGGGTAGGATAGGATAAATGGACTTCCTTTTGGTCCGTTGTGCGTGCAGGCCTCCTCTCTGTGAGAGGGAATGGACCATAATCCACCATGCGGGCCCTGTGCGTCACTGTCGACTATCGCAGTGACAGTGGCGCCGTGTCAGTTTCGCTCGGCGATAGCGGCCGTGCAATGTTTGCGCAAGCACTGTCTGTAGCACGGTCTCTGCGATCGTGCGTTTTTGAGAGCAGTGGTGGCCCAGTGGTATCGGCCGCGACTTACAAGTTGTAGTTCGTGGGTTCGAACCCAGGCAGGCGCTTTACTTTGTGTAAATTATTTCATCACCACTGCTCTCAAAAACGGTGAAGGAAAACATCGTGAGGAAACCGGCATGTCCTAGAACCAAAAATTCGAAGACATGTGACATTCACCAACCCGCACTGGGCCCGCGTGGTGGATTATGGCCCATCCCCTCTCACAGAGAGGACGCCTGTGTCCCAGCAGTGGGAACATTAATAGGCTGATGATGATGATGATGGACTAAATAGATATTTTTTGACAACTATCCTGTTACAATCAATAATTGGTGACCCCTGCACTAGACCAAACAATATTTTTTTCATTTTATTTAATTCATTACATTTTATTATTAAAAATAATGACATCTTCAATAACAAAACCGCTATTATTATAAAATAGTCGTATTAATGATTTTTGTATTATAAAATATAGTGACAATTATGTATTGCCTTCGTACTTATTGTTATTAATGTAACTCACATTATGAAATATAAAAAATGATGCGATACAAGATTTATGTTGATCGTTACAAGTTTTTTTAATAACCTTACTGTGCCAGTCAATTAATTTAGAAGTGATTGCTTTCACCATTACAAATGCTAAAGATGCTAGAATCGTTATCTCCTGTTTCACTTAAAATAATTACTTAATAATTACAAGGCCTACGCCTTAGGCCTTGTAATTATTAAGTAATTATTTTAAGTCGTAAAATCCTTATAAATAAAACAAGTCTAAAGAAGTTACACCAAGGTTTCCTGTCTCTGTCTTTTGGCAGTGCGACCAATAAGTAAACACAACCTTTCCCCAAAGCGCTGTCCACACGTTTCCGGGTTCATGTCCTTTACGGAACACTAATGAAATACGATTTGTATGAACGATCTGGATGCCCCGTTAAGCTGAGGGTACTTTTAGTGCAACCACGGTATTTTAAATACCATGCGTAGCCTTACCAGGCTGCTAAAATACCGGATTGTAAAACCCAAGCAGCAGCACAGCAGTAGCGTTGTCGTCTGCTAGACCAGGGGTCACCAAATGGCGGACCGTGCTCCGGATTCAGACCGCGGTCCGGATCCGGAACGCCGTCCTATTTTGTGCGGACCTATCCAAGATAGATTCCATCATCATCATCATTTCAGCCGAAAGAGTCCACTGTTGAACATACGTCAAATGTCGCACACCACACACAGCACCAACTTTAGTCTAAACTTCAGACGGATAATCTTAATAAATATTTTTAGGAGTATGCGTCATCGAGTGTAGAACCTATATCGAGAGATATTGTGTCCCAATTGGAACACTTTAATAAACTTTTTACATAATTATGACTATAAAATGCTCGAGGCTATTAGAAACAGAACTCAGGGTGCATCTGTCCATTATTGTGTATGTGAGCATTATGAAGTCCGTCTCGTCGAAGGAAGTTTAGACTAAAGTTGATGCTGCGAGATACACGGGACCGAGGCAAAACATTTATCAAGTCAGTATTAAAAAATAAGATGTACTTACTTTTATTGATTATATTTATTTATTATTTAATAAAATATTTATAAGGCCGGTGATAGAACTTGGCCTTACGAACCGCGACGGGCATGTCGGGCATATTATTTTTAGGAAACGGACCCCAAATGAAAGCAGTTGGTGACCCCTGCACTAGACCAACGCAGAAGACAAACTATTTTTTTACATTTTAATTAAATTAATTACATTTTATTATTAAAAATAATGACATGTTCAATAACAAAACCGCTATTATTATAAAATAGTCGTAATAATGTTTTTTGTATTATAAAATATAGTCACAATTATGTATTGCCTTCGTTCTTATTGTTATTGATGTAACTTACAGATTATGACGAAATATAAAAAAATATGCGATTCAAGATTTATATTGATCGTTACATGTTTTTTTTAATAATCTTACTGAGGCCAAGCTTTTGATTTTAATGCGGATAGTCTTCATGCTAAACTGGACATTACAGAAAAAAAAACGCAACTTAAAAGATCTTATAGTAATTGTTTTACTTAATGTAACAAATAATTAATTATTCTAAAAAAATAACAAGCCAATATACAAATACAAAGAGGGGAGGAAAAGAGCTCATTGTGCGTCAACAAATACGTCCACATCGATGTCAATGATAAACGTGCCCAGAACGCTGGCAGCATTGCCAAGTTGGATGGCAATGCTGATTCTCTGGTCGAAGAAAAGGCCATCCCTCGGGTCACGTGAAGAGTCGACTAGCTTTGTACTAATGTCTTAAAAATTCGATGCGCACTCAGACCCCATGGACCTAATGTTTCAGTAACTTTCTTTTGTTTTTGTTTATAGTAATTAGATTCACATGTCAAAATTACAAAATAAGCACACGTGATAACTTTTCTATTATGGCGCCGACACCGATGCAAAGACCATATTTCCCAAAAAATACTGAAAACATTCAATTGAATGAAAAACGGTCATTAAAACATCTCATTTCACTGTACTCACGTCACTCAGATTGCTTATGCATGGAAAATCAATCTATATCAATATTATAAAGAAGAAAGATTTTTTTGTTTGTTTGATTGTTTGTTTGTTTGTACCGAATAGGCTCCAAAACTACTGGACGGATTTCAAAAATTCTTTCACCGTTGGGAAGCTACTCTATCCCCGGGTGACATAGGCTACTTTTTATCCCTGTAGCATTCCACGGGAACGGGAACTACGCGGGTGAAACCGCGAGGCGTCCTCTAGTACAATACAAAATAAAACTATTTAAAATCAAGTCTATAATAGAATACCTTGATAAACGACCACCACTCATACTAAACTGCCCATTTACTTATAATTTTCCTGTTATAAACTACAATTGCATCATAAACTTTAGCATTATAAGACTTGTCCGTCTTAAGCCCAGTAACCTGGTTACACTACTGGCCTTGCTAGTGTTGCCTGCACATGAGACGAAATGCGCATCTTTATGCATGCTTGCAACACTGCTGGGCCGAGAGAAAATATTCAGGGGTCAAATTTTAAAAGGTCATTGAATTGAATGTGGTCTTACTGGGTAGAATAATGAAAAATGATGGGTAGGTATATTATTTATTGTTGTAAGTAGATACTTAGTGTAAGTTGATTTATTTATTGCGTTTTGGCTTGTACATGTGGGATCAGTTGCAAGTAAGTAGGGCTGCTGGGGTTGTGAAGTCTTTGGTTCGATTTTCAGTTCGTTTTTAGGGTGCCATACCCCAAAAGGTAAAACGGACCCACGACTAAGACTCCACTGTCCGTCTGTCTGTCTGTCATCAGGCTGTATCTCATGAACCATGATAGATAGACAGTTGAAATTTTCACAGATGATGTAATTTTGTTGCCGCTATAACTACAAATACTAAATACAGAATACAATAAATATTTTAGTGGGACTCCCATACAACAAAAGTGATTTTTTGCCGTTTTTTTTGCGATAATGGTACGGAACCCTCCGACTATTACTAGACCGGTTTTTCTATAAGAAAACACTCAGTAACAGCCTGGGGTTTCTGTGTGCTTTGTGTAATTAGTACTTTAATTGATTTCCGTAGCGCACCTGAATGTTGCATTTCGAGGCATACTTTTGGTGCGGTTCAAAGTTGGTGCGCTTCGAGGAATACCCCCAAAAGTTGCGACTTTATTTATCTCTTCTCATACAGAGAAGGCTCGAGCATTTATCCCCACGCTTGCTCAAGATGGGATGGAGATTTCAAATTAATCACTGGTTTTTGTCTACTTATATCTGATATTATCTACACTGATTCAATAATATTTAAATTACCAATACATAAACATAACAATACGTAATAGAACGACCACTATATCCTGCAGACGAAAACATTAACCCAAAAAAACAGACCCTCACAAATGTCCTTTTAAAATCATGACACAACACCATATTACATCATGGCTACCCAACCGCCGGCATTATTCAAACCTCAAACCTAGGGTTACCAAACGTCAGGGGCCTTACCAGGACGTGTCAAAACTATCAGGGTATCCCTTACACGACTGCCCAAAATCGGAGTGTTATGTTTTCAGGGTTCATGTATGTTTGTGAGTTTCTTTATTCCACCATAACTTCTAAAAGGCTTAACCGATATCAATGTGAGTGTGGTGAAAATTCATAAATTATAATGTGGGAGCCAAGGTGCATAAAAAAAGGAAATATTTTTTATTTTATTTTATTTTTAATGAAAGGGTATGTTTTTCGAGCGTACCTTGTATGGTATGTTTGTATTTATGTAATATTCTTTATTAACTCATATCTTTTAAATCACTATAATTTAGATATCGTTAGATACATCTTGACCGCGTGAAGTTAAAAAAAAACATGTTGACTTTTGAGCGCCATATTATTGTTCGCTTCCCAATTTTTATTTCAAACCCATCGAGTGGGGTATTAAAATAAAAGGTTTTAAGTGGTGATTACAAAAATATATACCACTTATATGTTAAAAAGTTATTCGAAAAAAAGATAACTATACAG
The DNA here is from genome assembly GCA_964057195.1 of Orthosia cruda. Classification (NCBI taxonomy): domain Eukaryota; kingdom Metazoa; phylum Arthropoda; class Insecta; order Lepidoptera; family Noctuidae; genus Orthosia; species Orthosia cruda. The sequence continues at coordinate 29,330,749 of OZ059834.1, read as the reverse complement.
TTGAAACTAAAGAAAATTATTAAAAATCAAAAACACGACTGCTTAAGAAGCGAACTGAAAAGCTGTAAACAAGAAAAAAACATGCTGTGCAGTCGGAGGATCAGGGGGTCAGCCAGTTCGCGAATATGTATTCTCCGACTGCAAAGCATGTTTTTTTCTTGTTTACAGTTTTTAGTTCGCTTTTTAAGCAGTCGGCTTTATGATTTTTAAATTATTAAAGAACATGGCTGGTAACCCTACTCAAGCCACCATGTTGAATCAAACGTCAGACATTATAGGAACGGGACGGGAATAATAATGTGCCTAAGTTACAGGATATCGACGATCAGACTCAATGTTCCGGCCAGTGACCTCTTGTGGCCCATGCGAGTACACAATGGTCTTAGATGGACATGGGTTTGTGAAGATTTTGGAAAAAACGTTAGGTATGTTGGAGATGCCAAAGGAAATAAATTATTAACAGGTTTTATAATTACTACCTACCTACTACAAAACTTTTTTCTGCTTTCGGTACTGGCTAGGTGATTGAAGATTTATCACAGCATAGGACATAGGTACTCCCGATTTCTGAAATAAGGGCGGGCTTCTGAATTGAATAGGTATGTTTTTTGAATTAACAGCTTGTCAAAACATTACGACTTTAATGCCAATATTTGACAGGTTTTCTCAACTTCAAGTTCAGAAATGGGGGAATATTTATCAAACTATATTTTAGCCTGCAAGCCTGCCGATATTTGGCATTAAGTTTTGGTCCTTGACAATTATCAATACAGAAACTGTTATTTATGTGGACTACCTGCTAACTAGTACCTACAACTTATTATGTATAATCAACTTGGCATAATTTAAAATCACAATATACTGACAATTACAATGTACCACTCTTTGCTAAGTTTTGTAAATACTTTTATCCAACATTGTATAAGGGTTAGGTATTTAATTTTATCGTATGTGTTTTTTTTTAATCTTTCGCCTCACTTGGAATTCCTTCCTGCATCGTGGGTGCGTTTAAAAACATTTTACACACATACACAATACACCCAGATCCGTAACAATTATCCTGTAGTCCATAATAATATTTGTTCCGTGCGGGAATCGAACCCGCGACTAGAAAATACAATCCCGGGAACCCGACCGTTTTCTGGCCCCGGAAATCCCGGTACTGTACTTGGCCCATCTCGGGATTTTTGTTATTGTCACAAACAAGTCTCATTAGTATTCCGAAGTCCGTTGCGGCTTGACAATAAACTTGCCTGGATTATAATTATTAATATCATTTATTACATAACGACAAAAAAACAACCCTTAGATACACCGTACTGCAAACAGCGTAGAACCTGATCGAGCGTTTTCAGCTGGTGTTTATGTTGGCGATAAACTACGAAGCAGGCATGGAAGCCAATCATTTGATGCTTTGATATTTTTGCGATTATATTTTCGAAATTCTAAATAGTTTATATGTTTTATCTTATTTCTGTTCTTATTATATTGTGATTTGTGTTGTGCAAAGACATTAAAAACACTTTTTTTAGGGTACCCAGAGCGTAAAAACGGGACCCTATTACTAAGACTCCGCTGTCCGTCTGTCTGTCACCAGGATGTATCTCATGAACTGTGATAGATACGAAGTTGAAATTTTCACAGATGATGTACTTCTGTTTACGCTATAACAATAAATACTAAAAACAGAATAAAATAAATTTTTAATCGGGGCTCCTATACAACAAACGTGTTTTTTTTTGCTGTATTTTGCAATAATTGTACGGAACCATTCGTACGCGAGTCCGACTCGGACTTGGCCGGTTTTTTTTATTATTCTAGTTTTTTTTATATGTGCCCAATTAGAAACCAAATAGTTTAATCCCAGGATTGGCCCGGGATCCCGAGATTATAAAATGTAATCCCGGGATTCGGATTGGACCGGGATCCCGGGATTAAGTTTCAAAATCCCGGGATTTAAAAACATGATCGGGATTGTATTCTCTACCCGCGACACACGGCGCAGCAGCCGATCGCTCAACCAATTCGCCAACCGTGTCGTCAACCATTAGTCAACAATGTATGACTGTATCTTACCTCATAGACTATATATTTTGGTAAATATAGGAAGCCAGCACGGGCTTGTTTTAACATTCCTGAATGAATTGAAATAACTAACAATATTCCACCAACCAACATTATAATACGTCCCCATTGTCAGCTTTCATACACAAAGTAGGAAAATTCTTTTAACGGTTGTATGTTTTGTAAAGAATCATTTAACATTGATCGTATGATGATCTAATTCATAACACTGTCACCTTGCGAACGTTGTTTTGACAGCCTTTTCCTAAATCCTGCTTATCTTGTGTAGATATAAACATTGGGTAATATTGAGCCTCTTCCCACGGGAACTGGGTGAATGATAAGGGATTCGGGGTAAAAAAAAAAGTGTGAAATACACAAGATGGTGTGGAAAACATTGTATCCTTAGAGGGAGTGAATTAAACTTATCTGCTGTTTTATACTTTTATTGTGCGTAGGCATAGCTAAGGAGTGGAATTCTCTGCCAGACTCTGTATTTCCTGATAGCTCTAACCTGAGAATCATCAAGTCAAGAGTGAATAGGTTATTTCTAGGCAACCGTGCCGCATCATCGACCATGTTATCGTTTACCATCAGGTGAGATAGTGGTCAAACACGAGCCTATCAATTATATAAAAAACCGGCCAAGTACGAGTCGGGCTCGTGCACGAAGGGTTCCGTACCATTATCGCAAAAAACGGCAAAAATATAATATCACGTTTGTTGTATGGGAGCCCCATTTAAATATTTATTTTATTCTGTTTTTATTACTTGTTGTTACAGCGGCAACAAAAATACATCATCTGTGAAAATTTCAACTGTCTATCTATCACGGTTCATGAGATACTTACAGCCTGGTGACAGACAGACAGACGGACAGTGGAGTCTTAGTAATAGGATCCCGTTTTTAGCCTTTGGATACGAAACCGTAAAAACAACGAACATATATTAGCCAGCTTATTTAATAAAATGTTTAAAAGACCATTTTCTTTTTGCTATTTGAGTGTAAGTGAATTTTAAAAGTCATTTATGACAAGACAAAGACAAAAATTCTTTTTTTCAACAAGCCCATTAAGCGGCAGTTTTGAACGTCAAAAATATAAATTTAAAATTAATAATAATCGACTCTACCGTCCATTCGGAAAAGTAGCTTGTTATTGAGAGGAACGGACAAGAAACTCCACACTTACAATAAAAAAAACTGTTTTACAACATTCACATACATAAATGCATATACGGAAGGACGATGCACCCAGCACTACTATACTAGGTATAAAGTATTACAAGCACTAATAGGTAAATGCCTTCATTTGATCAATAGGAACATGGTTCTCACATACTTACATGACTTGGAAAGTTGGGACACCTCTTCATTTACTTTAAGTACGAAGGTATGTTAACGTAAGGAACTATAAAACTGCATGTAAAATTGGTTAGAAATCATGTTTCTAGATTATAAATAGGTACTAAAGTCAAACAAGTTGAATTTTAGCGTATAAATAACAAAACAAACAATGAATGTCATTGATACAAATTATCATCAAAAGTACATTTCATTGTTACCTAACAATATTATAGAACATAGATGTTAATATTGTCAATTAACTATTATGTATGTACTAAAATATATCTATATTTATGCAATACTCTGATGATGACAACGACTTACAAGGGCAACCAAATTCACACATGAAAAAATAAAGTTTTTTATTACGGTAGAGTTACGCCAACAATAAACTGAAATATATTGCACAACTAGCGACCCGTCCCGGCTTCGCCCGTGTTAAATTATGCGCAAAAATCTTCCTCGTTTCTCACTCTTTCTTCTGGTGAAAACCGCATGAAATTTCGTTCAGTAATTTTTGAGTATACCGCGTACAAACGCGGCGGAGGACTTTATTTTTACATTAAGTCTACACGTGTTTACATATTTCAAGATGTTTTTTTTCCATAATACATCAAATTCTGCTTCTGAACTCCTTGATATAATTGCTGCTTCCAAATCCGTTACCAAAATCGGTCGCGATCTTCACTAAATAACAAATTAGAGTTGGTGCACAATATTGTGCAATAATCATCCAATTATGGATACTAGAACCAAAAGGTTAGTGTCTATTTTTAAATCTGACATTGGAAAATATCCTCTCAAATTACCTATCAGCCTAGGTATAGCAAAGTTCCATTCTAATTTATCTATTCGGTACGTAGCAGAAGTTTCACCTAGGTATCTGTTTGTATGTTTTTTAGGATCTAGAAACAATTGAGTAGGTATCGATATTTTTACCCGACTGCGCGACGCAAAGGAGGTGGTGTTTATCAGTCTATGTATGTATGTTTGTGTGTAAGTATTTTTATTCGTATGTGGCATTCTAGAGAACAAACGCATCGAACGATTTTGATGATTCTTACGTGAATCGATTCGTCTTAACGTTGCAAGTGTTACTAAAGGCATGATCATGCTATGCAGTCGGAGGATATATATGGTTTCGATCAGCCAGCTCGTGAATATGTATTCTCCAACTGCATAGCATAATTCTCATCTTGTTTATAAAAAAATCTCAATCCCGCTGCTTAAGAAGCGAACTCAAAAGATGTAGGTCTTTATAGTTCGCTTCTTAAGCAGTGGGATTCAGTTTTTTTTTTTTTTTTTACAAAGTTGTACAGTACCTGCAATATTTTCCTTGTAAAATCATATCCTATTCTACTATCATAATAATAGTATTTATGTGAAAATCTGTACATTAAGATTTCTGAACAGGGTTTGGAACAAAGGAAGACTATGACCTGTATACGAACATAATTAGGACATAAGATGATTTTGCAGTTTCACGCGGACGAAGCTTAGTAGACTAATTATTGGGCAATATTATATCTCAAAACTATTTCCCTCTGACTCCAGGCACCTTCCACAGATGAAGAGTGAAGAGTATTTCTTACTCCATTACACTTAACAAAGTAACTAAGAATTGTAGTTATTGTTAAAAATAAGATTTGTAATGGTTTAAAATAAGATTTGTAATTTACACATGTAAATATTAATGGTATTTTTTTTTTGTAATCTTTTGTCGTATTTTTCTCAGTAAACCCTTTCATTTGATACCCATATCATGCCAGTGCACAAAAAATAACAAGTCCACCATATTGGATTTAGAATGATATCTCTTAGCTAACCATGCATTGTCATCAAAACTAAACGTGTTTGCAAAATTTCATCTTATTCGGTGAAGGATAACTGCTTTAAAATTCAGTTGCAAGATTTGACCCGAACACACTTACTTATATTGCAAGTTAAATAAACGCTTGTAAAAATAAGATTTGTAATTATATTTTCTACCCAATTTCCCAAGATTTCATAATTTAAGGAAGGCACAAAGCCTGATAATTACGTCGAGATAGCCAACGTAAACTCGGTGATGCAAGTTTGGTTAGTTAATTCATGACTGTCGCTGTGGCCACTGTTTTGTTTATTTATAAGATTGAGGGAAAGTTTTCGTGGATTACTGACAAAGAATCAACGTAACGTTTTTTCATCAGTGTGTGGAAGGATTTATAATTTTCTCACGGTTTCTATACCAAAAATGTATGCAGAAAACACAAGGTTCAACTCTGAAACAGTGGACTTATTCCGAGTTTTACTCGTAGTGCACGAGTCTTTTAAATCGCGATCTCTGAAGTCAATTTCTTTACAAAAAGACCAACCAAGTGCGAATCTGACTCGCGCACAGATGGTTCCGTATAAACAGCTACATTTACCAAAATAAATAGGTAATATTACTAACATTCATAAACAATGAAAACACCGAACATTGCTCTAACGAAAGGGTAACGTTAACTTTGCCGTTCGAAAAATGTTATTCTCATACATCAATATACAATTATTTTACTTTTCCAAGTATATTTTCTAAGTTGGTCGACTATAACTCGTAAACTTGTAAAGCCTACTTAGCTGTGATATTTTCCATTTCAATTACATTATATATACTACTGCCGAGATTTTTTTCAAATGTCCAACGCAACCATTTAGCTGGCAGAGGAGGGGGATACACTTGACTCTAAAAAAATTGCCATTTAAAGCTTAATTTTACGCAAACGGACCCCTCAATCGAAAAATGGTTTTCACAGACCCATAACATTTTTAAAAGGGCTATCCCACACCATGGGATAGATAGGATACATCCCCACTATTCGTGTACAAGGGAAATAAAAAAACATGGTGTTATTTTACCTCTTTGTCGTCGTGATTAATAAGTATATCCATGGCAAATTATAGCTTTCTAGTACAGGACAGACGGACATGGCGAAACTATAAGGGTTTTCCGTTGATTACGGCACCCTAAAAAGAGGTTTCTTTTCACTGGTCACAATACAAATTAATAACTCGCACTTAACCCACTTAACTCTTGTTCAGTTATAACCACAAGAAAAATTGAATATCGCTTTTTCTCGCAGTTTCGCTTTTCGAACCGTGCATTTTTCTGGTATAAAAGCTGCCTATTGCACTCGGCATTGTAGCCTTAAGTTATAACAGCAAAAATAGTAATGGAATATGATCACTACTTTTATAACACGAATCAGAATTTGTATTTGTAAACATAGGTAGAGTTATATAGTGTGTAAGATGCAGGTGCGGATCCAGAATTTCACTCATGGGCCCGTGTCATATTTAGTTTCTTATTCAGGACCTCCAACGAAAGATGTAGGTACTCAAAAAACTTCAATGAATTATCAATATGAAGTAATGACAAGTTCACTCCCTCAATTATAGGAAGCTACAGCATGCATTATAGATTACCGACTAAATAGAAACTAAAATATAAACTCTTATTACAAGGTAACAGTAAAACATATAAAAAAAAAGAAAAATAAAACATGACATACTTATAAAAAAAGACTCTCCTTATATATTATTAACCTTAGGATTTACCAACATTATGGCAAACCAGACGGCAAACCATAAAAAATGCTGATCTTGCTTTTGGGATCGTATTAATAACCTAAAATATAAACTTGAAAACCATTGTGGTTAAGAGCGAGCGATGCAAGCTCGAAAATTTTAGGACTTCATTGATAGATATAGTTCAGATTTTGACCATACTTTAAAAGTATCAGAATCTAGACAACTTCAGTTGCGAGAGCGAGCGTAGCGAGCTCGAATATTTTTGCACCCTGCATCGGAGATAAATTTTCTAGTTTCGTCGAGGCCCAGTGGGGTAATTGCCTCCGTTGAACCCCCCTTTTATCCGCGCCTGGAGAGATGTTACAATATAAGAAAGGTTCTCAGAGTTTTGCCGTGAAAGTCAATACACACAAATGTCATCAACAAATACAGTTAGTACGAGTGCTGACTCGTAGTCACACCAGGTTATCACACCAGTGTGACAAACAGGAATTTTTTTCTCGTTTGTCACACCACTGATTTTTCCACACCTTTTATTCCTAACTAGTGCTGTCCTAGTTATACTAAAGGATTTTTCAACCTTGCCGACTCGTAGTCACACCAGAGTATCACACAGTATGACAAACAGAATATTTTTCTCTCGATTTTTTTTCAATAAGGGCGGGTAGATGTTGAAATGAAATAAAAGAAGCTGTGGTATTAACAAAATTCTTTGTTTATTTGAAAGGCACACTTGTGCCATTAAGTGTGGATTATGATATGACATCATTCAAATGCCCGCCTCGGCTGTTTACAGTGGCACAGATCAGAGTGGTCCAATTTTCACTGACTCTTCTGTATAGATCCAGCTGAATTTGAGCAATGGCCTGTGTGTGTTCACCTTTAGGGCATCGGTCGATTGTGGTTTGTTTGCATAGACCTGCGACTTCAAAAAACCCTAAAAGAAAAGGTCTAGCGGTGTCAAATCACATGACCTTTGTGGCCAATTCACATCACCACTACGAGAGAAAACCATACGCTCAAATCGCTCATGCAGATTTTTTATCATTTGAACGTGCTGTTCAATCGTGTAACTTGCCATAGTGATTCGGCATAAGTAATTAAATAATACATTTTTAACAGTATTATTCAAATGGAATGAAGAATGGAAAGGCAGTTGGTCCGGACGGAATACCAGTTGAAGTATGGAAGGTATTGCGCTATGGATGGACGTGGTTAGCTTTATTCTTCAACAAGTTGCTGCGGGAAGAAGCCATACCTGATGAATGGTGCAATAGTTCACTAGTGCCCATCTTTAAAAACAAAGGTGATGTCCTGGAGTGCAACAACTATAGAGGAATAAAGCTAATGTCACATAGTATGAAAGCTTGGGAGACAGTTATTGAAAGGCGGCTGAGAGAAGAGAGTGAAATATCCCAGAACCAATTTGGCTTTATTTTTTTTTATTGGTCGGGGTACAGCGGATGCCATTTTCGCAATCCGCCAGTTGTGCGAGAAATACAGAAGTGCACATAAAAACTTGCACATGGTGTTCGTTGACCTCGAAAAGGCATACGACCGGGTTCCTCGTGAGGTTTTGTGGTGGGCCCTTAAAAAGAAAGGTGTGCCTGGCAAGTACGTAGAGTTGATCGTAGTCGATGCAGTACCGAAGTTAGGTCTACAGTGGGCAATACTGGCACATTCAGTGTGGCAGTCTTGCACCAAGGGTTGGCCCTCAGTCCCTACCTGTTCCTGTTGATAATGGACGCTCTGACGTCGGACATACAGGAAGAGCCACCCTGGTGTGTGCTGTTTGCCGATGACATTGTGCTGGTTGCCGAGAGTGGCCTAGAGGTCCAGAGCAGATTGGAGGTATGGTGGCGCAGACTGGAGAGTGTTGGCCTGAAATTGAGCAGAAGCAAAACTGAATACTTGTTTTGCGATTTTGGCGGTCTCTCCAGTTCCGTGCTCTTAACTCTCGCTGGAGCGCCCATACCAATCTGCTCCGTCTTCCGGTACCTAGGATCGCTTGACCAAGGTGATGGCGAAATAGACCGAGACGTAACGCACCGGATCAACTCAGGATGGATGAAATGGCGACAGGTCACTGGAACAACTTGCGGTCCACGGATGCCCCTCAAGTTAAAGGGTAAAATATACAAGTCCGTGATTAGACCTGTCATACTGTATGGATCAGAATGTTGGGAAGATGATGAAAGATGGATGAAAGGAGATTGCATGTAGCAGAGATGAGAATGTTGAGATGGATGTGCGGCGTGACGAGATTGGATAAAGTGAGAAATGAGTATACCTATTAGAGGCAGTTTGAAAGTGGCGCCAGTGACAGAAAAGTTGAAGGGAAACCGTTTGTCCTGGTATGGTCATGTGATGAGGAGGGATGAAACGCATGTTACTAAAAGAGTTATGAATATAAATGTGGATGGATGGAGAGGAAGAGGAAGGCCAAAGAAAATATGGATGGAGAGGAAGAGGAAGGCCAAAGAAAAGATGGATGGACTGTTTGAGGAGTGATATGAATGAAAAGGGAGTCAGTAATAGCGTGACAGGAGACAGAACGGTATGGAAGAAGAAAACGTGTTGCGCCGACCACAGGTAACATGGGATAAGGGCAGGAAGATGATGATGATTATTCAATCAAAATAAAATTGATATCGAAAAAAAAGAAGGGTCGACCATTTCCTTGAAACATTGCGTTAAAAACGGAATAAAAAACTAAAATAATCATCATCAGCAGATCGATTTTATTAGAATATATAGGTACTGCACTAGCAATTATCGTATACATGGTGTGGAAAAATCAGTGGTGTGACAAACGAGAAAAAAATTCCTGTTTGTCACACTGGTGTGATAACCTGGTGTGACTACGAGTCAGCAACGCTCTACATATAAGAATACTTAATTTTGATTGACAAACCTAAATTAACAATTTTTATGTTTTATAATATAAGATAATATTACGCCATACTCCATAGCTTCATTGAACTAAGTACTTACCTGATTTATTCCTTAGAATTTCTAGCCCGGTCCAAATGACAGGTCCTAAATTATACCACCATGAATTCTAAAACGGCCACCATTCCTCCACGACATTTACAGGCACTCAAAGTGCTTGCAACCATAACTTATGATTCTAAATCAAGCAACAATACGCAATGCATAAACAGCGGATTTAATCCCAAGTTTATAAGATGTCCATTACTTATACAGGAACGTACCAATGACCCGGGTTAGATAAACACTTGGAGTAGTGAGAAAATGGAGTGCTAAGTTAAGGTTGCTTTAGTCGATTATTCTACCATACAAACGTAGTATGGCGATTACTCCACTGTTTGACGGTATACGTTCAAAATAAAAAATATATCAATTTGGCTCATCATTATCTAGCCTAATATATATATATATATATTTGAAAGTTATGAGCGTCGAAAGTTCCATATTTTAACGTACACTAATTTTAATGCATCTTTGGGCGGCAATAAATATCATAAGAAGAAGTAAAATTTCAAAACAGTCAGCATACAGAGATAGATTAGTAGTTAAACAACGCAAATAATTTTATTTAGAACAGATACATTTAGTAGTTTTTTCAAGATATCCATATTCCCAAAGGTCTGTTTAAAAATTTTCGCGCGCTCGTTTTCGTCCTAAATCATCATCCATTTCGCTAATAAATTTGCAAAAGTGTGTATTCGTAAGCGAACTAGCTTCATACTGCTTATCACAGCATCTATCTTTTTCGCACGTGTTGTCGGATGAGATAGCAAGCATTTTAACCCCGCGCATAAAATGGTTCGTGCCGTCGACCAGGGCAACCTTAAGACGCTATATTTTGTTCCCGGCATTAATAAACTTTTTCTTCTTAGCTTAGTGTAATATTTAGAACCTATATTTGCTATAGAAACGCTAAGAAGATGGATCTAACTAAATCCTAATTTTTAGGAAGTACGTAAGATCACATTGATTGGTGAAGGGTTTTTAAACTATTAGTAAAACATCAGTAAGTCCAATAAGTAGGTCAAAAAGTAGGTTGCGGTGCCGCTTGGGTGGCACTACTATACCTTTTAGCCGCAACGTCGTCGGCTTATCGGCAAAAGACCTGACGAGCCCCTCCCTCGGGTTCCTCTTCGCTTCACCGTGGGTGTCTAAGCCACGTCTACTGAGCCCTCCAGCCTCGAAAAACCCACCGGGAGGGTGAGGTTGGCTGGACTGAGCCAACCTTTACCATCCTATCTCTGAGACTCGTCTGTCACGAAGAAAATGTTCGTACCAATTCAGATGTTTCTGATTTGCATTTGATCACGCTTATTAAATCTCCATCCACTATCTACTCCGTGGTACAACAGGAAACTGTATGACTCATGCGTCGGGATTCCAAATTATATTCAATCCTTTTATATCTCGGAATTATAATGACTGGAATAGACCTTATGAGGAAAATTACGTACCTATTTACAAATTAGTGTGCTATTGTGTCTTAAAATGGTGACGGAGTCGTGCAAATTGGTAATAACACAGAGGTAATATTTACTGTTTGCTTTCTTAGTAACATTTGGACTAAAACAGATGCATGCATACTTAATTGTAAAATTTGTTCATTAGGTAAGCCATCCGCGAGATATAGTACCTAATTTCATATTTAGGAGCAAGTATAAATATAAATTGTTCTTAAAAATAGCATCATCTTATTCCCATCACTGTAAAGTGCAAACATAAAGACTGATAATAAAAATAATTATCTTATTAAACCATAATTTGAATGAGAATGTCAAGGTGGTCATTATTGCTGCATTACGGATTGCCAGTTTCATTTCCTTCTTTGTTTAATCCAAGACGATCATCTTCATTCGTTGTAGTACTTACAAAAACCAGTTCGTGACTATATTTTCTATCCATTTTTAGTATGATGTTAACTTTGCATATTCTGTAATATTCTCAACTTCACTTACCTACTTGGTAAGACCATTTAGTTGATAATTTTATGTCATTTCTGTTTATAGAAAATGTTGTTGTGTTTTTTCTAAGCTTGGGTACACTATCTAGAGTAGGTATTTTGGTCTCAGCAGTTGTACCCCGGTATCATATAAAAAATTCTTACCGAGAGAAAAAATATTTTTGCCTGCATGAATACCTCGCCATCACTAGATAAAGCATAAATCTGTCAAACTTTATTTTAAACTAGCTGTCCCACGCGGCTTCGCTCCAATCTACTGGCTACCTACCCTTCATACATGAATGTTGCGTAACTTTAACCGCTTACGCAGCGCACGCAACGAAAGCTATCAAAAAGGAATTCCGTCCCGTTTTAGCAACATTTTTCAATAATGCACGGCTCCTATTGGTCGTAGCGTGATGTTATATAGCCAATTAACCTTGCTCGTTAAATGGACTAACCAACACAAACATTTTTTTTCAATGCCATTCATTAGTTCCTGAGATTAGCGCGTTCAAACAAACAAACTCTTCAGCTTTATAATATTAATATAGATTTAAAACATCTAACGGCAACATAACCTCGGAAAGATGTGATCTATGGCGAGAGAAATTTAAACTCTCTGATCATTTCCTAGAGCCATCGGAGACCCTTTCGCCTGGGCACGCTTTACCTTGGCCGACCTGGAAAACTCTGAACAGACTCCGCATTCAGGTCGGCCGCAGCAAAGACAATCTCCATAGACGGGGGTTCTCGGATGGTTCCGATCTTCGGTGCTTGTGCGGCGTCTCCCCGCAGACTATGGCCCACCTTTCGTCTTGTGCCGCATGTCCGTTGTCTGTTCAAGTGAGGAGCTTATGACTGCGTCGGCGGAGGGCGTTGCCTTGGCTGAATTCTGGACCAGGCAAAGCGATTAACGAAAAAAAGTATGTTTGTCATCGACACGCTAAGACGAAGAACCTAAAAGAATAAAAGTACTGTGTTTTTTTTTTTGAGTTATATAAATTTTCGTTGGCAACACTGTTTTAACTGGCGGCCATTTTGTCAGCTGTCAAGTGATTTGTGTTTAGTTTAGTTTGGCATTTCAACATGAATAGACTGACTCTTGAACAACGCTTCCAAATTAAGCAAATTTATTGTTTTGTACAAATTGGCCAGAACGTTACAGTCAATGGTGACCGCTATAGAGCCCTGATTACTGACTTTTTCGTTCCTCAATTGAACAACCATGATGTGCAGGAGCTGTGGTTTCAACAAGACGGCGCAACATGTCACACAGCTCGTGCCACAATTGATTTACTGAAGGAAACGTTTGGTAACCGCATTGTTTCAAGTCCCGGACCCGTGAATTGGCCTCCAAGATCGTGCGATTTAACGCCGCTAGACTGGGGATATCTGAAGTCGCTAGTATAAGCCCGAAACGATCGACCACTTGGAGGACAATATTTGCCGCGTTATTGCCGATATACGGCCACAAATGTTGGAAAAAGTGATTGAAAATTGGACCTCCAGATTAGATTACGTCTGAGCCAGCCGTGGCGGTCGTATGACAGAAATCATATTTAAATTATAATGCCAAAAGATTATCTTTTGCACAAAGTCAATTTCATGTCAATTTTAAAAAGCCATCCTTGTTTTATTCCATTTCAAAGTTCTATACCTCTAAAAAAACACCCTATAAGATAAAACCTTACTTAAACAAATACAACGTAACCGCACTAATTAACTTCATAGTTGACCACGCAAATCCAATCACGCAGCCGCGGAACTAATCTGAGAACATTTGTTATTTTACCACGGCTGGATTACTCATTCTTACTGCATTATATATATTTAACACACAAACATGGAATTATTTTACGTTTCAGTCGGTCTATTCTTTAAATATAACACCTATGTGGTGAAGTGGGTTTAAGCAGTACTCTCACAGTATGAGAGGGATTGAGAGCTTGCTTCAAGTTTATTTCACCTCATCTCACGTTAGCAAGGTTAGATTTTTACACAATTGCACTTCTTCAGGCTATCCTTTAAAAGTCTCACATTGAAAAATTGGTGTGAAGTGAGCTTGAAGTGAATTGTAAGTATATGCCATAGGAATTGATAAGTTACTTCACCTTCAAATAACGAACTAAACCAAACCACACCACCGGGTCCCAATACTAACAAAGAAAATTTGGTTCAAATAAATGTCACTAGATGGCGCGATATGCATTGATTTGGTACTGAATTTTGTGTACAATTTATATATATTTTTTTAATATTTTATTTTTAATCAACTCTCCTAAGCACAAATTAATGGAATATTGGGCTCTTAAATCACATTTCAAAGATTATTTCTACGGATCATTTAAAATTGATTCTAATAGATGGCGCGCTTTTAAATTTCTGAGGCATGTCACTAAAATTTTTAAATTTGTATTGAAACACATTTTGGTACAATGAAACTGTGAAAACGTAAAAAAAATACTATAAAACAAATCGTCACTGTATTTAAAGAAAAATAGTCACGAACCGAGAAAACACTTTTACTTGCAAGTCACTGTTAACACCATCTATCGCCGTGGAATGGAACCGAACGCGATCGAAGTACTTATAAAAATAATCAGACGAAACACACTAGTTACGTCGGCACGGTTTCTATGTATGGGATGAGGCATCTCTATGCTAGTATTATATTATCTGTGACGACAACAATAACATTTGCTGAAAGTGACTTTATCATCTTCAACACTAAAAGGTTAGTTTATTTTGAAGTATTGCCATTACTAACTCGTAAACGTAGATGGATAAACCGCTAGAATGATCAAAACACGTGGCCTTAAGGTTGCGCTAGTCGACGGCACGAAATATTTTGTGCGCGTAGTAAAAATGCATGCTATCTCATCCGACAACACGTGCGAAAGAGTTTGATGCTGTGATGAGCAGTATGAAGCTAGTTCGCGTACGAATACACACTTTTGCAAATTTGTAGCGAAATGGATGATGATTTAGGACGAAAACGAGGGCGCGAAATTTTATAAACAGGCCTTTGGGAATATGGATTCATGAAAAAACTACTAAATGTATCTGTTCAAAATAAAAATATTTGAATTGTTAAACTACTAATTTATCCCTATATGGTGACTGTTTTGCAATTTTCCATCTTTTCATGGTATTTATTTGGCCCCAAATATGCGGTAAAATTAGTGTTGAAATATGGAACTATCGACGCTCATAACTTTTAAATATTTTTTTTTAACTTTTTTGTTTCCATACAGGGCTAGATAATGATGAGACAAATTGATATATTTTTTTTATTTTGAACGTACACCGTCAAACAGTGGAGTAATCGTCAGACTACGTTTGTAAGGAAGAATGATCGACTATGGCAACCTTAAGGTTAACAGTTTGGTTTACTCATTATGCTGTTCTCTTTTGCACGTGTCCCTTGCGAATTACGTATGTGTGAATTGGTACTGTGATGATAAAATCAGCCAGTGTGATAGCAATTGGGAAGTTTGGCAGCTGGGTGTCGATATCCTTTCATCTCTTCAGCTGGCCTTGGGGTCTCTTCACCATTAGTGACCATTAGATTTCATTTCTGCCGATGTCTAGCACTCCTTTGTTTTATCCTATACCTACTATTAAACTAGCAATATTTGTATATAAATATACGTGTATATATATTTGTAATCACGTTCTCGGAAACGGTTCTAACGATAAAGGTTTTCGGGGGCTAAAAATCGATGTAGCTAGGTCTCATATCCGGAAAAAAACATTTTCTCGAAAAAAATGCTTCTTCATCACCGAGTACAGATCGGTCGCCTAGGTACTGTATTTTCTAAAATATAAGAATGAAGTTACCAAAAATCAAGAAGAAAGGTGTGTGATTAGAGTAGCCTGTATATCCAGCTGTGGACTTTTGTAGGTGTGTGTGTTTAATTTGAGAATAAACCTTATTTTAACACAAAATGAACATTTCAATCACAAAAACAATTCTAACACTGATACAGTTCAATCATTTATCGATTTTCCTTGATGACTCATTAAAACACCTGCGTTCACAATAACTTAATTACTAATCGCAAAGAATCTAGTAGTGACTATAAAAATGGAAGCCTTATTTGGAAATGGCAACGTGTTAAGCTTATCTTTAACATTTTATCTTGTTCTTGCGTTATATGGTTATGTGATGTCAGCTAGCATTAAAACCTAAACAAATAATATAATAAAAAAGTAAACCATTGTTTGTTTGTACAAGGTGATCTCTAAAGATACTGCTTATATAAAATCTTTAACTGATATAAAGCTATTGTATCGCTGAGAGAAATAGGCTACTTTTTATATACCTATCAAGTATCATGATTTAGCTCGCGAGGTTGTCGATATGTAGGACGTGGACTCAGCGATCATTGCACCGATAGTCGTGTCAGCCAATGGCTTCATATCCACGATCCTCGACCAACACCTTAGGAGCCTCTCGTTAAGCGGCTGGGCTTGATACAGAAAGCAGAACTTCTGGGCACGGCTCATATTGTTCAGATATTCTCTGACCGCCCGTAGCTTGGACCCTGTCCCCGATACCGATCGGCCTCTATTTTATATTGTATTAATATGTTTAAGAATATTTTAAAAAGTACAAAATAAGAAAACTATTATAAAGGATACACTAATAAAAAAATATGCTCGGATCCTGGGGGATAGATCACGTCACGGGATTAACCTAGGGAAAAAGCGAGACTATCATCATCATCATATCAGCCGAAAGACGTCCACTGCTAGACAAAGGCCTCCTCCAAGCGTCGCCACATTGACCGGTCCCGTGCGTCTCGCAACCAGCGGATCCCCGCAACCTTCACCAGGTCATCGAAAAATATAAAAGCAAGACTATACGGTGGGTGAATTATAGTTTTTATTTTACCAAAGTTTACCTTAGAATTGTGGTTTATCTGGCCTAAAATTAAGGTTTATCTTAGCATTGTTTACTAGCTTGCTGCAAAGGTCAGCGGTTAGATGGCGGTTGCATTATATAATTCATATAATTGCTGTTATTTCACCCATGAAGGTTCAAACAGAGAAGATGTAGCATTGGAACAGCTTGCTCACGATTGCCACGAACCAATCGTAACAGATAGATCCATTCCATTTTGTTCTTTCAACCATCACGTTATCAGTGGCTGCCTCACAATCCATCTGTCTTTGCTCCTTCATAATTCCTTCCACTGGGTCCAATTCAGCGAATCCGCAGAGTGTCTTGAAGTCCATCAAATTATCAATATCTACAGCCCCGGATCTACGATTTTTTCGAACCGGGGCAAAACCTTGGTAGTGGCGCGCCCTCCCTTCAGTGTTTGAAAAAAACTGTTCAAACTGCCAATGAGTAGCATTTTTGTGACCATTTGTTAAAATAATAATGCTATAAATTTAAACTTTTTATTATCTAATACCTAACTTTCATTTGTGACATAAAGGCCTATTCAAACCTGAGCGATATTCGCTGCCGCTGTGGGTAGAGGTACATACCGCGCGGGTTTCGCTCAGGTATTTAGTATCAAGTACCGCGGCTAGAGCGACCTGAGCGATATTCGCTGCCGCTGTGGGTAGAGGTACATACCGCACGGGTTTCGATCAGGTATTTAGTATCAAGTACCGCGGCTAGAGCAACCTGAGCGATATTCGCTGCCGCTGTGGGTAGAGGTACATACCGCGCGGGAGCAGCGGCATGCATCCCGCCCCTCACTCCGCAAGCGGGGTTAACATGACAACAGTTACGCACGATATTCCTTAGCGAAAGGACGCGTTTGCAACATGGCGTCATCGAAACGAACGAATAACGATTCATTTATTGAGATGGTGAAGTGCAATCCAGTTTTATATGATATGTCACTTACGGATTATAAAAATATATTTATGAAAAATAAAATATGGGATGAGATAGGAGAAAAATGTAACATAAGTGGTAAGTTTTTAATATATTATTATATTATCTTTCAATTGGGTACTAAATACGACTACCGCCATTAAAGAAGTTGACAAATTGTGTACGTACCCTATCGCCTGAAAGTTGCAAAGTTTCAAAATTTTGATATTCATTGTTCATTGCATTATTTTGTTGAGTAGTAAAATACATATTTTGCAAGTACGGGGTATTGCAATTTTTAGAGCGTAAATAATTATGGAGTACGCATGTTGCTTTTATCACTTTTTTAGCTGTAGACACTTTTAGGTGCATGGGTTTGAAATATATTCGCCATTTTTGAGCCAGTAATCCAAATGCATTTTCAACAACGCGTCTAGCTCGGCATAGGCGCTTATTGTATTTTTCCTTTCTTCTATCAACCCTAGAAACTCTTTGATTGAATGGTTTCATTACATGTGCTTGCAATCGGAATGCCTCATCTCCTATTAACACATGAGGTGTGACGTCATTAGTTCTCGGCAATAGTTTAGGCCTTGGAACATTCATAGTCCCATTATTAAACCTCCTTCCCATGACAGAGTTTTCGAAAATTCCACCGTCGCTATTTTTTCCAAAACCTCCAACATCGATACATAAAAAATTGTATTGTGGTCCTACTATTGCCATAAGGACGACAGAAAATTTTTTGAGGTAGCAAAAATAATTGCTGCCTGAATTAGGCGGACAAACTATAGTGACATGTTTTCCATCAATACTGCCGAGGCAATTGGGGAATTGCCACATATTATAAAACTCTTCAGATGTTAAGTTCCACATTTCTTCTGTAGGAGGCTTCATGTATATGGGTTGTAATGTAGTCCAAATAACATCACAAACTTCATCAACAATTTCTGCGACAGTTGAGCAACCCACTCTATAACTGTTTGCAATACAGCGAAATGAATCTCCACTTGCTAAAAATCTGCAAAAAAAAAAATTAATAAGCTTTTTTACTCAAGGTCTAAGCCATTTTTACTATAAATTTGGTTTCTAAGATTCCTTAGTATTTATCACCTTACTTACCTTAACAAATTCAGGGTTTTAAACTAGTCTAAGTATAACTAATGAATAAAAGTAATTGAATAGATTATAAATAAAATATATTTTTTACAGGCGATGAAGCCAAAGTGAAATGGAAAAATCTACGTGACACTTATGGTAAATATTTAAAAACTACAAAAACCACTACAGGCCAAAGTGCGTTTAAATCTTACAGTCGTTACAGCAAATGGCAGTGGGCATCTTCAATGGAATTTTTAAAAGATCACATAGGATTTGCTCCAACTGATACTAATGTGGCAAGAGAAGAAGAAAGCGTATCTGATACCCAAAATATTACTGAACCCGAATCTAATAATGAAAATTCAACACAACGGTCAAGTTCAGTAGCATCATCCGAACGTTATACTTCACGTTCGGGTTCCAGAAAAAGGACTTCTGTTAACGAACATCCTGTCGATAAAGTGATTACGTACTTGAATACAAAAGCAGATAAATTATCGTCGATTGAACATGTTATGCTTGGATATGCAAAAACAATTGACAGTTTTTCGGAGCGACGTAAAATTATAACAAAAATGAAAATAGCTCAAGTTATGATGGAAGCGGAATTGGAAGAAGAGCAAGAACGTAGTCTACAACGAGAAACAACACTGCGATCTTACTACACCACCGAGCCTAACACAAGCCAAAATGATCGTTGTATGTCTCAACAATCATGTTATTCTCGTAGTGAGCCTAACACAAGCCAAAATGATCGTTGTATGTCTCAACAATCATGTTATTCTCGTAGTGAGCCTAACACAAGCCAAAATGATCGTTGTATGTCTCAACAATCATGTTATTCTCGTAGTGAGCCTAACACAAGCCAAAATGATCGTTGTATGTCTCAACAATCATGTTATTCTCGTAGTCCCCAGTCTACTAATGATTCTGAACTGCAGTCTGCTCTGCGTTGTATTCAAGATAATGCTCTATCACCTCTAGCACCTTCACTGACTGGAGAAGGTCTCGATTACGAACACGAAATAGATTACGACCAACAGAAACACTCAGAAATCTAATAAGAAGGTTTAGGTTAAGATAAAAGTTGTGTTAGTATTGTAAAAGACCAAAGTTCCTTCCTGGTTATCTAAAATAAAGATTTTCGTCAATTAATATTCAAATTTGTTTTCCTTACCTCAACGTTATTGCTAAGCGTTCTTCAGGGCATATGGGTTCTCGATATTTAGTGAATGATTTGCTGATATTTTCCTTTATCATATTTAATATTTCATCGAAGTTCTCAGTCGTCATTCTGAATGCATTAAAAAACCGATCTTCATCCAATCTTAATCTTGGATATAAAGTGTGGAATTCCCCATGAATTCGGTGTTGTCTGTTGATGTCATGGATCCAAATTCTTTTCTTAACTGGTGAGTCAATTAAAGCTAATAAAAGTAAAACTTCCTCTTCATCACTATCCATCACTAAAATCAGATGCTCTGCAGAAATTACAAAGTGACTGACGTGTATATTCTTTGGCGACTCAGAAATGACTAACTAACGAAAATTTCTTACCTCTCTGAGCGAAACTCGACTACCGCGCGTTATTCTACCCACAAGGATAGCGAAATCCGTTTTGGTGTGAACAGTAATATTACCGCATACCCACTGGGTTTTCTCTGCCGCAGACGGTAGCGAATACCGCTTAGGTCTGAACAGTAATATTACCGCATACCCACTGGGTTTTCTCTGCCGCAGACGGTAGCGAATACCGCTTAGGTCTGAATAGGCCTCAGAAACACAGAAAAATATTTAACCAGGAAAGACTGCAACTTTACACGGCGTGCTTTTTTTTCTGCGAAATAATATATTAGCTCCTCAAAGTCCGTCGCATAGGCAGTTTTGTTTTCAATTGCTAAAAAAGTTAGCTTTAAGCTAGAAAAGTTTGTTTTTCAAATATATTATATTAATATTCGATTAATTGATAAAAACCTATGAGATTGTAGAAAAAGAGGCATCATTTGTTCGATATTTCGAATTATTGTCTCAAGGATTTGGTGCCCCCATGAAACTGCCGCCCGGGGCAAGTGCCCCGGTTTGCCCCCCCTTAGATCCGGGGCTGAATATCTATCACAATTAACAGATGTCGTGACAATGTTTCCTTGACAATATTTTAGAACTCTCTTCGATTAAGGCGCCATTCCATTCCATTCTAATGCAACCAATGCATTAATCAATGCATTGCATCAATGCTGTATTTACAAACAGTCTCCTGTTATAATTTTACCGTTAAAGATAGGCATGTTTACATGGGAACAATTAGGATTCAACTGCTAACGCGTTAAATCCGGCTGTGCTTGGAGTAGTGTTAGCAAGACAAGCGAGATTGCAATGATATGAATATTTAGGGTTTCATTAAGCGAAAAATAGCGAGACGGTTGACGGAGTACCTGACGAAGAAAAGTAACTTATTGTGCCAACCCTAAGCTGTATGGGACTAGAGCAGGAAGATAATGACGAGGAATAATAAATCAGAAAATAGGGTAATCTCATATCAGCATAGAAACTTCTTAAGAAGAAACGCGGTCGTAGACTTCCGATTGAATATTCTTAGTAATAAGTCATAATTCGAGGTTTGGCTTTCGCCTATTTTCTCCTCCAATATTGGATCAATTTAAAAGATATTCCATAAACTGAAGAAGAAGAAAGGTGTGTGATTAGAGTAGCCTGTATATCCAGCTGTGGACTTTTGTAGGTGTGTGTGTTTAATTTGAGAATAAACCTTATTTTAACACAAAATTAACATTTCAATCACAAAAAAAATTCTAACACTGATACAGTTCAATCATTTATCGATTTTCCTAGATGACTCATTAAAACACCTGCGTTCACAATAACTTAATTACTAATCCCATGGAATCTAGTAGTGACTATAAAAAAGGGAAGCCATATTTGGAAATGGCAACGTGTTAAGCTTATCTTTAACATCTTATCTTGTTCCTGCATTATATGGTTATATGATGTCTAGCTGACATCATATGACAGCATTAAAACCTAAACAAATAATATAATGAAAAAGTGTAATTATTTCTTTGTTTGTACAAGGTGATCTCTGAAGATACTGATTACATAATATATTCTTTAGCTGATAGTAAGCTACTGTATCGCTGAGTGACATAGGCTACTTTTTAAATCACAATACAAATATGTATATATTATGTGTCTTCACTTGGCTCGCGAGGTTGTCGACATGTAGGATGTGGACACAGCGATCATTGTACCGAGTGACCCGTGTCAGCCAATGGAGCCTCAACTAACACCTTATGAGGCTCTCGTTAGGCGACTGGGCTTGATTAAGAAAGCAGTTCTTCTGGACACGGCTCGTATTGTTCGGAGGTTCCTCTCTCTGGAGCCCTGACCGCCGGTAGCTTGGACCCTGTTCCCGATACCGGTGGGCCTCTATTTTATATATCTTTTAAGTTTTGAGTAATTTACAAAATAAGGAAATTATTAAATAGAGGATACAATAATAAAAAATATGCTCAGATCCTGTGGGATAAATCTCGTCACGGTATTAACCTCGGCAAAAAGCGAGACTATTATACGGTGGGTGAATTATAGTTTTTATTGTACCAAAGTGTACCTTAAAACTGTGGTTTATCTAGCCTAAAATTAAGGTTTACCTTATCATTGTTTAATAGCTTGCTGCAAAGGTCAGCGGTTAGATGGCGGTTGCATTATATCATTCATATAATTACTGTTATTTCACCCCAGGGTGAAGGCTCAAACAGAGAAGATGTAGCATTGGAACAGCTTGCTCACAATTGCCACGAACTAATCGTGACAGATAGATCCATTCCATTTTGTTCTTTCAACCATCACGTTATCAGCGGCTGCCTCACAATCCATCTCTCCTTCATAATTCCTTCCACTGGGTCCAATTCAGCGAATCCGCAGAGTGTCTTGAAGTCCATCAAATTATCAATATCTACAGCCCCGGATCTACGATTTTTTCGAACCGGGGCAAAACCTTGGTAGTGGCGCCCCCTCCCTTCAGTGTTTGAAAAAAACTGTTAAAACTGCCAATGAGTAGCATTTTGTGACCATTTGTTAAAATAATAATCCTATAAATTTAAACTTTTTATTAACCGACTTTCCAAAAAGGAGAAGGTTCTATGTTCGACTTCAAGTTTGTTTTTTTTTTTTTTTTTGTGTATTTTCACCGATTACTCCGTCAATAGTGGACCGATTTTTAAAATTATTTTTTGTTTGAAAAAGTATGTTCCGAAATTGGTCCCATTTTAATTTGGTGAAGATCTGATGAAGAACTTCGGAGATATAGAACAGAACTCTTCAATAAATAACGGCAAATCTCTCGGGATTGCTGCAATCGCATGTCTGTTTGTTGTTTATAACATTTCATAACATAACATCACGCCAGTTCGCTCTTAAGGGGTAAGCAGATCTCTCATTTCACCGGTTATGTTCAAGTTTCATGAAATCTATTCTGGCGAAATAGTTCCCTTACTAACTTGCCTATTAGGTACGTACAACTAAAAAGTGAAAAATAAAAAAACTTTTTGCAAAAAAATACTACCGACTTCCAAATACAAAACTACAAAGTGAAAAATAACTTAATTTTTTGAAGTCGGTGTCTATAACGCAAAAAAATGGTACCTACGAAAGACACCGACTTCAAAAAATTAAGTTACTTTTCACTTTGTAGTTTTGTATTTGGAAGTCGGTAGTATTTTTTTGCAAAAAGTTTTTTTATTTTTAATTAATACCTAACTTTCATTTGTGACATAAATCAGAAACACAGAAAAATATTTAACCAGGAAAGTTTGCAACTTTACACGGCGTGCTTTCTTTTCTGCGAAATAATATATTAGCTCCTCAAAGTCCGTCGCATAGGCAGTTTTGTTTTCAATTGCTAAAAAAGTTAGCTTTAAGCTAGAAAAGTTTGTTTTTCAAATATATTATATTAAGATTCGATTAATTGATAAAAACCTATGAGATTGTAGAAAAAGAGGCATCATTTATTCGATATTTCGAATTATTGTCTCAAGGATTTGGCGCCCCCATGAAACTGCCGCCCGGGGCAAGTGCCCCGGTTTGCCCCCCCTTAGATCCGGGGCTGAATATCTATCACAATTAACAGATGTCGAGACAATGTTTCCTTGACAATATTTTAGAACTCTCTTCGATTGAGGCGCCATTCCATTCTAATGCAACCAATGCATTAATCAATGCATTAATCAATGCATTGCATCAATGCATTGCATCAATGCATTGCATCAATGCAGTATTTACAAACAGTCTCCTGTTATAAGTATACCGTTAAAGATAGGCATGTTTACAAGGGATCAATTAGGATTCAACTGCTAACGCGTTAAATCCGGCTGTGCTTGGAGTAGCGTTAGCAAGACAAGCGAGATTGCAATGATAAGAATATTTAGGGTTTCATTAAGCGAAAAATAGCGAGACGGTTGACGGAGTACCTGACGAAGAAAAGTAACTTATTGTGCCAACCCTAAGCTGTATGGGACTAGAGCAGGAAGATAATGACGAGGAATAATAAATCAGAAAATAGAGTAATCTCATATCACCATAGAAACTTCTTAAGAAGAAACGCGGTCGTAGACTTCCGATTGAATATTCTTAGTAATAAGTCATAATTCGAGGTTTGGCTCTCGCCTATTTCCTCCTCCAATATTGGACCAAGTTAAAAGATATTCCATAAACTGAAAAAGAAAGATATGTACCTTGTATGTATGGAACCTTGAATTATGATTTTTACTTAGGATATTCAGACGGACATCTGCAACCGCATTTCCTCTAAATGGCAATCTGTTTTACATTAGATGCAAAACGGATAAGGACTCTACGAAGAAGGTGTAGATATTAAACAAAACCAAACATTATTACGGACATTTTTGTGCTGTAGAGAGAATACCCAGAAATCCCGTCGGGCGATATCTGTTTAAAGGAACCCGCATGCGGAAAATGGTGGAAGGTCCCGCAACCTACGTTGATGCCTACTGGGCTACTGCACGATGGTTGTTGTCGGGGCGTAGTATAAGTTACATCAAGTATTTTTACCCGACTGCCGAAGGGGGGTAATGTGATTATCAGTCTATGTATGTATGTATTTCATTTGTTTATATGTGGCGTTGGCCGATTTTTATGATTCTTACGTAACCATTTCAACCTTGAATTTTCAACCATTCATTTTAACCTTGTAAGTGTCACAAGCTACATTAAAATTGGAAAATAGAAAAATTTGGGCACCATATTAACAATTATAAATGTACCTTATTCGAAAAAAAAAATATCTAAAAAGAAAAAAAGGAAAAAAAAACAAGTTTTCAAAGCCTGCTTATGAAGCGCACTACAAAGAGATAAACAAGAAAAAAATCTTGCAGTGCAGTCTGGTTTTGGTCAGCCAGCTCGCGAATATGTATCCCCCGACTGCACAGGATCGGAGGAACAGGTACTTTCAGGAACTTTTTTATGTAGTTCTTTTGGGGCAGTGTAGATCTAGCTGCATCCGGAATGAACTGGAATTGCCCTACATCAAACCATTCAAGTTATTATCTATTATATTCTTATTACTTATTACCACCGCCCCTTAAAGCTATTATCGTCAAAACATCCATTACAGCAACAAATAAAAACAAATTAAATACTTCTGCAATAATATGTAACAGTGATTAACATTACACAACGTTATATTTAAGATAGACCTTTAATGAATGCGTAGAAAGTGTCCGCGATCTATTATAATATTAGATATGTAACCAGTAATGGTAACTCAGTTAGGCAATAGTTACTGGGTCAGTAAATGGTCTTACAAAGTTACAACCACAGACATAAATCTAAATAGATAACGGAACTCCCTCCCGGTATGAAAACCAAGCGTGCCACTTTTTCACAAACAATTTAATAACAAATTTACTTACCAACATTTTTAATGCCTCGGCCAACTTTTTCTATACATTCTTTACAGCTCAATATGGCATAAAAAGGCATTTTTCCAGATTTCGGAGGATTTCCGGTGCCGATAATGCTAAATGAAAAGCTCAGATTACGATCATTGATCGTAATTTTAGTCCGTTTTTAACCGACTTCGCAAAAAGGAGGAGGTTTTCAATTCGGCTGTATTTTTTTTATTTCTTTTTGTGTGTTACCTCAGAACTTTTTACTGGGTAGACCGACTTTGCTGAATCTTTATTCATTTGAAAGGTGGTGCTTGTCATGTGGTCCCATTTAAATTTGATCAAGATCTGATGAAGAACTTCGGAGATATACATCAGAACTCTTCAATAAATGACGGCAAATCACTCGGGATAGCTACAATCGGATGTCTGTTTATTGTTTACATCATTTCATAACATAACATCACACTATCACGCTCTAAATGGGTACGCAGGTTGAACAGTTCACCCTGGTATACTCTAATTCCACTGTTTTTGTCTAAGTTGCATGTTTCTTGGTTAATGTATTCCGGCTTCACTTTGGAGAATTGGTCCATTATGAACCACAACTAAAAAGTGAAAAATAAAAAAACTTTTTAACAAAAAATACAACCGACTTCCAAATAAAAACACTACACAGTGAAAAATAACTTTAATTTCGGAAATCGGTGTCAAAAAACGAAGATCCCAAAACAGGAACACCGACTTCCGAAATTGAAGTTATTTTTCACTGTGTAGTGTTTTTATTTGGAAGTCGGTTGTATTTTTTGTTAAAAAGTTTTTTGGCACGCGAAGTACATACAATCGCGTCTTCTAGTTAGATTTATGTCTGTGGTTACAACTGCTTGTAGGACTTCCTGCTACAATAAGTTCTTGGCATGTACTTGTACGATGTTTTATTATACCCCTTTGACTGGTAGAGATACGTTTTTGCGTTACGTTTGTTACTGTTAAACTAAATAAAATATTAACACAGGGAGGGGAAACCCTAGAAGAACATACAACTTAGTCGTGTGGTTTTGTTCAGAAAGGCCAGGTGCGCAGTATTCATAACTGGAGGACGGGTATGACTAGATGCATGAACGTGAAAGAAGTATGAAAGGATAGTATCTGTTTTTGCCTATCCCCATAAAAAAGGCGTGTTTTAATGTAGATACTAGCTTCTCCCTGCGGCTTCGCCCGCGTGAATGTCGAAAATTATCCCAAGGCTGCATATTCCCGGGATAAAAAGTATACTATGTGCTATTTCTGACTATCACACTAATATTAGAAGGGGAAGTTTTTGAGTGTGGGTGTGTGTGTTTGTATGTTTGTTACTTCTTCACGCTCAAACGGCTGGACTGATCTGGATGAAATTTAGCACAGAGATAGATTATAGTCAGTCATCCCGGGAATATGTTCCCTTGGGATAATATTCGACATTCACGCGGGCGAAGCCGCTGGCAAAAGAAATGAATGAATATTCCGATGTATTGCCTAGTTACAGCTAGAATCTGATTGATACCTACAAAAAAAAATATCAATTAACATAAAAGTAAACAAACTGGAACATCGATCTAATAACAAAAGCACCTGTTTTGCTATCAGTACACAGATGCGCACGAGTGGCGTTTGTTGTCGTATCCCGTCTATAAATACTCGCACGCATCAGGAATGCTAAGTTTACCCGACTTTGTACTCGCATAGGGTAGTTCTATTTGCATTGTGTACATTTCTGCTAAATTAGGTTTTGAATGTTCGAGGCTTAGGTTCATTATTTTAGCAAACTGGAGTAATTAAAGGTATGCGGAACAGGGTGTAAAGTCTCATAACTTTCATGGAAAAGGTTGCTATCGAGTGAGTTCATAATTATGTTAAAATCGCCTGGTGTAGGATTTACGTGACGTCAGCACCTCTAGCCAAGTTGACAATCTACAATCGATAACGCTAGTAGAAAACGATTCAATGTATGGGAATGACACATCTGAACGTTAATTCACGTGGTCAGACCATACAAATAGCAGGCGTTAACGATTGTAGAAAGAGATTCTATACGAAACGTTTGTACCTTGACTAGGGGGGCAGGTCTTTTTGTAGTTCGTAGTGCAGTTCCGCACTGCATCCGTTCCAAATCCAAATTTTTAGATCCAAGTTAGAACTTGAATTCCGAATTAGAAATGACACATAGAGTTCGTATCTAGTGCGCAACAACTTCTATAGATACTACAAGTATCTGCTTGGTGTTGCGCACTCGGTTCGTAGTACTACTACTACGACTACTTCGGACCGACATTTCTCGGATTTAGATCGGATGCAGTACATTCTGTATTATGAGTACGGATAGAGTTCGGATCTAGTGCGCAACAACTTCTACAAGTAGTACTACGACTACTTCGGATCGAAATTTCTCGGATTTGGATCGGATGCAGTACGTTCTGTATTATGAGTACGGATAGAGTTCGGATCTAGTGCGCAACAACTTCTACAACTAGTACTACGACGACTTCGGATCGAAATTTCTCGGATTTGGATCGGATGCAGTGCGGAACAGGAAAAAAATATTACAAGGCATTTATACATTACCAAATTATGCCTTAGTGTGTAGGTAGATGGTAAACGTAGATGCGTCAATTTTGTTTTTTTATGGTTGGAACGTTGCAAGTGCAACTCATTGTTCTGTGCTTCTCGCATCTAACGGACTCCGATGACCCTCACCAGATCATCAGTCCACCTTGTAGGAGACCGGTTAATGCAGCGACTCTTGGCGGACACTTAATATTGTCTAGTATGACTTGCGAGTTGCGGCTAAAATCATGATGAATTTACAAAAAAAAAAAACTAATGTTACTTATGTCAACGTTATTCTTTTCAATCGTTAAGATTCCAACCTTGACATACATACATCTAAAGTTAGAACATCCTAAAACAAGACCAATTAGATCTCCTAACCAAATTAGTGGTCAAGCTAAGATATTAAATTAAAATTGCGCAGTACTACATTTCGCCAAAATCTATGCAAATGCTACAAGACTAATAAAATTATCATCAGCCTCATCTGCATTCTATAATTACTACTCCTAATCTAAATTACACAGAGCTCGGAATCTCTTTAGCGGCAGCGACTAGTAACGCCATTTTTTGCCTATGTTGACACACAGCTGGGCAAATGTGTCCCATATAGGCTTAGCCCATAGGCTATTCCTGTTGTGTTACTTTCTATGACTACTGATATTATAAATATAAAAGTCTCTTGTCAACTTGATGTTTGTTCATCAATCACGCCCCAACGCTTCAACGGATTGGGATGTAACTTAGCAGACGGATAGACCATGCCCCAGATTAGGCCTTAAGATTCATTTTATCCTGGAAGAGAGTGTTAAAGAAGGATCCCAAGGGAACGTCCTCTTCCGCTGAGCACAAGTACATATGTCACCGGCTCGAAGGACCAATGTTAGCTCGTAGATGAAATAAGTGGACTGTATATTTTAGGCGAAATGGTTTAATGCCCTTATAATTACAAATAACTGTACCGATCAAACAATATTATGGTTTTAAGAGAGAGGTGTCGACTTCCCGATGGAGTCCGTGGAAGTGAGTGCTTCACCTGCGCCGCGTCGCCGCCGCACTGCGCACTCACACACCGATGCCGTGTGGGTCACGCAGTGTGTGCAGCGTAGACGGCACGCTCCGGCAGCCCGAAGTGTTGAGTACAATTCCCAACAGTCACGGGCATAGTTAAATACCCATATTCCAAGTCCTTTTGAAGAAAGTTTCACCAATCCACCCGGCTCAATCGACATTACAACGGGAAAATACCCTTAATTGATTTTAATTAACATGCTCTAAATTTCATTGAGGGAGTCTGAGTCCAGAGTAGGAAGTGACGTAGAATATAGGGGAGCATTGTCACAGGCCGTCAGTTTCTAAGGGCAATTGGTGACACTCAAGCCTGATTCACATTATTGTGTTATGACGGCTTCTGACGCCAATCAAAACTAACTCGTGTGATACGATGTAGGCTTGAACAGATTAATTTGATTGGCGTATGTCGTCCAGACCGAATTTCAGCCACGGCGACCTTTCCCAGCGGAGACTAGCCATTGGTGCGGGCGATGTACAGTGCACATGTGTGTGTACAAATACAGGTGCTTCCTCTGACCCTCACTCTCACAGTCCGATGGGACAGCAATCCCATACGACCGGAGAGACATCACGGGCAGGACCTACGGCTTAATCTGCTTTTCGAGGCAGGTATAACAACACCAACTTCTAAATTCCGGGCGGCTATTGAGATTTATTTATGGAACAAGTAAAATTATAGAAACCCCGACACATTTTGATTTCATGCTGCATAATTTATAATTTATCTAGTAGTAGACATGCTTCGATAGACAATCTATTGAACACGTAATTATGACACGATATCGTGGGTAAACACACAGATACTTACACACGTCAAACTTATAACACCCCTCTTATTCCGTCGGTGGTTAAAAACTAAATATCTATTATACTGTGCGACCTGGAATTCGAACCCGTGACCTCACGCTTAGCAATCGCACTTGCCACCACGAGACGAACGAAGCAGTTAATGTACTCTGTAACTTAATTGACACGCTCGATTTTATGGCAAGTGTAGACAATGAAGTCTTTAGTAACGGCCATTGAGGCGTTTCCGAGCTCTGTGTTAAATTAAGATACTGTATTTCACAAACCTCTACATATTTCTATGTTAATAACATCTAATCCGCTAGCATTTAGTGTTAACTAGCTTCGACCCGCCGCTTCGCCCGCGTGAATATTGAAAATGATCCCAACTGAATAAATACCCTAGGGATAAAAAGTATCCCATATACTAATCAAGGCCAGACCAAGTTTCATCCAAACCTGTTCTGCCGTTGAGGTGAGGTTGATTAACACACATATAAACATACATAATTTCATTTGCATAATACTACTATTTCATAATACTTATTCTGCCACCGGCTTCGTCCGCGTTTGAATCATCCCTAGGAAACGTACTCCAGGGATAAAAAGTATCCTATGTTCAATGTCCATCTTCAAGGTCCAATCTATCACTAAACCAAAATACATCAAAATGGGTTAAGCGATTTAAGCGTCAAAACATAACAAATAGAGAGACAGAGTGACTTTCGCATTTATAATATTATCAGTATTGATTTCTGTCTAAATCCGTCCATCTTGTTTGAATTGCAACATTACAGTTTCAAGTGCTATTCAAATCAAGTGCTCTTGAGTTTAATATAATTTGGGTTAATTAGAGCATTATGATTTTGATTGCAGTCTTAATTATGTTAAGTGTCTTCAACCAGAAGTAAGTTTAAGTTTAGATGCACCAAGATGTTTTGGTTGGAGTTTTAAATATTATATCTCTAAAGGTGCGCTTACACGGGCAACTGAAATTGGGCAATTTCTGTGCGATCTTTGTATTGCTATACATTGCTAGGTGTTGCCGGGACATCAAACAAGTATTTGACCACAATTGCCTATAATTACGCAATCTATTGCCCTTGTAAAGCCGTCAGAAAAAAAGCGCATTCATTCTTAGAATTATGGAATGCGGTCGTCTTTTTATCTGGATGGAAATGTGTTCTTTACGTCGTGGAGATAGGAAATAATATCCTATGTAGGTATGTACTTTTTCAGTATTTCACATCGTCAGCCTCAATGTGCCTTACAGTTACTGAAAATAAATGCCCGACGTCTCAAATTACACGCAATCCAAGTAATGAAAAATGTTCTACCGATGACAGCAGATAACACTACGTGTTTGATAATTTGTCACTATTGTGATCCAGAAACTGATGTTGGGAACTACAAATGAGAGTTTAGAATATGTGAACTTAATATCAAACCGTAAACAGCATCAAGATCCCATAATGTAATTAATTTCAAAGTTTCTAAGGAAGGAAAATGTATGATTAACCGACTTACCAAAAAGGAGGAGGTTCTATGTTCGACATTTATGTATGATTTTTTGTTGTTGACGCATATCTCCGTTAATTTTGGACCGGTTTTGTAAATTCTTATTTTGTTTAAAGAAGTATGTTTCGAAACTAGTCCCATTTTAATTTGGTGAAAATCTGAAGAAGAACTTCGAAGATATACAACAAAACTCTTCAATAAATTACGGCAAATCTCTCGGGATTTCTGTAATTGCATGTCTGTTTATTGTTTATACCATTTCATAACATCAGGGGTACCTACGCAGATCTCTTATTTCACCGGTTATATTCAAGCTTCATGAGATTCGGGTAATCTATTATGGTGTTACAGGTACCTTACTAAACAACTTGCCTAGTAGGTATGTACCACTAAAAAGTGAAAAATAAAAATCTTTTATACAAAAAAATACTACCGACTTCCAAATAAAAAACTGCAAAGTGATAAATAACTATATTTTTGGAAGTCGGTGTCCATAACGCAAAAAAAATGGTACCTACGAAAGACGCCGACTTCCAAAAATATAGTTATTTATCACTTTGTAGTTTTTTATTTGGAAGTCGGTAGTATTTTTTTTGTAAAAAAGTATTTTATAATAAATAAATAGTAAGATATATTGTAAATATTTAAACAAGCAAATGGGTGCTGTACAAATTGTTTAGTTAACAATTAAGCATGCATATGAAACACAATACCTACTACAATGTTATATTGAGAAATAAACAGGTATTTCGAATGTATTGTGTATTGCCTGACTACTTCCGGAATACCAAAATCCATGTACCATAATTATGTCACAAACGTTTTCTTGGAATATAACATTTTTCGCAGAAGGTAAGCAGTTTATTCATAATCAGTAAGAGTGAGAATGTTCAGAAGGTAAGTAAGAATCCATAATTTTCAATCCATCTTATCGTTCCTGAACTAAGCCAAAATCCTACGTAAAAAAACAAAATCAGATCTCAAATCTTCAATGGTCAAATTAAATGTCTCCTCTCCATTTAAGCCATATGACTTAAATGCAAGTCTTGATGACGCATTTAATTCAATTTACACTGACACCCATTAGGCGGGCCAACTGCGGGGCAAGGCCAAATCTAATGGACGCACGGCTTACGAGTCATCTCGATAAAAAACTTGAATTCACTAATGATACTGGTTTATTTGATACTTGTGGGAATTTCTGAATAATATTATTAATAATAGGTCCTTACCTATGAAATTGGCGTTTTGTCGTACTGGCCACTTTGATCTCAATTATCTCCTCTTTGGTTTGGAATTCCAATTTTAAATTTATACAGCTATTTACTCATGCTTTGTGTTTGGAAAACCGTAATTTATTTGTTTTTCGCTCTTTTGGTTAAAATTGTTTTAATTCACTTGAAGCAAAATGGGAATATGAAAAAGCTTGAAAGGTGGGTACCTCATGAATTAAGTGCAGCAAATCGACAAACGCGCGTCGACTGATGCGTTACATTAATCAACCGGCACAATAATGAAGGGCTTTTAAATCGAATCATTACCTGTGATGAAAAGTGGATCCTGTACAATAATCGGAAACGCTCATCTCAATGGTTGAATCCTGGTGAACCAGCCAAATCCTGCTCCAAGCAAAAATTTACTCAAAAAAAATTACTTGTGAGCGTTTGGGGGACTAGTGCCGGTATCGTTCACTACAGTTTTCTTAAATCTGGCCAGACGATTACGGCGGCTATCTATTGTCAGCAACTACAAACCATGATGTAAAAGGTGTGCGTCAGAATGGCTGGTTGTCTGTAACGGTTCGCGTCACGCTGGTGACCAAAAATTGCTACCTATTTGCTACTTTTTACTACCTATAGTCAATTAATTGCTACCTAACTCTGAAAGAAAATAAAGGGACTTCAAAATGACCAGCCATTCTGACATCAGGATAGCTGGTCAACTCTCCGTTTGTGTAAACTATTCAAATTTGTGTTATTATTTTTACTTGAGTAATTACTACCTGATTGCTACCCTCACGTATTTCAATGTCTACCTTGTAGTTTTAACAAGTAAAAAGTTATGATCATTTGAAATTTTACGGGGAATGGATTACGATTATTGATACAAAGCAATTTAAAACGATTACTACAATGTGGAATACACCTATCTATTATGTTAATTGAACATATATAAGTATATGTTAATGTAAAAGCCCGAACTACGGTAAAACCTAAGATTTACCCAGTCTTACTGGTAATCAAAAAATAAAAGGATGAACGTTTTCAAACAATAAAACAAACAAACACCTCAGCTTTATTATTTAGTACAGATGATTCAGTTTTGATAAAGTAAGTAATGATTAATAATTTTGCTTTTACGATAATATTACAAAAAAAAGGTTTGTTGTTGTAGATGTTTAATCAGCATGTTACCTAACAAATAAATAATATATATAAAGGTATCAGTATAATCAGTGAGTTTTTTTTGCGTACAATATACAGTGAGAAATATATTTTCTAAAACTTTTTGTTAGTTTTGTATATTGGTCATTTTAACACTCCCACACCGAACCTCGTTTACAGTGAGATTTTAGATATAATGGCCAAAGTGTATGTAAAACTACGTTTATAATGGCCCATTCCCTGTAAAAAAAAAAGTCATCATAACTTTTTTCTTGTTAAAGCTACAAAGTGGACATTGAAAGACGTGAGGGTAGCAATCAGGTAGTAATTACTCAAGTAAAAATAATAACACAAATTTGAATAGTTTACACAAACGGAGAGTTTGTGTGTTTGTGTATTGTTTCAAAGTTAGGTAGCAATTAATTGACTATAGGTAGTAAAAAGTAGCAAATAGGTAGCAATTTTTGGTCACCAGCCTGACGTGAACCGTTACAGACAACCAGCCATTCTGACGCACACATGTAAAAGCTAGCTGCTAAACAGCCGAGGCTGGTCAATTGCTCTAGGCCACTGCTGCTTCAGGACAACGCTAGACAACACACTGCACAACAGATGGCTACCAAATTAGAGGAGCTTCAATTGGAATGTCTAAGACATCCACCGTACTCCCCGGACCTTGCTCCAACAGATTACTATTTTTTTCGAAATTTGGATAACTTCTTGCAAGGGAAAAAATTCAACTCCGATGGGGCAGTCCAAAGCGACTTCAAAGATTTTATTGATTCCCATCCGAATGTTTTTAGTAAAGGGATCAATGAACTACCAATGAGATGGCAAAAGTGCATAGATAGTAATACTTTGATTAAATAAATATATTATATTGAAAACAATGACTTTATGGTCCTCCCTTACAAAACGCCAATTTCATATGTATACCTGTATATACCTAATGAGCTAATATTTATAGTTGTTATGCAATACTATAATTTACCCGCTGAATCTAATATAAGCAATTAAGCCATGCAGGTGAACCAGCCCCGGATCTAAGGGGGGCAAACCGGGACACTTGCCCCGGGCGGCAGTTTCATGGGGGCGCCAAATCCTTGAGACAAGAATACGAAATATCGAACAAATGAAGGCGTACGCGGTGCCTACAATCTGATAGGTTTTATCTAATATAATGTTTGAAAAACAAACTTTTCTAGCATAAAGCTAACTTTTTTAGCCATAGAAAACAAAATTGCCTATGCGACGGACTTTGAGGAGCTAATAGAGTCTTTCGCAGAAAAGAAAGCACGCCGTGTAAAATTGTAATCTTTCCTGGTTATATATTTTTCTGTGTTACTGTTTTATGCCACAAATGAAAGTTTTTAAGTTAATAAAAAGTTTAAAATTAAAGGATTATTATTTTAACAAATGGTCACAAAAATGCTACTCATTGGCAGTTTTAACAGTTTTTCTCAAACACTGTCAGGGGGCGCCACTATCAAGGTTTTGCCCCGGTTCGACAAAATCGTAGATCCGGGGCTGAGGTGAACAGTAAGGGCGGTTACGCACCACATCCGATCCGTGTTCGTGAAATTTCGGTTTCAAAGTAGCCGTAGTACATCTTGTAGGGAAGCTTACGCACTACATCCTAACTCTATCCTTCATAGTCTGTCATCATTCAGAACATTTTGAACTCGGAACTTAATCACGGATCACGGACACGGATGTGAAGTGTGTATTGATAATAGGTATGGTATTTCAACCTTTTTGCCGATGATAGATCCCATCGAGAACTAAACTTATTAATAAATTAATAGGTTTACAAAAACATTCAGTCTTGGGTCTTGATTCTTGTTACCAAAGTCAAATAAGTTATAATAACACAGTAACGGCAGATAACCATAGAACACAAATATATTAAATCAGATACATTAACCCCCAGTTTCCCAGCTCTAAATTATCGGAGAATTAATGTGACAAATTGTCAAGCACGCGTTATCTGCTGCGATTGGCTGTTGAAAATTCATTCAACCAATCACAGCAGTAATTTAGAGCAGGGAAACTGGGAGTAAGACTGGCATCTAGCAAAAACGACACAAATGCATGACGACTATACTATTGAGGTACTCAGAAAATACTACCTATTAATAAAACGCATCAATAATTAAATTGGACCAACAATCGATGAGACGAATCTAATCCAGCACCACCGTGGATCCGTGCCTACCGTGAAGCACGAAATGAATTCAACAGCAGTTTTTTATGTAACAGCAATGAAATCTATAGTTATAAAGTTATATAAATCAATAGCATGACGTGAAACAATTGACACACTTCCACTATTAAAATATGATACCTTCGTGCTGCAGTATCATCACGATATCTAAATTCATACAACTATTTGATGCAGCTGTAGGTACGTGACGGTGAATCTAGAATACAGGACAGTTGATGCCGACCAGTCTATGATAACAATGCCAGCCTGAAACTATACCACTACAGGGCAAACGACTCTTTTTATACAGAGAAGTCACGAGCATTAAACACTTGTGTCCAGCAAGTTCACGAGCGCTCAGCGTCCGTCGCCGAATCTATGAATGTTCTTTCTTGAGGATATTTTCAGGTTCTAATTGTGGCTTTGGGGTTATGGTAATATTCCGTATTGGGTTTCCTTTTAATTTTTAATTTTTTTTCTTCTTTGGCAACTGAGCCGATGCCGACTATTCTGCCAGTGTCGGGTTTCCTTGTAAAACGATTCGTTTTGCGTTCACTCTTTTTATTATGTCAACCTGACAATGACAGCTTTTATTTGACAGCTAACGTTTCGTTTGGATACAAGAAACCTCAACAACTTGAGCCAGACCAGTCGAAATTTCTTCTTTCTTAGTTGATTCTTCAATTGTTTGGTTGTCAGTCATGAATGTTTTGCAACCAATAGTGCTATTCTCTAAGGATACAGCCTTGACCGCAGAGCTGTGCCAGTTACGAAACGACTAGTTTTTATTAGTTTCATCGCTGTATCCTTAGAGAATAGCACGAATGTAGTGCTGTAACCTAGTGCGAAATAGCACAAAACAACAGCAGAGCAGTAGATACTAAATTCGTGTGGTGCTAATATTCTCTAAGGACCGATAGATAGACCGATAGTTAAATAAGGAACTTAGAAATGTTTCCTATCTGAACTAATATTATATAATGAGGTAAAAACTGTCTGTTACAAACACAGTTCCTGACTCCTAAGTCACAGGAATATACACCTAGTTTAGGAGTCAGAGTATCTAATAATGACCTAATGTTTAAAGCTTTTTATATTTTTAACTAATATGAATGATTTAATAAATAAATTATTATTATTAAAATTATTATTATTATTAGTTAGATGTAATCTCTCAAAGTACTGACCCGATAACCAAAATTCCTGATAGAAATATGCGTGAAAAAATACCCAGGCACTGCGAAGTAACCCATCGACCACGTCTCTGTGCCGTAAGTAATCGCTGGCAACACACACTGGTCATAGACTTTCGTTTTGAGACACTGTGGTAAGTTGGACGAGAAGATACCGCGCAACTGCCCGAACGCTGCCCAGCCGATTCGGATTCGACGGTTGACCGCGGTCGATCGTCAGGTAGGTACTAATGAATTCCACACCACCAGTCGGTTGATTTGTCACGCTCGGTCATGAATACATATGGAATATCAAATACTTGTGTCGAATATTCGTCGTCACGAATGAAGAAAATCGATGTCGATTCTCGGTGTAATCCGGCTCCTTTGCGTCACACTGGATGTCGTCGCCACGTAATTTTGCAGTTCCCGTCATCCATGTCAACGGCTATACCAGTATAACCGTTCCGAAACGTCATAGCTCTGATTAGGATTACAGGTTCTTTATGAAATTTATGTCAAATTGTGAAGGGTTTATTATTCTTTTTGAAGCCATTATTTAATGGTTCAGTTTCTTCATTATCATTATCCTGGATAGCATCATTGATTAACTTCATCTCTTCTACTTTAATAAGACGTGGTTGCAACAGCATACTTTTATTATGATCAAAATTGAATCATTATCCAACTTTCTTCGATCAAGATCATGGGTAGGTAAATCAGTTATATCAGCCGTTGCGTAACGTTCTACTTTCGCAATATTATGGTATTGGACCATCTGTAGTTACTTAATGTCTGTGTCTAACAGTCGACGTCAAGCCAGCAGTGTACCTACTGAGATGCCTCGCTGGTGCGGCAATACCATCTAATGAAGTCCAGCCAATCCCAGCTAAGCTAGTCCGGAAACATTTTTTCTTAGCCCCAGAACAGGTTAAACGAAGGATAATCGAGGATTGCCTACCTACTTAGAGTTACGAAGTCACGGGCAATAATAAGGAATAAAATAATAAATATATTATATATTCAATAATCAATTGAATATAAAATATTGTGAACAAGACACCACCCATTTACAACTGAATTGTTAGTAAGACCACGGGGTGCAGGGGGTCCCAGAGCTAAGAAAGAAAATTTGGTTTGGTTCAAATAAATAATTGAATTGTGTGCAAAATTAACATATTCTGGTATTGAATATAAAAATTGTATTTTCTTGTTTAATTAACTCTCCTAAGCACGAAATTATGGGATATTGGGCTCTTAATTTACATTTCAAATAGTATTAGAACGGATTATTTAAAATTGATGCCAATAGATGGCGCCGTATTAAATTTCTGCGGCATTCCACTCGATTGTTTAAATTTGTATTGTAACACATTTTGGTGTAATGAAAATGTAAAATAGTGCAAAATATACTATAAAATAAATCTTCACTGTATTTAAAGAAAAAAATATTCATGAACCGAGTAAACCCTTTTACTTGCAAATCGCGTCTAACACCATCTATCTATAGCCGTGGAACGGAAATGAACGCGATCGATGTACAAAAAATAATCAGTTTAATCAGACGAAAAACGCTAGTGACGTATTATATTATCTGTGATAAAACGTCATTATCTACTTTGAGCCCGAGGCCAAAATTACGTTAAACGAAAATTAAGTCTTCAAATCTAATTTACAGTTCTCAGATCACTATCGAAGACTTGAAGGCAATGAAACTAAAACTAGAAGCAAGGTCTTTGAGCCAATGATTAGCTCTCACCTTTATAATTTTAATTTACGCCGCAACTAATCTATTTAGTTCCCATTTACTGGACTGTGTTCTGATTTAGAAACTGCGATTGTAAAATTATGAGCTGTAGATGGTAGAATTAGGTGTTTGTGCTAATCTTTATAAGGTACCTACCCTCAGTTTCCCACCTTAAAATTGTCGGAGAATTAATGTGACAAATTGTCAAGCACGCGTTATCTGCTGTGATTGGTTGAATGAATTTTCAACAGCCAATCACAGAAGATAACGCGTGTTTGACAATTTGTCACATTAATTCTCCGATAATTTTAAGGTGGGAAACTGAGGGTAAATCTACCTAATTGGGATATTTCCTGGTAAAAACAACTAGAATAATTCTAACTGGTCCTTCATAGAGCATGCAATACCGTTATATCGTTACCGCAATTTCGCGCTGGTTTTCAGTACCGGAAAAGCGAGATCAGAAATGCGAATTTCGCGGTATTAAAAACGAACCATCGTCGCATTTTAGTTGGGCGGGCGGGATACACTCTTGGTTACTCACAGTGCGTCGGGAAAGTCCCAAAGGCCTTACTCAGTCTCTGTCCAGTGCTGCCAACTTAGCACTTTGAGCGCCAGATCTAGCTCTTTTTTTGTTCAATAGCGCGTTCTAGCGCCTAGCGCTAAATCTAGCGCTTTTTGAAACTTTGGACTTTAAAAAAAGCAATTTCGCAAACTATCAACATCTAAACGACGTGTTGAGGCAAATTTCATCCACAAATAAATATAAGTTCAAGTCCAAAACTGATCAAGACCAACCTGACCAACTATACATATAATTCGGCGGCAGAAGCAATTGTAGTAGAATCAGACGATGGTGAATTAATTTATTTCCTTTATATAATAATTAAAATTGCAATAAAAATAAACACGTTATTATTTTATTATCACTAAACAAGAACTTTAATGAATTAACTCTTGTATATGACATATTTTGATTCAATAAAAAAGTACGTGTATTCGTCCCTGTCTCAAATTATTGTGCATTTTGCTTGTATTTTTTTTACAGCGACCATTTAGCGCTTTCTAGCGCGTTTTTATAGAGCTAACAGCGCGTTTTTGCTTAGACGAGTTGGCAGCACTGTCTCTGTCACATTTGCAACTATTCGCAAGTCGGACAAGTGAGTGACTGTATACCCCACCAACGAGTGTGAGCCACCAACGAGGCTGAGAGAGCATTTTCGCCTGCTGGATACATTTGTAATAAAATAAGAGATATCTTATCCTTTTTTCGTAAACATTTACAAATAAAAAATAAAGATTAGCGTTGTGTATGATTAATTATAACTTATAGTAGTTTTATTTTAACGATATACTAATTTCGCAATATCGCAAATTTTGCGGAATTAAATATCCGATACCGCAATATCGCGGTACTGAAAATATACTGCGGTATTGCTTGTTGTTGTTGTTCCTCAGTTAGATTGTCAAAAAATATTCGACATGTAGTTTTTGCTTTACCAAATTAATAAAAAATTACGAAGATATAGCACATCAAAGTCCAAAAGCGTGGGCTCGTGACGTCACTTCTACAGGTAAGCAGTGTACCAAGCCGTTACGTCACGCGAAATTTCAACACATTCATTTCATCATCGTCATTTTTTTTTACGTGACAAAAGAAAAATACGTGTACAACAATATTTTTGTTTTGGTAATCTAACAGACGTAACAAATATATTTTTTCAAGATCCGTTTTGTTTCTTTTGTCTCCTTGTCTTTGAAAATAAATATGAAAAAAGAAAATGAAAATAAAACTGGGATAACCAAGTAAATAGCTATCTTTAGGACAAATTAATTATAAAGTAGATACCTATACAGATATGTAGATATTACTACTGAATAAGACATTGACGAAGCTGAAAAAAGTGATGGCAGTAGGAAGATAACAGAAACAGAAAAGGAAACCTATTTAACTCATGACAAGGTTCTTATTGGCGTGACTAGTCTATCTCTTCAACATATTGGTGGCAAGATGTAGGCATCTCCAAGGTGCGATAAACAAACAAATATAAAACTCCACCGAGCCTCCTAACCTTGACTGATGTTGATTGATGAAGATCATTTTAGTTCCAACATGTTAAATAAAAAAAAAACATATTCAAGCCTGTCACTGCTTTTTACTTCCAATTTGTTCCGCACGCATGTTGCTATGGAACGGATTGATGATTTTTTAACCGACCTCCAAAAAAAGAAGGAGTTTCTATGTTCGACTGTATGTATTTTATTAAAGTCCAAAATTGAATTATAATCGCTCATTAGCCATTCACCTCATAGATTCGTGGTAATCGATTTTAGCGATGTAATCCTATTTTGGATCGCATGGTTTTTGATTCACCTCTTTGCTGATTGGAACATTAAATAGCAATAACAACATTCCAAATTGAAATCACTTTCAGTCCCGAGGGATTAATGAGCTATTTTAGTCCCTGCTTACGAAGAATAAACTAGATCTTTTTTAATAGAATAGATAAAAAATAAATTCGACATCTGCAATGCCCAAATCTCATTTATTCTCTTTCTTAGGTATGTGTTGTGCAAGAAATTATTCTTGATCTGCATTTCTAAAGCAAATCGTTTTAAAATTTGCTGTTAATTTATTAACAAAAGCAAATGTTGCAGTTGCTGCGAGTCGCCGTTTATGAAACAAGGACTTTCTCTTCCTTATTATTAAGTTTATTTCAACCAACTTCAATGAGCTGGTAACATATTTTTCAGAGTCTATTTCCTATTATAATTCGTTTATTAATTATCTACTTTTACACTTAAACTGACGTTAAAACGCGTTTCTTTATTACAATCGACCCAGTTCGTTTAAAAATGCGGAAAATTAGTGAGTACCTACAACGTTGATATGTTTGTCAATATTGCAAGTATAGTAGGTAGATTGGATGTGTAACAATGAAAACCACAGTTGAATTGTTCCAGTTTTGCTGCTTTTATTAATCTGCTAACAAAATGCCTCCTACCTATATAGATTTAGGTGCCACAATTAACTACTTAACGATGTTCTATTTCACGTGAAATATTTTCAATAATTGTACGTAAGTATAGTTCTCTCCCAACTTCTTTGCCGCACTGAAATTGGCTTTTCGATGCGCAAGGCACGGATCGGTGCTGTTTTTACCCGACTGCCGAAGGAGGGTAATGTGTTTATCAGTCTATGTATGTATGTTTGTTCTTATGTAGCGTTTTAGAGACCAAACGCGTTACCAGATTTTGATGATTCTTACGTCAATCGAT
Organism: Orthosia cruda; assembly: GCA_964057195.1. Lineage (NCBI taxonomy): Eukaryota > Metazoa > Arthropoda > Insecta > Lepidoptera > Noctuidae > Orthosia > Orthosia cruda. Next base: position 29,288,249 of record OZ059834.1, on the reverse strand, counting down.
TCGTCTTAATCCTGCGAGTGTCATAGGCTACATAACAATTGGAAAAGAAAAAAATGGCAGATTTTGGGCGCCATTTTGTGGGGACAAGTGTTTGACTTCGTGTGGGGTATCAAAAGAAAGGGTTTTAAGAGGTGATTTCAAAAATATATAACACGTATATGTTCAAATGTACCAAAATAAAAAAAGATGTATTTAAAAAAAAAACATAAAACCAGACTGCTTAAAAAGCGAACCAAAAAGACGTAAACAAGAAGAAAATCATGCTGTGCAGTCGGAGGATACATCTGGTTTTGGTCAGCCAGCTCGCGAATATGTATCCTCCGACTGCACAGCATTATTTTCTTCTTGTTTACGTCTTATTGATTCGCTTTTTAAGCAGTCGGGTTTTTTCATTTTTTTTAAATAAATTTTTGTATAAGATTTAATACTGCGCAGCCATTGTAGCCAACTCCAGGGCGGCCAAGAAGTTTGGCGAGAAATGCAAAACATGCTTAGTTTGAATCTTTGACTTTAGGAGGAAAATCATCTTTTATACGGATGATTGGAACTGGAGGATAATATTGTACTTGATTTGAATCTTGTAAAAACCCAATCAATAATTATATATTAGGCATTTTACCTTGACCATCACGATGATTAAAATGTTGAAATCAATTTAAAAAATTGTTCACAGCGTTTATTTTTAAACAACCAATCAACAATATAGTTACCTACGTTATTTTTATTCAGAATCAAAAACACGAAAGCCGACGAATGATGCTATACAACAAAACGTTTATAAACAAAATCATTTTGATTTACTTTTCTATAACAAAAATAACATTTTTCACAGCAATAATAATCACTTCATTTTTATCTTGTTACGTAACATAGCGCCATCTATTAACCGCACATGAAAACATTTTTTTCGTGAACGCGAACACTTATTTCGACGCATTACGTATGTGTCAGGATGGCCGAGCGGTCTAAGGCGCCAGACTCAAGGTTTCCTTGCCTGTTAAACAGGTTCGAGTTGTTCTGGTCCTCTCTGAGGGCGTGGGTTCGAATCCCACTTCTGACAAAACTTTTTGTATTTTATTTTTAACTTTTTGTTATCTTTTCAGTGATAAGTAATGTATTTTATAAGTGTGTAGTGTTTAAAATCAGTGTCAATTATATAATAAAAAAAACAGAATACTGATTTCGGATTCTGTTTCAATTGCGTATTAAAACCAGTTGGTGAACTCTTTTCGTCAGAAGGGTAGATATTTTGTGCCAAACCATGAATATCTTGCAAAAATATCGATGACATGAATTTTAGTCAATGAACTTAATATAAATTATAGATTTATAAACAGATGGGTCACTTAAATCGTGAGTTTAGCAACCGATAGATAACCAATACCTAATTATACAGTCGTGAGATCATGACCTTAACCTGCTCAATACCTATAAATAGGTACCTACAACCACACGTGTCTTCAGAGTGTGCCAATGCACGATTACATTGTCATCAATGTATTGTTACGTTAATTCTGTATAATAAACAGTGCAATACCCTGCCTTTGAAAACATCCACTGTTCATAATGAGTGTCCTAATTTACAGATTAATCTTGAGTCTTGACGCTGTTCACTTTTTCTCTCTTTGGTTTCTTAATTTTCCGTTTTCACTAACATAGGTACCTACACAAAATTTCTTAGTGTTGGTAAAGACGGGCAAGCCTCATTTTTAGGGTTCCTTACCCAAAGGGTAAAAACTGGACCCTATTACTAAGACTCCGCGGTCCGTCTGTCTGTCACCAGGCTGTATCTCATGAACCGTGATAGCTAGGCAGTTGAAATTTTCACAGATGATGTATATCTAATGCCATTAAATTTTCACAGATGATGTATATCTATTGAGGAGCTCGTGGCTAAATAATAACGGCCGCACGGGTCGATCTTCAAGGTTAAGCAACGCTTGACGAGGTTGGGCCGTGGATAGGTGACCACTTCAACATACCGAGTTTCCTCCGTGCCTCGGAAAGCACGTTAAGCTGTTGGTCCCGGCTGTCATTTGAAGATCTCTGACAGTCGTTACGAGTAGTCAGAAGCTTGAGATCTGACACCAGTCTAGCCAAGGGGTACCGCTGTTACCCAGTTACTGGGTTGTGGAGGTCAGATAGGCAGTCGCTCCATGTAAAACACTGGTACTCAGCTGAATCCGGTTAGACTGGAAGCCGACCCCAATATAGTTGGGAAAAGGCTAGGAAGATGATGATGTATATCTATTGCCGCTATAACAACAAATACTAAAAACAGAATAAAATAAATATTTAAGTAGGGCTCCCATACAACAAACGTGATTTTTTTGCCGTTTATTGCGATTATGGTACGGAACCCTTCGTGCGCGAGTCCGACTCGTACTTGGCCGGTTTATTTTTATTTTTACAAACTTGCCTTGTTAGTTTGTTTGTAGATGTGTGAGTAAAATCTTGCAACTGAATTTTCAAAACAGTTATCCCCATCCGATCGAGCCGAAATTTTGCTTAGAGGTTTCGTTTAGAAAACAATTGACGGTAAGCTAAAAATTTGTTTAGAAAAAGGTTTTTTTTTAATGAAAAATTTTGTTTGTTTGAAGTCAATTTTTTTTAACTAATATAGGCTCGCACTTGACCACTATCTCACCTGATAGTAAGCGATGATGTGGTCGACGGTGGAGCACGCTTGCCTAGAAGTAACCTATTCACTCTTGACTTAAAGACCCCTAGATTGTAACTGTCGGGAAACACAGACTCCGGCAGGGAATTCCACTCCTTAGCTGTACGCATAATAAAAGTATTCTCAAAACGTTTAGTGCGTATGGGTGGGATATCTTGGGCGCACGGTTGGCGCAGTGGTTGAGCGATTGACTGCTGCGCTGCGTGTCGCGGGTTCGATTCCCGCACGGAACAAATATTTGTATGACCTACAGATAGTTGTTCTGGCTCTGGGTGTTTATGTAAGTGAGTTTATATGTTTGTAAACGCACCCACGATACAGGAAGAAATTCCTAGTGTGGGGCAACGTTTTAAAAAAAAAAAAAAAAAAAAAAAAAAAAAAAAACTACCATGTACCGATGACGCATCGCCGTACGTCTGCTACTCGTAGTCCGATAATGGAACGGGCTAGGCGGAATTAAATCATGCAATTCCATCGCACACTCCCCGAAATGTAACCAATAAAAAGCGACAAGCTGGCAACTCGGCGACGATGTTCAAGGCTCTGGAAAATCTGGCTTCAGTTAACATAATATTTTTACGTGTTCATTTAGATGTTTCGAGTTTCTAAGAATTTTGAGCTATTTGTACATATCTTGAAGCTGATATAATATACCTATATGGCATACAACATTGTTCAGAGTTGCTCTTGCAGAATCCTCAGTGATATAACAAAGCGAAATCTGGAAATGAGCCAAAATATTATGAAATAAAGAAAACTTTGGTGATTACAAACAGTAGTCACGTCTAGAGTTTTAGACACATCATTGCTTTGTTCAGAGATTTCTTTGTCAACTAATACAGCTGTAGCACTACTATTTTCATAGATAATGAGTCATTAGGCGATTCAGGAACACAATGTAATGCTTTGTATTTTCATTTCATTCTTACGCCTACCCAAGTAGCGTCATTGAGACAAATGCATCATTTCTTTCTAATACTGTTAGGTGTCCTCTTATCCTTTGACTAGGAGTAGGAATCCCGCATATAAAACAACATAAAATCTGTATACTATTAGGGGGTAGCCAGAGACCGTTTAAATCAAAGAGTCAAATTACTTTGATAGGTACGTTATATTTAACCCCCGTTGGAAAAAGAGGGGTGTTATAAGTTTGACGTGTGTTGCTGTGTATCTGTCTGTGGCATCATAGCTCCTAAACGGATGAACCGATGTTGGTTTAGTTTTTTTTTGTTTGTAAAGTGATTTTGTTGTGTGTTCTTAGCTATGTTTGAATAAAATCGTTCAACCGTTCAAAAGTTATGGGCATTTTACTGTTTGAATCGGGGTGTTTTCGCAATATGTCGTGTCATAATTACGTGTTCAATAGATTGCCGATGGAAGCGTATCTACTATGTACTAGATAAATTATGTAGCATGAAATAAAAATGTGTCGGGGGCTTTTTGAATTTTGAAATTTTACTTGTTTATCTTATTCTTCATAACTTTAGAGTAAAAATGTTCTGTGTTTTACACAATTGACAAGCAATCTAAAACAAAACATCTTCAAATATTTTCTTAGCGTTCTGATTTCAATCACCTTCCAAAACTAAATACTTATCTGTTTTAGTTTTATAATACGCAAGAAGATTGCTAAATAGGTGACGGGGCCTCACAATACCTACCTAATAACTTTTCTGAAATTTATGCAATCTATGGTCACACACCATAGATTGCAGTAATTTCACCGCTCTTAGGGCAAGGTTGTTTCGAGTGTACGTAAGGGACACATGTCATGACTTGTAAACATCTATCCTTTTTCCCAGTCGCACCATGATAGTTTTAGCACGTCATGGTACGGGGCAGAAGCTGGAGGTTGTATCTTATACCTAGCTGGATTGGCATAAGTCACCCACCGCTAAACTGGGAAAGAAATAAATTTTTGGATCTCTTCATGAGAAAGATTCGTAACAAATGATCTGGAATATCACACACTATTGTTTACCGGCCTAACGGTATACACGGGTTGTAAACCGTTTACTAATTACAGTGGTTCTCAAAATGCCTTATTTATATATTGTGTTTCATCTTTCATGTCGCTTGATGTCGAACTAGGTCGACTTCAAACCTGTACTTTTACGGCAAAGACCAAGGAGTGTGGCACCCTGGAGATAACCGTCATCACATCGCTTGTGACGTCATTAAATCCACTCCGGTACCTCCACTATGCAACGCCTGGTAGAGCACCTTCCTGGGGAGCCTTAACAACCTAGGATCACCCATGAGCCTCTTATTAACATGATTCTCTTTTGTTTTCCAGGTGTGTAGAGCGTGTGTGATGGTGCGCCTGCACTCGGTGCTGCTGCTGGCGACAGCACTGTGCGGCGCCGCCACCACACTCGACTCCGAGCTCGGCCTTGGGAAAGCGATCAATATCTTTATGAGGTGAGAACAGAATATGCAGAGGAGGAGGCTGCGACTCTGTATCTGGTGAAGAAGCTTCCCCCTAAGCGCAGAGTAAACTTCGGACTGGTACAGCTTCAGAAGCGTTTTTCGAGGCCTACTTTTGATGTAACTTTAATACGCTTCTATTAATAAGTGCCTTCGTACTAATAAAAAGCGATCACGCGTAAATTATACGCCAAAGCAACAGAGGTCCCCGTCTGGCCGCTTTCTTTTAAAACGGCGCCTGAGAGTTATGTAGCAGCAACGAGTAGTAATCAACAGAATTTGCTATTAATATTTTCGTTTCTCATGTTATAATTTTGTGGTCTATCTACCACCCGCAAGCATTGCAATAAGTAATAGACTTAGATACCTAGATTTCTGAAGCAAATACTCTCTGCTAGATGATTTGCCAACTAAACCAAGTCCAACAAAACTTAGACACTCTGCATACCAAATTTAAAAATTTTGACAATCTATGCGATTGTGATAATTTTCCAAGATTTTGTCCATTTTTATACCCATTTTGGTTGCCAACCTAACTACTGAAGTACTGACAGTAACGGAAGTGTAGAAGATGATTGCACCAACTCTGGCTTTCTCATTGCTTAATTTTACTTAAAAATGTCGATAAAACCCAACAAGGCAACAACTCACTCCTGAAATCCCATTTCCAGGTATGGCTACCTCAGCATCTGTATGCGGGTGGTCCCTCGCAACGACACAGAAGGCTGGGTATTCAGGGAGCCAACCGTCTCCGTGTTCAGAGAGGTGGACAAGTTCTCCATCGCGCCAACGCCCAGACAAGCCAAGACCCTGTTCGATGGAGACTTCCATATGGAGTTCTGCGATAACCTGAAGCAGCTGCTGCAGGCTTACTTTAGGGATTTTAGTTTTGAAAGGTAACCATGGCTTTGAGATTATTATTATTAGGTACCAGAGGACTGTTTCAAGCATCTTACGAGGTGTTGGTAATGCAATATCAGAGCTCAAGTAGAGGGTCAGCCAACCATCCTTATTACTTACTCATCATTTAAATACTGTTTCTAGCTACAGCGTCTTCTTAGTGTTCCCGAGCATCAAGTTTGGCTTCCAAAACAGCTTTGCGCTTGGAGACTCCAAGGAATACATATCCTTTCCTGTCCTAGTTGGAGTTTCTTCTCAAATAAGTCTGTGGTTATATTTATCATTCATATGGATGAGGAAGAGATATAGCAGGCAGCAGCTTATAAAGCGGTAAAAATAAAAATAAAAATTTGCCCGTAAGTACCAGATCAGACTCCTACTGTCTAAAAACCATCACAGTGTTCCATCTGACACATACGCCGGGGATCCTGGAAACGTACGGTCCTTCCACAACCCCCAGCTCCTCGGGTGGGTGTGAGTAGTTTCACCCCGCGACGTCTATGAGGGGCGCGCGTGGAGCACTACGCGCCGCCACCTCGGGGCTTGATGTAAGGGGAGTGACGGACGTCCCCGAGTCCCTCGCCCCTAGACCCACTCAGCTGAATCCGGTTAGACTGGACGCCTACACCAACATACTTGTAAAAAGGCTAGGCAGATTGATCTATCCAACAGTTTTAAGTGTTTACCATTAACATCATTTCTAAAACTTACAGGTTAGAGCGTCCATGGCGCGCTTTCACAGCCGGTTGGCCGACGGACATCATGGCGAGGAACCTCGGCATCAACTCTTCATTTATCAATGGAGACCACTGCTATGTCCTTGTCAGAGTTTCCAGGTAATCACCTATCGCTTAGATTTAGACTAATTTAAAGCAAGAAATACGACATTGGTAGTTTTAGGACAAAGACACGTGTGGTGATAATTAAAAGGGTTCTAAAAGTCTGCTACAGGAGCAATCAAGGGTCCCATTTCTTAAATGCCTGTCAAATCCTGATGAGCAAATCCCAAATGTGTACGGACAATTTATTTGGCAGGGGCTTGTGTAGTGGCCATTTCCTCTACACTGCTGTTTGTCTAAAAAGTTCCTTACGGTTGCACTAGTCGACGGCACGAACTATTTAGTGCGCGGGGTTAAAATGCATGCTATCTCATCCGACAACACGTGCGGAAGAGAGAGATGCTGTGATGAGCAGTAAGTAGCTAGTTCGTGTACAATTCTTCGTTCTTTTACAAATTTGTAGCAAAATGGATGATGATTTAGGACGTAAACGAGAGGGCGAAATTTTTTAAACAGACCTTTGGTAGTATAGATATCATAAAAAAGGAATAAATTTATCTGTTCAAAATAAAATTATTTGCATTGTTGAACTACTAATCTATACCTGTATGGTGACTGTTTTACAATTTTCCTTCTTCTTATGGTATTTATTTGCGCTTAAAGATGCGTTAAAATTAGTGTTGATATATATATGGAACTTTCGACGCTCATAACTTTAAAATATATCGTTTTTTAACTTTTTTGTTTCCAATCAGGGCTAGATAATGATCAGACAAATTGATATCATTGACCAGACTACGTTTGTATGGAAGAATTATCGACTAGGGTATCCTTACAAAAAGTTCTACAGACAAGCTATATTTAGTATCTCATAGCGTGATTTATTGATATTCATGCAGATCCGTCAGCAGAAGAATCTCATATTTTAGTCCTAGGTAGAGCAACATAGCTCATGTACCCGCTAGAATTATCCTAGATGATATCAAGCTTTCTTCCAAATCACTAACGCCATCCCACCCTTATTCCAGGTTTCGCGAGACAGCCAAGCTGAAAGACTTGCCCGGCAACATCGCAGTAGAGGACGTGGTATACGAAGCGATTCAGGATTCCACCCTAGGAGACACGGCGTCAATAGCTGACTTCATCAGGAAATATGGATCGCATTACATATCGTCCTATATCACTGGGAACTCTTTGTATCAGGTGAGATATCTACATTTTATTGATATGCGGTTGAGATAGAAGGAGCTAAGGATAGCGACGATCTCAAGAATAACGACCCCAAAATTATATGTACCTAATAAGGGTACGAAGATAATGGTCCTTACTGAATATTGGTGGTCCAGTGGTTACGGCGTCAACTTAATAGTTGTAGGGCGTGGGTTCAAACTCAGACAGGCGCATTACTTTGTGTAATCTATTTCATCACCGCTGCTCTCAAAACGGTGAAGGAAAACATCGTGAGGAAACCGGCATGTCCTAGAACCAAACATTCTAAGACATGTGACATCTACCAATCCGTACTGGGCCCACGTGTTGGATTATAGCCCACGCCCTCTCTATGAGTGGAAGCCTGTCTCCCAGCAGTGGGAACATTAAAAGGCTGTTGATGATAACTGAATCCTAATATCTCGCTACTTACCCAAGCTTAGCAATCCAATTGTCAGACAGAAAGTATTATAATTTGAAAGAGAACAAAACTTCACATCATAACTTCGATTCGTCAAAGTAGCGCAAAATTTAATTGAAAAAGGTCTGACCATTTAAATAATGATTAAAGTATTGGAATGTCTTATTGTAACGATTTATGTATTGTATTTTAATGTTTTATATGTGTGTTATAACATCGCCTTGGAAGTCTCTGTAAAGGTGTTATAATAATTAATGAGTAAATAAATAAACTTCAAGAGGACGTCTTCGAGGGTGGCTGATATCAGTTTGCAGAAGCCTATTTCTAGCTGTGAAAACTCTCAAGTAATTTACTTCAGAGTCAATTTCGAATAGAACACCTCTGTCAAGCAATGATTTATTATTACCAAATACATATTCATCATCATTATCCACAGCCCGACTTCACCCACTGCTGAGCATAGGCTTCTCTCTTGTACCAATCAGCACGTTCCCAATACATATGATGTAGATGTTAATTTTACGCACACATTCAATATTTATAAAATTTCTATCCAACTCCAGGTATTTGTGTTTTCTCGTGGCGTCTACTCCAGGATAAAGGAGCGTGTCAAGTCCCGCGGTATCTCTGACATCCCAGTGGCTGAAATAAACAATTTTTTCTCACCACTCTTCGCCGAACACGTTGGCGCCGTCAAGGTTTGGACTGTGTGTTCGTTGAAGCCTGATTCTACATTTTTATTTGTTAAAACCTTTTGCAGTTACATTTCGACTAAAAAAACCATCCTGTATAAACTATTTGACAATGGTTACGCTCATTTTTATTTGTCAAAACTTGAATAACGGAATGGCAAATGGCAGCAATCATTATACCATCTCGCTTGCATATTTAATAATCTCTCTTAAATGTGAAACAAAATAAAGAACTAGAATTAGCAATAATAAAAGTTTCATCGTTGTCAATCGAAAATCGGCTATTTTGAGATTTCTACATTTTGACCTTCGCGTATAGTTCACTCAAAAATCGCCGTGGTTAAAAGACAAATAAGTTTATGTATAATATATATGGCTTTCATTTGATATAGTTCTTAAAATACTCCTTCATATAAAATTTTACAGGAGATTTTTTTTTTATAATATTTTAAAATTATATTTTCTGCACATAGTGGATTTTGGTTTAATAACGAAGATTTTTTGTTACAACAGGAACGATGTGTGAGTGAGAAAGCATGATTCACGCCATTTTCTGATCTCTTATTGTTGAACAATAAAATAACAAGCTACCCGCGATATTAAATGTAGAATCAGGCAAAAATAATGCATGATTTGAATCCATTCATCATCATTTCGTTCACATGGATGACATTATGCATTACTTCTCAATCAGCAAACTTCTTTTCATTCATATCATATCAATATCAATGCGCAAGATCATCATAAATCATTTACTATCCACACATTCTCTCTCTTTCTCTTTATATGATCATCATTTTTCATTATCACATACAAAACTATTATAAAGTCCATTCAATAACAAATTCATTAATATATTATTCCATTCATTGCATAAATACTAAATAAAATAGCAGATGTCACTATTTTTGAAATGAGGGTAGTTGGAAAAAGTTATGTCGGCTTTTAAAAATATAAATCTGACACACCAACTGCCTTTTGATAATAAAAAAGGCAACCTAACTTACTTAACATAAATAGGTTTGTAAACGACGATGAAAGGTGACCAAAATATTAGAAAAGTGAATAAAACAACGATTTAAAATGAAAGAGAGAGAATTTAACAAAAGAAAATGAGAGAGAGCACAAAAATAAATGAAAAGAAGTTCCAAACACCAGTCTAAACTTAACCAAATCCTGGAGTACAAGCCACAAAATTTAAAAAATAGAATAAAAACATGAACCTTGTCTATGCTCTCACTCCAGGTGTTTGTGTTCTCTAGAACGGCATACTCTATGATCAAAGAGAGGCTAAAGAGTAAAGGAGTAGCTGATATAACTGCTAAGGAGCTGGAAGGCTACTTTTCGCCATGGCATGCCAAGCACATAGGCCAAATTAAGGTAAAGATTTAAAGACAATGTACTAAGGACGATGTTTTATAAACATAGATCAAAAAACATGGACCGCAGAAAATTTATAGATAAAACTAAACAGGAAAAAATGCATTACAACACCACTCCATTCATTTTCGACATGGGTATTCAGGGTTCAGACACCATGCCTATTTCCTTGTATATATCTAAAATCTATCATTTCTTCTATGCATAACCCAGTTTTGAATTTCATGAAGCATGATCAACCAAAAAAACAATATTAGTCGTATAAGAAACCTGCACCATAATTGCGTACGTGAAATCGGCAAGGCAAAGATTTTTGACGCCATCAATCGACCAATCACAAAAACATGCGGCATGAAAGCCGCGATGTGGGTTTTCCGTCTATGGGATCGTTCATTAATCACGTAAGGCTTGAAAGGGGGGGAGGGGGTTTAGCAAATATCAAAAGGGGGGGAGCGGGGTATTGTAAGATATCACGTGTATTAATTTTTTCGTCAAACGCGCGATTTCTAAACCGAAAAGCGGCGTGTAATATTATTTTTATGCCAGTCAAAAACAATCTGCTACCTTTCTGTCTAGACATTTTTGTCATGGTCCTTAATTTCAGAATTAAATTAGATTATACTTTATACCTGTATATTAAGATAATATTCTTCAAATTTTAAGAATCTTTCTAGGTAATAAAATACACGTGATTTTGGGTGGGGGCAGTCTTAATCCTCACCACGAAAATGTTAAAAAAAACATCACGTGATTAATGGACGTCCCCTATGTGATTGGTCGATTGATGGCGGTCAAATGTGAACGCGCACCTGTCCGCACCGCAGGAGCCACACGCGCCGCAGTCATCGCATTTTCTCAAGGCTCCGCGCTTTCCGCGCCGAACGCGCCGCACGCATTGTATCCACTTCTGTAAATCTTGAACTTTATTTTCATACGGATACGGATGATGTTTCCGCGCCACCCGCATCGCCTGCTGAATCTGATGACGTCATCCGCACGCGCTGGTGGAACCCATTTACCTACAGTATTTTACTGAAATGCGGGTCGTGCGGCGCGGATAGGTGCGCGAGGCTGCATACGATTTCATATAAAGATATATAAAATGCGATGACTGCGGCGCGTGCGGCTCCTGTGGCGCGTTCACCTCAAACCGGTGGCGGTGCCTTGCCGAGTTCACGTAGGCAATTCGGCTGCTGGTTACTGTTTACATAATACCTTTTTCGTTTTCAGGTGGCCAGTGGAAACAAGACAGTAGAGAACTGGGCGACGAAGCGCCTAAGAGTCCATTACTATATCTTCTCATACCCTAGTTTACTAAAGTTACACGGAGAACCATCTCTACTAAGAAGTCTAGATACATTACTAGGAAATGAAGCCTTATTACAATTAGAATTAAAGACATTATCCCCTGCGTTCAAAGATGTGAAAAAGAAGAAATGGTTCGAAGAAGTCATAGACAATTATTTGAAACTTTGGGAGAGTAATATGTGACGTAATTTAGTTAAATCTTTAATTAAATAGATGTTTTTCTGTGACATAACTAAAATAAAATCTTTTTAGTTGCGAAGATTAGCCGGTCATATAAGGTGTCCAAAATATTGGACATGGCCAAAGCTAGAAATCTCATATTGAAACAATGCATAAAAGTGGCATTTTAGCAACTTTTAGATACAACGAACATATTTAAGTATTTTATTGTGAAATTTGAATTAAAAATATAGTTTTAAGTACAATTCAATGGAAATGAATTTATTAAGAAAATGTGACTACTTAATAGTTAAAAAAATAGTGTAACGTAAATGTGGTCTAAATAAATGTAATGAATAATAATTAAATGAATCATATTTTGAATGAATTTGCATCAATAGTTATATTTTTGTACATAGAATATACAAAGTGCCTTAAATTCTTCCAAAAATATTTAGTAAGGAGAAGTTTGTTGTAGAAGTTTGTAAAGATTAAAGAAATTAGTCTTGATTCCATAGTAGGCTATGAAACTGGATTGATTATTTTCCTAATTAATAAGTAGTCTCTAAAATAGACCTTATTAGCATTATGCTATAGGTACATCATATTTCAGCAATGCATGAAGATGACAGCAAAAAATAAAATAAAAGAATAGTTAAATAAATACGTAAGTTATTAAAAAAACATCTAACTACTTGGACATCTTCGCCTTGTCAGTTTCTTATTTTGGAGTATTTGGGTGGTTCAATATCTTTATTTATAAAACAAATTCGTGTTAGTTACACCATTTATAACTTGAGAACGGCTGGATCGATTTTCATGATCTTTGATTTTTTGGCTTTATCTCCGCCCCGAATAACAGAATAACTAATAACATATCGGAAATATTAACGAAATCAAAATTATGAAGAAAATAAATTTTCCCATACGCTTTGCGAACACAGCGCCATCTCTGATACATGACATTAACAAAACACGGACCAAATTGAACATAGCGTTGTATACTGGTTCCGGTGAAGCCAGTAGATGGCGTTGTCGATTATTATGAAATTAAAAACAACAAAACATTTATAACTTGAGAACGGCTGGATCGATTTTCATGATCTTTGATTTTTTGGCTTTATCTCCGCCCCGAATAATATATAACTATATACGAGTATATAACTATACAATTTTTGTGTCGCCAATTTCATAGTCTACATTGGATTCATTCACAAGATTCTCAAACTAGGCAAATATAATTCTGTCCATTATTATAGATAACTTTTGACTATTTCAATACATTTTGTCTCTAGTACACCAATCCACCGACAGAGGCGCTGGTATCGATCTTTATTCCTATACAATTTTTGTGTCGCCAAATTCATAGTCTAAATTGGATTCATTCACAAGATTCTCAAACTAGGCAAATATAATTCTGTCCATTATTATATAGATAACTTTGACTATTTTAAATGACAATAAAATATAGTTGTAAACGTGCAATAAGCGGTTTCGTGAGGAAAGCGAGATCAAACACTGTATGCATTTAGCTTCGAATAAGTAGTTAAATAATTTAAATCAATAAGGTGGTGTAAATATTATTATTTTGATAAAATAAAGTTATTTTGTGACTGAAGTTGTGTTATGTTTATTTTAGGCAGATAGTGCCTACACCGTTTCTCCAGTTATATTTATAATTAATGGGCGGCAATTATTTATTATAATTGCCCCACGTCTTTCGGCTGATATAATGTTGATGATATCAACCGAAAGACGTCCACTGCTGGACATAGGCTTCCCCCACATTGATCGGTCCCGTGAGTCTCCTAACAGCGCATTCCCGCGACCCTCACCAGAGGCCCTAGACAAGTGACATTGTATCATCGATAGCTTAGCGATAGCGATTGCCAAAAAGACAAAATTGTATGAGATTGATAAGCGATATCGAATAATCTCGCGATCAATTCCTAACATTTTGACATTTCGACTATCGCCTTCCCTGATTTCGAATGCCACTTCTCTAGAGCCTGTACTTTTCTACCCCATCGACCATCTGTTCTGCGACCAAGCCCTGCCCACTGCCACTTAAGTTTGGCAATTCTACTGGCTATGTCAAATTTCAATATGTATATTTAATTATTATAATTCACTTGACATCAACAGAGCATAAGTCCAGACTCCGGGGCACTACTGGATGATGGAAAAACCGAATATACCTAATTCTTTCCGACCTGGGAACCGAACCCTGGACCTCATGCAGCAAAAGCGCTTGGGATCACTAGACAGTGTTTTGTTTTGTTATTATACCTCCTCTGGCTTACCCCTTCGAGATACACAATGTTTCGTCCAGAAACGGTCCTCTGCTATTTGATGCATTGTTGAAACACCATGTCAGTTGGCTGTCAGCGATTTGACGGCTTTTGATTGACAGCTGACATTTAACAGGAGTCGAAAACGAAAATTTGTACCGAGCACACGGAGAAATCGGGCTTTCTTGGAATTATATGCTAATCGAGGTTTAATGAGCCACCGTGATTTGAAATTGCGCCCGCCTTTCGCGATCGGTTTTGTGGGGCGCCCGGGCAGTCGGCTTTGTGTATATTTCGCGCAGTGAAGTGCTTTTGACGAGAACGTGTATGTCTGCCTGGAAGCCGGAGCCCAGCTCAGAACACGTTTGTGGTTCCCTCCCACCATTGTCCCTTATTATATATATGCTTTTCTCTCCCTATACAACGCACGGCACGAGATTGAACGAGGAGCAGAAGATCACCACGGAATCTCAGGTAAGAGTGACCAAATGGTGCCACCTGACACCCGTAGTAGGAACCAGTATATCTCCCAATAAAGAACGAACGCCCTAGATTACACTGCTGCGTTACGGCATTTTCGTTGCTTGGGATCCGCAGACCTGTATTTAACATACAATATAGGCGTGATTAGGTATTCAACGATATATATCGGAAAACCGATTAAAATCAATATCATCAACTCCTAAAAATATCTATATTTATCGATATCAGCGTATCATGGATATTGATAAATATAGATATATCAATTAAAACGAAATATCGAAAAAACCCACCCTTATTAAATTACTTACATAATCGAGTAAAATGCTGTTACTAACAACACTGGCTGTCTAAAGTGATTGATGGCAGCCATAAATCTATAAAAAAGAAGAAATATTAATTGTTCTCTACTCTAATCTGTCTTGAGTGTGGTGTGGTTTTCTTAATTAGTCACATAGGTAGGGTATAAAAAAATTAAATACAAACTAAAACTATATTAGATTTGTGCTTTTTAAAAAGATGAAATTTTGATAAAATATCGATTTATTACCCGACTGCCGAAGGAAGGTTATGTGTTTATCAGTCTATGTATGTATGTTTGTTACTATGTGGCGTTCTAGAGTCCAAACGCGTAGGCCGATTTTGATGATTCTTACGTCAATCGATTCGTCTTAACCCTGCGAGTGTCACTGGCTACATTAAAATTGGAAAAGAAAAAACTGGCGGCTTTTGGGCGCCATTAGTGTGGAAATAAAAAACCCCTTCCAAACCCATCGTGTGGGGTATCCAAATAAAGGGTTTTAATAGGTGATTTCAAACTTATATAACTCTAATATGTTTAAATGTACCTAATTATAAAAAAGAAATTACTAAAAAGTTGTTAATAAAAAAAAACAAAAAACCCGACTGCTTAAAAAGCGAACTAAAAAGACTTTTTAATTAACTAATATCGGTTCTAGACCGATATATCAATATAGATTTAATTCGATGTAACTCGATATTTATTTAATTCGATGAAATCGATAGGTAACGAATATGTTTTATAAACCTTGCATCCCTAGTCGTGAGATGTTATGTTAGCACCGGGTATGACTTTCAATATCTGTTATCATAGAAATTGAGGTCACTGATGAGTACATAATAAGCCTACATGATATTTCTTTTTTGTTTGGTTTGGAACCTTTTTTCTACAAAGTACGTAACTCGCGGGGCCAAAGACCTAACATTATCTGATAACAGTTCTTAGTACATGTTGTGAATGAGCTGTTTACTACTATACTCCATTTGAGATAACATTAGACATTTAAATAATCGCATTTTACAGCCCGTTCAACCGATTTTGACTTCTATTGCGTTAGTGATATGACAAATGGCAGCTGTAGTAAACAGTTAGTTTTGGTAGCAGGTTTATACTTCATATGCTATCCTTATATTTACGGGATAGAACTCAAAACCAGTTGAACGGACTGTAAAAAAGGGTTGTAGAAATTTCTAATGTTATTTCAAATGGAGTGTTAAATACAGGTCTTCGGGTCCCAAGCCAGGAGATAAACACCGAGGCCCATAGCGGCGGCGTTGGGACTCCTGGACCCTTTCTGAACCTGTATCCCACGAAACTGCCGTAACGCAGCAGTGATCAATATCGTGCCGTGAGATTAGGGATAGGAGAATATATATAATATTAGGACAATAAGGGATAGACTGACAGCTGTCTGGACCGAAGGCTCCGGCGTCCACCAGGCTGAGCACGCCTCCCGCAAAAGCACTTCGTTGTGCGTGAAATATATTCAAAACCGACTTCGCGGGCGCCCCACAAACCGATCACGATCGGCGGGCGCAAATTCAACTCACAATGAACGAAATATAGCTCGATTAGCTTATCACTCCACAAAACACCGAATTTCTCGTGTCCGTTACAAATTTTTCTCCCTCGACTCTTGTCAAGTGTCAGCTGTCAATCCAAAGACCGTCAAACTCAAAATGACAGCGAGCTGGCACAGTGTTGCAACAATATATTAAAATCGAGACGAAACTTGGAGTATAGTAAGTAATTAAAATAAGTAAAATATAAGTCTGGGGGAATGGATATTAAAGCGGATAGACCAAATGTTGTGGTGGATTTTGGATAGGAATCTTGCCTATGTCAGAATGGGAGCATGGAATTGCGATAAACTGAGCATACTTTTTACTCGACTACGGCGAAGCCAAAAGGAAGGGTTATGTTTTTTGGAGTCTATGTATGTATGTTCCTCCGTAGCGCCAAAACTATTCATCCGATTTTGATGAATATAAAGGTGTCAATCGATTCGTTATTATGGCCCGGATAACACAGGATAAAAAAAAACCATAGTCGGGTCACAGGTTTTTATTTAACTTTTTGTTGTTTAGGTGTTTATTGACAAGTAGTCAGAATACAGAGCAGTGGTGGCCCATTGGTATCGGCCGCGATTTACAAGTTGTGGGTCGTGGGTTCGAACCCAGGCAGACGCTTTACTTTGTGTAAATTATTTTATCGCCACTGCTCTCAAAAACGGTGAAGGAAAACATCCGGCATGTCCTTTTTTTTTTGTCTTCTTTTATTTAGGGGCTTTTAGTCAGAATTAAGACCATGCCAGCCCCATCATAACCTAAGCTTATACACATACATACATACACTTATTCTAACTTGTCTAATACGTTTAAAAAAAAAAATATATAAACTAAAATGGCTGTTTCCGACAGAGGCGCTGACAGGATACTTTGGAAAATTCCTATGTCTATTAATTTAATATTAAATCTATTCATCAGAGCCTCTCTCACAGCTCCGGTCCTTACACATTCCACCAATAAGTGGTATACGTCTTCAACAACACCACACTCAGTACAGTTTGGGTTGTTCGTTATTCTCATAAGATGCTTAAACTTATTGCAAGGAATGTGTCCAGACCGGAGTCTGTGGGCTATTATGACAAATTTCCTATTAAGTACACTGTTGGCAAACCAGGGAACACGAGGTGGTTCACTTTGAATCGTTCTATACCAGATTCCTTTTTCTAGCGATCTTTCATTAAAATACTCTTTCCAATAATTTTGGCATACAGTCTTAAAATTAGTTAAAATTTCGAAATAACTTGGAATGACATTGGTTTCAATTCCATCTGATACGGCTTTTCTTGCTAAGCGGTCCGCTTCCTCATTTCCCGGTAAGCCAACATGTGACGGAACCCATTGCAAAACCAACTTAACATTACTTAATGTGAAGTGATAAATTTGCTTAAGTATGTCCTAGAATAAAAAAATCGAAGACATGTGAAATCCACCAAACCGCACTGGGGCCGCGTGCAGCTCTTCTCTCACAGAGAGGAGGTCTGTGTCCCAGCAGTGGGAAGTGGGGTGGCTGAAGATTATGACGATGAGACAGAATACAGACAAGTTACGTTGAGAGTACCTAATATTTGAGTTAGTATATTGTATAGGTATATCATTTTTTACCGAAGTGAAACAGAGCACATTTTCTTTAACTCTTAGAGGATTCCTCTATACCTACCTTCAACGATGTATAAGCTCTCGCCAAACTTCTGGCCCGCCCTGAAGTTAGCTTTCCGCATGCGCAAGGCACGAAACGGTGCTGTTTCTGTATGAGATATACTACTTCGCAGCCATTGCAGCCAACTTCAGGTTGTCCAAGAAGTTTGGCGAGAGCTATATTGTATGAAATGATGCGAACTCGGTAGACTGCGAAAGAAACGACGGAATGAAGTAGACAGATGTTGTCAATACGGGAAAGAAAAGAGGAAGCGTGGGTTCGAGAAAGGTGGAAGGACCGGAGGGCAGCTTATACCCAAGGGTGGGGAAGAAGGTTAGGTAACTAAAGCAAACAATCGAATCATTGACTCTGCAGTATTCTGAATGGAGAGGATTTGCAGTGGTTGGGAATACTTTTTTTGTTGCTCCCTCTTGACCACTATCTCGCCTGATGGTAAGCGACGATGTGGTCGACGGTGTAACACGCTTGCCTAGAAGTAACCTATTCACTCGTGACTTAAAAACCCCGAGGTTGTAAGTAGCTATCGGGAAACACAGACTCCGGCAGGGAATTCCACTCCTTAGATGTACGCATAATGAAAGTATTTTCAAAACGTTTAGTGCGTATGGGTGGGATATCTACCATGTACCGATGGCGCATCGCCGTACGTCTTGTAGTCCGATGATGAAATGGGCTAGGCGGAATTAGATCATACAATTCCATCGCACACTCCCCGAAATGCAACCGATAAAAAACCAAGAACCAAGAATATCAGATCTCGACTTCAATAACTTCTGCCTTGTGATTGGCATATCATTTAGTTTAATAAAAATCCAATCTATACCCAAAACAGAGTCGCTTTATCCAGCTTCCTGCGTAAACAAAATTAACGTTATAATAAAATAAACTCAAATAAACTCTTGAATAAAGACGATTATTAACACGAATTCACAAGTGTGCACGAGATAAGGGCGAATTCACACAAGAGGTGAGGCGGGGTTATCGGCGCGCGTGAATGGAGTCTGGACCAACCTTGATTTTTATTTGGTTGACCAATTTTATTTAGATCATGAACTGACTTTTAAACAGGAAAAACAGTTTTAAGAAGACAGAAATACCCAAAGTCGATAAATAGTAGCGAATGTGAAATAGAAACATGATGCTAATAAATGTCTGACTATGGTAGGTAGGTATAACTTGTTTTTGACACCAAAGGCAAAGATATTCTTTGGAAATCAGCCTGTTTTTCTTATTGGTTGGCTCGCCTTTGACCCCTATCTCACCTGATGGTAAGTGACGATATGGTCGACATTGAAGCACACTTGCCTAGAAGTAACCTATTCACTCTTGACTGAAAGACTCCCAGATTGTTAGCTATCAGGAAATACAGACTCCGGCAGGTTACTAACCTAAGCTACGAAGGAGTATATAGATGAAAAAAATAATTACAAAATTTATTGAACAAAACAAAAAAAAGAGATTTCTAAGATATTCAAGTCTCATTAGAACTATTAAAATCAAGTATGATGTCATATATCTATACTAATATCAATCAATATGCCTAGCCTTTTCCCAACTATATTGGGATCGGCTTCCAGTCTTACCGTATTTAACTGAGTACCAGTGTTTTACATGGAGCGACTGCCTATCTGACCTCCACAACCCAGAAACTGGGTAACACGGTACCCCTTGGCAAGACTGGTGTCAGATCTCATGCTTCTGACTACCTACCTGTAACGTCAAAGATCTTCAAATGACAGCCGGGACCAACGGCTTAACGTGCTTTTCGAGGCACGGAGGAAACTCGGTATGTTGAAGTGGTCACCCATCCACGGAACGGCCTTGTCAAGCGTTGCTTAACCTTGATGATCGACCAGTCCGGCTGTTGTTATTTAGCCACGAGATCCTCGCTAGTAGATTAGTATTAGTAAAAAGTAGTGTAGTAAAGTACGAGTATCTATACTAATATTATAAAGAGTAAAGATTTGTATTTTTGTATGTAACGAATAAACTTAAAAACTACTGGACCGATTTCAAAAAATATTTCACCGTTGGGAAGCTACACTATCCCCGTGTGACATAGGCTACTTTTTATCCCTGTATTCCCACTGGAACGGGAACTACGCGGGTGAAACCGCCAGCCATCCGCTAGTTGATCATAAAACAACAAACACTGGTACGAGGAGTAAGACGAACATAACATCTCAAAATGACAAAGCAACAATATTTTATTAATTTTTTCCGGGGTGGAAAATCCTCATTGGATGTCCTCCACCCTGGGGAAGCGGAGGGGTCTGTCAGACTCGTACTGACTAAAAACCACACCGGTGTTCCATCTCACACCTACACCAGGGTCGCGGAAACAACGATATTTCCGCAACCCCCGGCTAGTGCCGGCCCTACCTAGTCCGGGCCACGGTCTCCGGTTGGAGGGGGGGGGGGGGGGGGGGGGTGAGGTGTTGGACTCCCCCCGCGACGTCTAAGAGGGGCGCGCGTGGAACACTACGCTCCGCCACCTCGGGTCCTGATGAGTGTGGGGGCGACGCACGTCCCGAGTCCGTCGCCCCTGGAAAAGCAACAATCCTAACCTAAGGTTTTATCAATTTAATTTGTTGACAATTGTTTTGTCTTCGCAGTCGTTAGGTATCATGTTTTGGTCAACTATCCACACATATCAGGGTCGTGCCCGGGACGTGACAGGGCCGGGCCCAATCATTGAAGCTTCGTCACGGGCCGGGCACGGACGTGTGTGAACGAATTCATATAAAATGTACACAACGATATTTTTTGAGCCCCTTACGGGGCACGGTCCGTCAACGTCCCGGGCACGGCCCTGATATGTGTGGATAGACCTTTAATCAGTAGCTTTCTGTAAATTTTGTTTATCGCCACAGGAAAATGGCATGAGATTATAAATAGGTACCTACACATTTTTTGTGTAAATATATTTGTATCAACCATTAAAGTGTATTTGACACTGCTGTTGCCCGTGATTTCGTCCGAGTCAAAGCCGTAAAACTAAAATATAATTACGGGTTTTCTTTTTTTTACGCGGAACCCTAATTCTTTTTTCCAAAATAAAAGTAGCCTGTTACCCCTTATAATATCAGCTATCTAACAGTGAAAGTCCCGTGGACATCGGTCTAGCCGTTTCGGTGATTACCCGGCACAAACAGACAGACAGACAAAAATCTTATAAATTGCGTAGCTGTTATTAGTACCGTATTTACTTTCACATGCATTCAATCAAACGTTATTTTATTTTTTATGTTTATTTATTTGTTTAGATGTATGTAAGTATAAATATATTGTAGAATAGTTTTTCGTTTATATCTGCTTAACTCTTAAAACACCTAAAGAGTTGACTAAACGTGAACGCGCACCTGACCGCGCCGCACTCGCCGCACTCACCGCATTTTCTTAAGGCCCCGAGCTATCCGCGCCGAACGCGCAGCACGCATTGTATCCACTTCTGTAACATCTTTTCATACGGATACGGATGATATCTCCACGCAGCCCACATCGCACTCGTCGCAAGCATCGAACGCGCCGAATCTGATGACGTCATCCGCACGCGCTGGTGGAATTCGTATACCTACAGAATTTTGCTGGAATGCGGGTCGTGCGGCGCGGATAGGTGCGCGAGGCTGCATACGATTTCATATAAAGATTTATAAATTGCGATGACTGCGGAGCGGGCGCCACATGGGCGCGGAGCCGACACCAAAAAAAAAATTGGGATCATGACAAGAGAATGATCATCATGGTCATATCACCATAACATCATCATGATGGTTATCATGGTGATGATGATGTCGTGGTGGCCCAGTGACTAAGACCTCGCCTCTCGTGCTTAAGGTCGTGGGTTCGAATCCGGGCAAGTACCCATGTGACTTTTGCAATTCATACGTACTTTCTAAGTTTATTATTTATTTAGACCTCATGCACAAAAGGTACAATGGCGGACTAATCCTTTAGGCATTCTCTACCAGTCAAGAGGGTGGTGAAGAGATAACATGGCAGGTGCATTGTTTAAACAATAAAAAAAGTTGTTATTAACATATTAAAATAGGTAAAATACACGTACATATCATGAGTACTTACATCAACACGTACGTTGCAGGTACGTATATCGTATTATCATGGACATTGCTGACACCAGTGAAGGAAAACATCGTGAGGAAACCTGCAGCCGAATTGCGTAAGTGAATTGGGCAAAGGAAACAGTTTGGAACCTTCAAAGAGTTAGAATCATTTCTTTCAACCCTTTCGGTATTGCGAAACTAATTTGGAAAGAGTACGATCATCCTTCTGATGATTTATTTCCAAATAATTAGGACATAATTTAATTTTGTTTTACTTACAACTAATGGTCTTCTAATGCTTTTAATGAAAAATGTATAATGGTTCCTTTTAAACTGAAAAAAAAAAATATTCTTTACAATCAATTCTACGTCAAAATATTGTTCATGGAAAGATTCATCTCCTTTCCTTCAATAGTTACGTGAAGTTGTTTTTGTGAAAGTCCCAAACTGTTTCCTTTGGCGAATTCACTTTCGCAATTCGGCTGCTGGATTTATAGATTATAAGATATATATTATAACAGGGGTTCTCAAACTGTGCGCCGCGACGCCTCGTGGCGTCGTGGTCCTCTCTCACGGACGTCGTTCAACACATGCTAACTGGCTTTTCTGCAATTGCAGTATAATATACACAGTGGATCTTTGTGTCTCTGAAGTTGGTTCTGTTAATTAATGCGCAAAACATTGTTTACCTGCATAGAGTAAGCGAGATGGGATGATGCGACAAACTTAAGCGAGTGAAAGAAACAGTTATACAATGATAACTTCACTTTCAATATTGACACATAAATAGCTACTGCGCAGGCTCTTGCAGTCAATTCAGAGGCACAAAGATCCATTGTGAGTATTATAATAAAGTCGCAAATTACAAATCAATTGAGAAAATGATAGGAGAGTATGTATTTCAAAACTTTAGCTCCGATTTGAAAAGTTATGCACAAAAAAGCGAGCTCATTTGTTCCTAACAAAAATTTTCAAGCAACAAGCAAAACACATTTAGTTATTAAGGTACAAGGACGTCGCAAAAAAATACACTATGTTAAGGGAGTCTCAGTATAAAAAAGATTGGGAAGCGCTGTATTATAAGATTGTACTCCATTGGAGTATCTAATTGCTGCAAGGCGTTCCAGTGCGAGGATAAAACTAATAAATAAATCATCTTCCTGCCGTTATCCCATGTTACCATCCTGTCCCCCGTCACGCCATCACCCCTTTGCCACCAGCCCTTTTCTTTGATATCACTCCTCACACAGTCCATCCATATATTCTCTGGCCTTCCTCTCTCTCTCCATCCTCTCCTCAACCACATTTACGTTCATTACTCTTTTACTAGATAACATGCGTTTCCTCCCTACTCATCAAAAGACCAGGATCAACAGTTTCCTTTCAACTTTTCTGTCACTGGCGCTACTTTCAAACTTTCTCTAATATACTCATTGCTCACTTTATCCATTCTTATCACTCCGCACATCCATCTCAACATTCTCATCTCTGCTACATGGAATCTCTTTTCATCCAAGCAAGCAAGCAAGTGGCAATAGAATGATGAAGAAGAAAAACGGTAGATCTACTGATCCAGGCGAGCTCGAGAACTTAGGACAGTTCGACACGGATAGGTTAGGTTCGAAAGGGGATGAAGATGGGATTAATCGAAGGAGGCTGAGATCGCTAGCTTTGCTGGCTCACTAGAAAAAATCATCAATCTATCAGGAACCGTTGATCAAATGAACTGATATCCTGATAGGTACTGATAGGCATATTACGTATGGGATAATAACTGCTTCTTAATTACTTACTGTGATTGTTTACACATAATTATGATCTTTCAACTCTAGGAGCACGTGGTTTCTCAGAACTGACGCAATTTATTTTCAAGTAATGGTTCTGCTCACCCCAGAATTTTGTAAGGAAAGTATTTAAATGCCTAATAGATAGCATACCTAATCTTCCTAGTAAAAGTTCATTGGTGTGTAACTACTTAGCAAGAGACAAAGCAGAAGGTCGGGAACCGTAATAGCTTGCTCCGTCGCCTTATTTCCACCAACTGGGGAGCGGCACCCGATGTTCTCCGCACAAATTGTATGTCTCTATGCTC
This sequence comes from Orthosia cruda, assembly GCA_964057195.1. Classification (NCBI taxonomy): domain Eukaryota; kingdom Metazoa; phylum Arthropoda; class Insecta; order Lepidoptera; family Noctuidae; genus Orthosia; species Orthosia cruda. The sequence goes on along the minus strand of OZ059834.1, from coordinate 29,263,841 downwards.
CTCTGCTGGCGAGTTTGCGTGCCCAGTGTGGCACCGATCCACTCACGCCAAGCAAGTAGGTAGACATTGCAGAAATGAGACGTAATGGATAATATAGGGCTGCTTAAAACCAACTCCACTTAATAAGCTCTACCCGCTAGCAGGCATAGCACCACCTGCCGTACGAAGGGATGTCACATGCTCGATGGCAAAAAAGGACCAGGAATCCGATGCCCGAAATCCCCTCTACGACTACTCAACAACTCCGGGTAGACTGAAAAGTCGTAAGTTTCCTGTGAACTACACAGGCAATCCAGGGCAAGCCGCCTGAGGAGAGGAGAAAATTGTGGGTAGGTACAGAAGTGTCCACCACCCCATGACTTTGTTGAGCCCATGGAGCATCTGCCGCTTGGTCATGAACTGCAGTGGCCTATATGGAAGGCATTGAATCGGCTACGTACCCAGGTAGGCCGCTGCAAATTTAATTTGGCAAAATGGGTGATTATTAATTCGTCCAACACCCGGTGCGAGTGTCGTGCCCCTATAAAGACTATGTCCCACTTGCTGGAGTGTCCTGGCTGTCCATTCACTTGCACCCTGAACGACCTGTACAGTGCTTTTGACGCTGCAATAAGCGTGGCCACCTACTGGGCCCATACAATCTAATATGAAACAAGAGACTCGTCATTGTCACTTTCACTGATCTAGAAGTGCCAGGCCTCTCCCAAGCGATCTATTGCTATCTCGGTCCATTTATACGAATATGACAAGGACTGCTGTTATTAAACTTTATAAAAATCCATAAAAAGTGATTTTGTTTGTAAAAGACATGAGTTACTTTAATGGTATACAATAAAGTATCTTCTATTCCAGTGTTTCATAACCTGTGGTCTGCGGACTCCTGGGGGTCCACGAATATATGTATGGGGGTCCAGTCTCATCTATACATATTTTAACACAGATGTTACTGATGTCACTAGCTTGACAACGGAACAGGAAAACAAATTAATGAAAACATCCTGTAATTCAGCTTTGTCTCTTTGAATGTAATGTGCTTTTTGTTAAGGGGATCCTTGAAATTGTGCTTGATATCCTAGGGGTCCATGGACTGAAAAAGTTTAAGAAACGCTATTCTATTGTAATGATGAATCATCTAGTACAAAAGGAAGACTAACAAAATAGATCACCAAAAATATTCCCAAAAAAAGTCATAATACATCAAATCTCTACTCTGTTAAAGAGGGAACCCAGTTGCCTGATAAAATTTACAGTACCAAGTCCAACATGACAATCGGGCGAGTAGGTAACCACTTCTCGGGAATCAGTAGTCAGTCACAGCTCCGGGATTTGACTCACAAGTAGGCATTTACTAATTGAACTTGGTTTTTCTAAGAATCACACACACATGGTACCTACTTGTAATACTATTGTACCAAACAAGTACATTTGTGTCCGTTTCGATGGCGCGGCCACGGCGTTTTTTTTAAAAAAAAACTATGCCAGGATTATGTAAAAATTTGTAAAACTTGATTCCCAAAATCATAAATTTGTCAAAGTTATGGTTAAAAAGTTTTAAGGGTTTGAACGTGGCCGCGCCATTGAAACTCGGCGAACCGCGCGGCCACGGAGATCTTTAAAACTAAGCGTTGCAGAGACCTGAAATTTTGGCAGATAACAGATTGAATTTGTAAAAAATTTGTAAAAATATAGAAAAAAATCCTAGGTTTATATTTTAGGAGCTGTAAGACTAAAACCCCATGGCCGCGCCATTGAAACGGTGAAAAACACGTTATCGACGATATCTCGCTGAAAAAGCATCGCAGCGGTCTGAAGTTTTTTGTAAATCCTAGATTTGAATTTGTCAAAATATGTAAAAATACACAAAAAAATCCTAGGTTTATATTTTAGGAGCTGTAAGACTAAAACCCCATGGCCGCGCCATTGAAACGGTGAAAAACACGTTATCGCCGATATCTCACTGAAAAAGCATCGCAGAGGTCTGAAGTTTTTTGTAAAACCTAGATTTGAATTTGTCAAAATATGTAAAAATACACAAAAAATACCTAGGTTTATATTTCAGGAGCTGTAAGACAAAAACCCTATGGCCGCGCCATTGAAACGGTGAAAATCACGTTATCGCCGATATCTCGCTGAAAAAGCAACGTAGAGGACTGAATTTTTTTGTAAAACCTAGATTTGAATTTGTCAAAACATGTAAAAATACAAAGAAAAATCCTAGGTTTGTATTTCAGGAGCTGTAAGACCAAAACCCTATGGCCGCGCCATTGAAACGGTAAAAAACACGTTATCACCGATATCTCGCTGAAAAAGCATCGCAGAGATTTTTTGGGGGCCGAGTCACCCACGTCCGTAGGAACGTACCCTTTTTCTGATTCCCTACACGTGGTCCCCGGGTGGTGCAAATCAGGTGACACTAACTGGTGGGAGGCTTCGGCCGAAGGCTTGTGACCACCCACCGGGCAAAGACGTACCGCCAAACGGCCTAGCCGTGTTCCGGTTCGATGCTCGGTGTAGCCAACTAGAGGAGTTGGGTCGAGATAGCTGTTCCACTGCAGGTTGACCAGCCTGACGCGCGCTGTTAGGGATGTATCGGGAGACTAGTCGCGGAGGGTAGCGGGATCCGAGGCACGGTGCGCCGCTGGCCGACCGCAGGTAGTTGGGGGCCCAAGTAGTGTGCCAGCCACACACGAAAGGCTGCCCCGCCAACTGTCGAAAAATCCCGAAATGCGCCATCGTGCTGGTTGGCGACCAGATGGGGAGGGCCCGATGGACATTCTGGGGGGGCTCGGGCGTCCCCGCAGTCTCCAGACTAGTACCCCAATGATGCTGTCCTTTCAGTGCGTGTCTGAAGGTTAGCAGCGTGGAACCTCGTCTCACTTCCAACTCCTCTCCTCCGTTCACTCTTATAAAACCATGAAAGATGTCAAGGAAAAGGAAGATTAGTTTTAAACAGCGGCTGCACCCCCTCCCCCACAAAGTGCACCTCACCAACATTAGGGGTCTGCACTCAAATCTCTCTGCAGTCCACTACCACCTGGAGACTGAGAAACCAGCGCTGTTTTTCCTTACGGAGACGCAGATAGCGAGTCCGACAGACGTGTCGTACCTGTCTTACCCAGGATTCACCCTGGAGCACAATTTTAGACCACGGGCGGGCGTAACCTTGAGGACTCCGTAACCTTGAGGACTCAAGATTCACAACGCTCTGGGTTCTGGTGGACACAGGTCTGGATAAAATTATCTACGCCTGTGTCTACCGTTCGCACAGTGGAGATCAGGAGGCAACCAGGCTCACAGAGTACCTCAGTGAGGCAGCTGATGCAGCACAGCAGCGGTACCCTTCTGCCCAATTAGTGTTACTGGGGGACTTTAATGCCCACCACCAGGAGTGGCTCTTCCCATACCAGTGCACTGATCATGCTGGACGGGAGATGCGTAAGCTTGCGCTAGCGCTAAACCTCACCCAGCTGGTCCAGGGGGCAACGAGGGTACCGGATGTTGATTCGCACACGGCGAATTGCTTGGACCTTCTGCTGACAACAGATCCAGACAGATACTCTGTGTCGATAGCATCACCATTGGGTAGTTCCGACCACTGTCTGGTGAAGTCTGTGTCCGTCTATTCCCCGCCCGATCCCAGCCCAAGGGGCACCCGGCGGGTTTGGCGGTACAGGTCGGCAGATTGGGATGGCATGCGATCTTTTTTCGCATGCTATCCTTGGCAGCCTACTTGCTTTTCTTCGACTGATCCATCGTCGTGTGCGGATGCCGTGACGGATGTGTTGCGTCGGGGAATGGAGTACTACATTCCGTTCACTGACGTAACAATGTCTAGCGAAGACCAGCCATGGTTTGGCGCCGAATGTAAGCGCGCCGACGCCCTTAAACATGGGGCGTACCTGGCTTGGGTCGACGCTCGATCGCGTAAGGCGAGTGACGTGGATCAGAAGAAGAAGGCCTTCAACAGGGCTGCTAAGTCCTGCAAGATGGTGTTGCGAAGGGCTCGGTTCGATCACATTGGCCGAATAGGGACCAAACTTGCTTCTTACCCAGCAGGTAGTAAAGCGTTTTGGTCTCTGGCTAAGTCGGTCGAGTCGAACTTCTGCCGTCCCTCACTGCCACCACTGCTGAAACCCGATGGGTCACTGGCCCACTCCGCTGAGGAGAAAGCAAATTTATTTGCCTCTCTTTTTGCGGAATCTCACGTCTGAATCCTGGTGATTCGCGGCCCCCTCCTCCTCCTGATGGATGCGAGACGAGTATGTCGGATATTCGTATCCATCAAAAGGACGTCCGTAGGGTGCTGCGAAACCTTGACGTGAACAAGGCTAGCGGCCCTGATGGAATACCAGCACTTGTTCTTAGAACCTGTGCGCCTGAACTGTCTCCGATCTTGACACGCCTATTCCGTCTTTCGTATGAGGCTGGAAAAGTGCCGAATGCTTGGAAGCAGGCTAACGTACAGCCCGTGCCCAAGAAGGGCAGTCGAGCTGACCCGGCCAACTACAGACCCATATCTGTAACCTCCATACTCTGTAAGAGTATGGAACGTGTACTCAATACTAAGCTCCTGGCATACCTAGAAGCAAACGATATCCTTAGTGATCGCCAATACGGCTTCCGCCGAAATCGGTCTACTGGGGATCTTCTAGCGTATGCCATTCACATCTGGAGTGAGGCTATCGAGAGGCATGGGGAAGCGCTTGCCGTCTCCCTAGACATCTCGAAGGCTTTTGATAGGGTCTGGCACGAAAGCCTTATTGCTAAGCTTCCTTCATTCGGTTTGCCCGGTGGTCTGTGTGAATGGATTGCAGACTTCCTGAGAGATCGGTCCATTCGAGTGGTTATCGATGGCTGCTCGTCGGACTACTTGGATATTAATGCCGGGGTCCCTCAGGGGTCGGTACTCTCGGCAACTTTATTCTTGCTGCATATTAACGATCTGCTAAAACCCGGCACCTTTGGGTATGCAGACGACAGCACCGTTACTGAGAGATACTTGTCCAACGCTCGTTCTACCGGGCCTCAGATCCAGTCTCTCCGGGAGGCCATGGCAGCACTTAAACCTGTCCTTGCAGGCAGTCTCCGAATGGGGCGATGCCAATCTGGTCAGGTTTAATGCTGCTAAAACCCAGGCGTGTCTTTTTTCCGCAAAAAAGAGTCAATTTCACCCGGCTCCAACTTTCCGAGATGTGACCGTGCCAATAGCTGACCATCTTGAGCTTCTTGGCGTTACGTTGACATCGACTCTCAATTTTGGGCCATACATTGAGGCAAAGGCTCAGCTGGCCGCCAAAAAGCTGGGGATCCTTGCAAAGGTGAGAAGGTATTTCACGCCAGAACAGCTGCTCAGCTTGTATCAAGCGCAAGTTCGATCATGCATGGAGTACTGTTCTCATCTCTGGGACGGATCTGCCAAATACCAGCTTGATGCACTGGAGTCGATCGAAAAGCGGGCCAAGAGACTCATCAGCGATGAGGCACTGGTTAAGTCAAAGCTCCAGAGCCTTGAACATCGTCGCCGAGTTGCCAGCTTGTCGGTTTTTTATCGGTTACATTTCGGGGAGTGTGCGATGGAATTGCATGATTTAATTCCACCCAGCCCGTTCCATCATCGGACTACCAGACGTACGGCGATGCGTCATCGATATATGGTGGACATCCCACCCATACACACTAAACGTTTTGGGAATACTTTTATTATGCGTACAGCTAAGGAGTGGAATTCCCTGCCGGAGTCTGTGTTTCCCGATAGCTACAATCTAGGGGTCTTTAAGTCAAGAGTGAATAGGTTACTTCTAGGCAAGCGTGCTCCACCATCGACCACATCATCGCTTACTATCAGGTGAGATAGTGGTCAAGCGCGAGCCTATAATAGATAAAAAAAAAAAAAAAAAAAAAAGAGGTCTGAAGTTTTTTGTAAAACCTAGATTCGAATTTGTCAAAATAATTAAAAATACACCAAAAAATCCTAGGTATAATCCTAGGATTTTTTGGTGTATTTTTAATTTCAGGAGTTGTTTGAACATATGTTTTGTATTTTAGTTATCGTTTCATTTTAATTTAATTTAGAATCCTTGAGATATAGTTTCTAATACTTGCAGGTGGAAAGTTTTCTGTAAACAATAAGTCATGGTCACCCTATCGGAACATTCAAAACGTATTGAAAGTTTTTTACTATGAAAAAAAATACTTTTTTGCCTATTATCGGTAATTCTACATATTAATAGTTTACAAAAAAATACACCGCTAATACTTTCTTTCTTCGATAGATAACCACAACTTATTTCTACGCGATAAAGTACTCAGCTCCTGAAATATAAACCTAGGATTTTTTGATGTATTTTTAATTATGTTGACAAATTCGAATCTAGGTTTTACAAAAAACTTCAGACCTCTGCGATGCTTTTTCAGTGAGATATCGGCGATAACGTGTTTTTCACCGTTTCAATGGCGCGGCCATGGGGTTTTAGTCTTACAGCTCCTAAAATATAAACCTAGGATTTTTTTGTGTATTTTTACATATTTTGACAAATTCGAATCTAGGTTTTACAAAAAACTTCAGACCTCTGCGATGCTTTTTCAGCGAGATATCGGTGATAACGTGTTTTTTACCGTTTCAATGGCGCGGCCATAGGGTTTTGGTCTTACAGCTCCTGAAATACAAACCTAGGATTTTTCTTTGTATTTTTACATGTTTTGACAAATCCAAATCTAGGTTTTACAAAAAAATTCAGTCCTCTACGTTGCTTTTTCAGCGAGATATCGGCGATAACGTGTTTTTCACCGTTTCAATGGCGCGGCCATTGGGTTTTGGTCTTACAGCTCCTGAAATATAAACCTAGGTATTTTTTGTGTATTTTTACATATTTTGACAAATTCAAATCTAGGTTTTACAAAAAACTTCAGACCTCTGCGATGCTTTTTCAGTGAGATATCGGCGATAACGTGTTTTTCACCGTTTCAATGGCGCGGCCATGGGGTTTTAGTCTTACAGCTCCAAAAATATAAACCTAGGATTTTTTTGTGTATTTTTACATATTTTGACAAATTCAAATCTAGGATTTACAAAAAACTTCAGACCGCTGCGATGCTTTTTCAGCGAGATATCGTCGATAACGTGTTTTTCACCGTTTCAATGGCGCGGCCATGGGGTTTTAGTCTTACAGCTCCTAAAATATAAACCTAGGAATTTTTTCTATATTTTTACAAATTTTTTACAAATTTAATCTGTTATCTGCCAAAATTTCAAGTCTCTGCAACGCTTAGTTTTAAAGATCTCCGTGGCCGCGCGGTTCGCCGCGTTTCAATGGCGCGGCCACGTTCAAACCCTTAAAACTTTTCAACCATAACTTTGACAAATTTATGGTTTTGGGAATCAAGTTTTACAAATTTTTACATAATCTTGGCATAGATTTTTAAAAAAAAAAACGCCGTGGCCGCGCCATCGAAACGAACACGTACATTTCGAGTTTGTTAGGATTTTACTGACGTAAAAGGGAAAATTATTGGCAATATAGGTATTTAGTGAAAGGCCATCAACGTGAGGAGCTCGTGACTAAATAATAACAGCCACACGGATCGATTTCAAGGTTAAGCAACGCTTGACGAGGTCGGTCAGTGGATGGGTGACCATTTCAACATACTGAGATGCCTCCGTGACTCGGAAAGCACGTTAAGCCGTTGGTCCCGGCTGTCTTTTGAAGATCTTTGACAGTCGTTACGGGTACTCAGAAGCCTGAGATCTGACACCAGTCTTGCCAAGTGGTAGGTACCGTGTTACCAAATTACTGGGTAGTGGAAGTTAGATTGGCAGTCGCTCCATGCAAAACACTGGTACTCAGCTGAACCCGGTTAGACTGGAAGCCGACCCCAACATAATTGGGAAAAGGCTAGGCAGATAGATAGTGAAAGGCCATCAACGTATTAGGTACCTACCAATTTTCTTTATAGATATTATAATTAAATAATTTAAATAAATGGACAAATTTCTAATTCCCAACTAAAAACTAAGCAAATCGGCAACATAGTAACGATACTTTAATTGAATTTAATTAGAAACATTATCAAACGTCCATGACACATTAGACTAATTTTTTCTTACATCAATATTGAGATGATTGCAAGTTGTATTAGGAATTTTCCATTGGAATATAAACTTTAAGGCTACTCGTGAAAGTGCAATATTGGTCATCATTAAATCAGGAGCTGCTAATTTATTGGTCACAATAAAATCTTTTATGATCGCCCATATTACTAATACGGGACTAGCTTGACATCTATCGACAGGATTGGTCCATGATTGCCCAAATGAAATTGAAGGAAGAGAGTCCTTTTTTCAGTAGTGGACACTGAACAGACCAGGTTGAAAAAAAAACCAGGGTGTTATGTACCACCAAAAACACTAGAGAAGACATTTTTTTTTTTTGTTATCTATAGGCTCGCGTTTGACCACTATCTCGCCTGATGGTAAGCGATGATGTGGTCTACAGTGAATTAGAAATAAATAATACAATTAATATTAATTGGTCTCTAGTTTTAATTAATGCCATGAATATTTTAGATGTTTACCTGAAGAAAACTTCACTTTATTAAAAAGCAGAACATACTACCAATTTTCTGTTAAAACCAGTAAATATTGTGATAAAATATGTTGCTAGATGCTAAAAATAAAACACTGGTATCTTAAAAATGTGTCATAAAACCTCACAATATAAATAAAATTCTCAAAACTCCTACTGAGTCACAAACATAAATTATCTTAAAACCTTACTAGGAAGATACGACATAGTTGCTCAGTATAAAGTGCTATAAAGCTCTGCAAACAGGAAATGCATGCCAATCTATTGCAGCAAGCGAGTTGCGAGCTGTCATATGCAACAGAGATAGCAAACCAATGGTAGGATGCAGTGAAGTACCAATATATGTAAATAATATTAACGCCATATCAGTGACATACTGAATTGAGATAACAATTATTAAAATACTTGTATTTTTAACCCCCGACGGAAAAAGAGGCGTGCTATAAGTTTAACGTGTTTGTGTATCGGTCTGTGGCATCATAACTCCTAAACCGATATTGATTTCGTTCTTTTTTTGTTTGAATTGTGACTTTATCGAGTGTTCTTGGCTATGATTAATGAAAATCGGTTCAGCCGTTCAAAAGTTATGCTCATTTGAATATTTGAAGCGGGTCATTTTCGTAAGATATAGTGTTATAATTACACTATCTGATCCCCGGGGCTTCGCTCCCGTCAACTGGCTACCCTGCCTACCCTGTATGTCTGCCCTGCCTACCCTACCTACCTACCTACCTAATAATTTTTATCTATCATCAATAATTTTCTCAGCGCACGCCAAAAAATGAATTTTATAGACAACGTTTTGTTACCTTGGGTTACATTATTGCAATTTTCATAAGGATCTCTACTTTTTTTGAAAATATATTATAGCCTATGACACTCAGGAATAATGTAGATTTCAACTGGTGAATTTTTTTTCAAAATCGGTTCAGTGGATCCAGAGATTATCCCTTACAACGTCACAAACACACAAACTTTACCTCTTTATAATATTAGTATAGATGCTTCGATGGATTGTCGATCGAAGTGTGTCTACTACCTACTAGATAAATTATATAGCGTGAAATAAAAAATGTGTCGAGGGTTTTTTAATTTTATTTGTGATTTAATGTTTTTGTAACGCTTTAAAAATTCCTAGACAGGGACAAAATAACCAAATTACATTTTCTCAACCAACCATGTTTACAAAAATGTTCGTCACCCCTGTTCCACTGATAAGTACCAACCAACTAATCTGTTAGGTCAAGTTCACAAGCTGTTTACTTTGTCGAGTTATTAGCAAAATGTGAAAAAAAACTCAGTTTATTAGCCGCGTCGCCGCGGTTTATAACTCTAAGATATGTTTTTTAATATGCTCTTGTTCTATTTCGCGGTTTTATTCTGTTCCGTGCTGTGCTACAGTGAAGAAGATCTAGGCTATAGTTTGAATATTGGAAACGCTATCGATGTGTTTGCGAAGTAAGTCTTGGTTTGTTATAATGTGTTTTAAAGTGCGTTATAAATACAGTTTATTAAGTTTAAGGAAAATGTGTGTAACAAATTGTGTTATTTAGAGTGATAACTTGGAATTGTGCCGTTTATTGTTTTGTGAAATAAATAGGAGATATGTTATACCCAGCTGTGATATTCTGAACTTTTTCAAAGAGCCTTATTGGCAGTGTAGGGCCCGTTATGTTTCATAGTTTAAAACATGTGAAGATTACACTCTTATCACAAACTTTTGCGTCATAAATAACTCATTTTGTTTAGTCTATTATTTTGATGCTAAATTATTATTTGATAAACGGATGTTTTGGTTAGGGTTAATACTCTAGGTTTGTCCGATGATAAACTTGCTTGGGATATTTCCGAGTGTAAAGATGTATCTTTGAATATCTTCTTAATAATTAGTAAGTATGTAAGTTATATCTAGGCAGTAGATTTTTGTATTCTTGTTAGACGTTTGACCACTATTTCACCTGATGGTAAGCAATGATGGTCGACGGTGAAGCACGCTTGCCTAGATGTAACCCACTCACTCTTGACTTAATGATTCCAGGTCCAGGTTTTAGCTATCAGGAAACAGAGACAGCGAAATGAACGTAATTATTACCAAAATGTTTAGTTCGTTTGGGTAGGATTACCACCACCATGTACCGATTCGCATTTTAGGTAGATTTAATTTTATTAGATTGGTTTCAAATGGTGTTTTCGCACGTTTGAATTAATCCAAAGGAACATACTACGGGGAAAAATATACTATTTCCTAGTAACCCAGGTCATGGTCTACCCGCGTTTCAAGTTTCATCCGCATCCGTTCAGGCTTAGAGGCGTGGCTGAATGAAAACCTCAAAACAAACGGGCTTTTTCATTTATAATATTAAGTAAATTTTAGTAAGTAGGATAAAACCACAATAGATCCCAATGGGTCGAAGTGTCCGAGTTGTTTCTCGGCCCCTCCACAAGATAAGTAGGATAAAACTTCCAAGGTTATCCTGTGTAATTCGCTGAAGACGTAATTACAGCTATGTATAGGGATACAGGTGGGTGACCATAAGCTCTTAGAGCAAGGTTATTTTGAGTGTGCGTAAGAGACAGATGTATATGACTTGTATACATCTGCCACTTTTCTACAGTCAGACAGTGTGATAGTTTTGACACGTCATAGTACGGGGGCAGACACGAGTTCAAAATAAGAACCAGTCCCGGTGCGCAGTACTCATATGTTTATCGCCAAACTTTTTGACAACCCTGAAGTTCGCTTTCCAATGCGCAAAGCACGGCTCGTTGCTTTTTTTGTATGAGATTTAGGTACTATACTGTAGCCAACTTCAGGGCGGCCAAGAAGTTTGGCGAGAACTATAACCAGCGTGCGTGTATTTCTAGATCTAGATGTATAAACGTTAGTGTAGCAAAGGGAGTATAATACTCACAACGGATCTTTGTGTGTCTGAATTAGCTGCAAGAGCCTGCGCAGTAGCTATTTTTGTGTCAATATTTGAAAGTGAAGATAGCATTGTATAAATGTCTCTTTCACTCGCTTACGTTTGTCGCATCATCCTATCTCGCTTACTCTATGAAGTTAAACTATTTCTTGCGCAGTAGTTGACAGAACTAACTTCAGAGACACAAAGATCCGCTGTGAATATTATAATATCTAAGGAGCGTAGCAGCCGGGCGAGCACGGCCTCTGTGATAGGCTTCAGTCACGCATTTTATAACGATTTTTGCTCCCAAACTGTGATAAAAATGTGTAACTCAAGCCTGTCACAGTAGGCCGTGCTCGCCCGGCTGGTGGCGTTCTGTGGTTTCTGCCTACCCCCATGGGGAAAAACTTGAGTTTATGTATGTATGTGTTCCAATTATATTCAAATAAACAGATACGTTATACACACCCAAAACAATTGAAAAAAGTGTTCCGCGCAGCAGCGGCAGCACACATACACACTTTTCATTCATCTGACATTTCACTACAAGTCGAAAGGGATGACTTGATAAAACCAACAAGAAAAAAAGAGACAGCTAGTGTTTGTCACTTGCGTGTGAATGTAAACAAACATTATGCTGACCACCAATGTTGTTATCTTTTTCTAACCTCCAAGTATCAGATATTAGAAAAAAAAAAAAATGTGAATTGAGGCGTATTGCGTACTTACTTATGGTGTGAGATCTCTTCTGTTTATATATACTTTGGTATCGTATTTGGTACAATTTCTAAATACACACGATGGCATCATTTTGTTTCAACAAAGCCTATCGCTCTTCGCCATGCGAGACAAAAACTAAAGACTAAAGGGCACAATTGTGACCTATTCGAGTCTTCACAATGCGCGCGCTCATAACATATCTGTGTATTTGAATATCATTAACGTCTTCACAATAAAACAATGGGAAGACACTAGACATGAAAATATAAACCTTAATGACATCTCAAACTGTCCACAGTTACGGCGACCTTTCCCAAGTAACGCAAGTGATATCAGCAGACTACGAAGAAGAAGAAGGCGAAGACCCGATAGGTCCTTTCAGTGAGAAGAACATAAGAGTATTTTCCAATGTCACCAGTAAAGAGACCATGGGTGATACCGACGGCATCACGAATATGGAGCTTTTACTATGCGAGACGTTTGAGGAGTTGCTCGACGCGTACTTCAAGAATTTTCATATACAAGGGTGAGTAATATTACTTAACTTTAAAATTATTTTTTATTTGTGGTGCTGGAAAACTGCTTATCCCAGTTGTAAACTACCCTTTGTGCCTATTAGTCTTGTTTATTTTGCCTCCTGCTTGATACGGGGGGAAGTGGAAATTATGTTTTTTTTCCGATTCCTCTGTTAGTCTTTTCTGATTAATTTCACTGCGGGATCCAAGACAGTTAAATTCATTATCCGGGACTTCGTCAAATTTCATTGCCTCGGCGCTTTTTTGGTGGTCGCCATTGTTGATTTTGACTTTCAGGAGATGCAGTGGTTTGGGAATAGTGCGGTGGGGACATGTCCCAAATTTTTAGCGCCTTGCAAACCTATCATACGGGTATTACTGTCTCAACCAATCGTTAACCGAAAGAGAAGTAGGATATAATACCCGGGTCACGGATAAATTTGAAAGAGAGTTACCGCGGCCTTGGCACAAGCAACTGAAGGAACAGGGATGGGTTTTAGTCTGTAAAAGTCTAACACGTCCTCCCGCTTCACCCAGAGCGGGAGAAGTCATTGGATGATTGCCCAATCCAAAAAGAAAAAACGGCTGTGATACCCAGATAGTATAGTCAGCTATAGGTACCACATGTTTTTTTTTTATTCTTTCGTTCCTATTAAGTGCATCTAATTTGTAATAATTATCATTGTAATGCGGATAAAACCTAGAACAATGGCGGGTATAAAATAAAATACTCCACGCTTGAATTAGCATGAATAAATCAAAAAGAATCCTTATGAGGAAAATTACCGTACTTACCAAGAATCATGACAGCATCTTACAAAAAAAAGAATACGGTCAATTTAATTGTGCACCTGGTGATGCTATGAATGACATCACTCTGGCATTTGAGATTGGTATTAGCGCACAAGGCGAACGCGGGCCGACGCGCGGGTAGGCAGTACTGGGTCGAATTCTAGCGTAATATGTGCGTGTTGTAAATAAAACTCCTCTTTTTACAGAGCTGACAAGCCCTGGAAAGCTTTCATGGGAGACTGGATACACGACGAGATAATGAGAACTTTCGGCATCGAATACGATCCAAAACCTGACTGCTGTTTCGTCCTAGTCAAATTGACCAAAGTCCACAAGACTGTAGAACTGGGGAATTTAGACGGAGTAGCGGTACAAGACTATGTGTTGAGAGCTATTGAAGATCTGAATGTTACTGACACGGCTGATGTCAGGAAGTTTATGAAGAGCTATGGGACGCATTATATTGATTCTTACGCGACGGGAAATATTATTTACCAGGTATGTGTTGACTAAGTTTTTATGGCAACTGGGATTTCGGAGGGGCTGGTACCATTATTTCTCACGAGAAAAGTTCAATAATTGAGTAGATCCAGTTCTCGAACAGCCGTAAATAAGAGTAAGTTTAGTTTTAACAAATGGGGAAAATATGATATAGCATAGGCATTTGACTCTGAAGTATTTTTTTACAACGACATTAAAAACCATAGCCATTCCCTGTTGTAGTTACGAAACAAAAATATTAGCTACCCTGAACTTAAGTTTTTCAAACCTACGATGATAATAAATTTACCGGTTATGTTTTCCAGGTGTTTAAATACAAGAGACGTGGGTTCGACATGTTGCGTTCATACATTTCGATGCGCAATACCAGACGGACGGGTACTGCCAACCTTCGCTTCTACTTCTCCTCATATTTCCTCAAGCAAGTTGGAGAAATTAGGGTAAGTTTAAAAATCCTTTCATGGCATTGAATGAATTTCGCTAATAACATCTCAGAGTTTTATCATTATGCCCAGATGTAAGAAAAGCATTTGGTTGAGTTTAGCACAATATACCATGTCACCTCAAACGAAATGTGTGGTCAAATGGCGTAATAGTGGTGTCGACGATGTTTAATTCACAGCGTACTTACTCTCCATACCCAAAAAAATAATTAAAATGCAAAATGTTACAGAAGTAAGAGTCTAACGGACTTAAAAAATTAAATGGTGTTCCACAGGGCAGTATACTTAGCCCGTTACTATTCCTACTCTTTACTAATAAATATATTCGTTCAAATATCGCCAATAACCACACAACTTTACATCCACAGATAGCAAGCGGAAACAAGACCATAGAAACTTGGGCAAGAACCAATCTCAGAGACAGCCAATACTTATACTCAAGACCAAGTCTTCTACGACTGAACTACAACGCAGTTCTAGTCAGCAAGTTAAACAGTCTGATGGACAAAGGAGCGTTAATAGGCCTTAATTTAAAGACCCTAAGGCCTATATTCAAAGATAGTCGTAAAGCATACGGTTTTGCTGAAGTAGTAGAGAATGATTTGCTACTCTGGGAAGTCAACGCTTAGTATAATTTTTGAAGATTTCTGTCGTGTTCAGCTAAGTACCAATGTTTATTTTATATTCTGATTAATTGGCTGATTTGTGTTAGTTACTACTTAAATTAAATTACATTTTAAATGTGTGATAGAGTAATTTGATGTTACTCTAAGAATATTCAGAACGCCAAATACTATTATTAAACTTTTCAATTTATGAGGTTATTATCTGAAACATAAGGTACAGCTGATGCTGTGCTCCAGTTAGTAAACTCATAAGTTACTGAGAAACTTTCTGTGGTCAAATACTACTTAGAAAATACTTAATATTTTCATAAAAACATAGAAATATTTTTTAAATCTACCTGCTCATTGTAAATACCAGTATTTCATTATAAATAACAATAAAACAATTTTAAATACTACATTAGTTTTAATTTAGTTTTTAACATTTATTAATACAGGTATTAAATCGTCACATCATTATTATTATAAAGCTTGACTTCAAAACTAACTAAGCTTAGCGTAAAGAAAATTACCGACGAACAAATTAAATATTACATTTTAAAAACAACAAACATATATTTAGAGATCTTAAAAGCTCGCATACAAAATCAACTAAACTTTTTAAGATCTTTCATTCTTTCTGTTTCAACTATACTTTTAAAAAAGCTAGATCTTACTTCGTATTTCTAATAATTTCTAGTCCCCGAACACTGAGCGATCGCGATCATGATCTTATTCATTAAGGAACTGATCCAGAGCAGCCCAAGGTCTAAGCAATGCACATGAGATTTGTTACGGAGATCCGTAACCGAAACTATCGGATATCCGAAATAAAAATGTATCCGTAACCGAACCCGATATAAAATTTTCGGTTAGTTTCGGAGGGGCTGAGTCTAAATAAGACACGTTAAGACAGATTTTGCTGCCCGGCTCAGCCGACGCACTAGCCGCGCGCGTCAGTTGCATTCAATTCAATCAATTAATTTATTTGTTCTCTTTTTACAATAATAGGTCACCTTAAAATTAACAATGTTTTTGGCTAATGCTATATTCCATCATTGTAAGAAACTGGTGCCTGAAGTAGGTTTTTGAAAAGCCTGTGTTACAGGTCATCAGACACATACATGCATGCTTGCATGTTTGTTTATTAGAAAAATCTAACATATGTAACCGAAATTATCCGAAACTAACGGATAATCCGAAATAATGGCTGGGAATCAAATAAACCGGGAAGCTATTGGGGACGCGCAGCTAGCGTGGATGGAATGAGGTACAATGTAATAATACCCCATAATAATGCAAATTTTCCGACAAGAATTATGTAAGCAAGTACTTTGAAATTAACTTTTTCATCACACTTGCACGTAAAAAGTATCTAAACATACAGGTTAACTTGGCCGTAATGCCCCATATAAAACCCTCGGGCTTTCTTTTTGTCATGAAACCCTAGGGCGGTAAGTATTTTTTTTTTAATTTATGGCACAGCACACAAGTCATGCAAGTTCAAGCAAGGAGTTTACACGCAATTGAAAAATTGACTTAAAATGTTATCTAAACAGGAATTTCTTTGCAATCTCGCTACATGTTACTTGAATACTCAACTAATGTTCTTAACAATCGATTTTAATAGTTATACTCGTAGTATGAAAACATCAAAATTGTTTAATACTTTTTACACTCCGTCATGGCTGTATACCTACGTAAGTATTTGCCCTTAAAGTTTCTGAACGAAACAATGTACAATCTGTGGTGTGGGCAAAAATTCGCCAACCGCTTAAAAAAAGTTCACGTATTTCGTAATAACAGTTGTGCTGACTTGTGTATTAAAGCTATAATTCATAATTATTACTCGCAAATGTGATGAAAAACATTGTATGTATCACGGGCGGTACGGGAATTACGAACCTCGACTCAGAAAGCCCTCAGTCTTCGACTTCGGGCTTCTACTAGAGTCTCGATCGTAATTCCTTACTTACCGCCCTTAAGGGCGCGGCGAACTTAGCTCGCAAATGCAATTCGAGGCGAGCGAAAAATTCGTTCGGAGTATTGCTATCTCAGTTTGCACGCACACGCGGTGCGCCGTGCGTAGCCGTGTGTGTGTGTGTGAGCAGATAGATATCGCTACCTATTATCATCCTATCGACTCGAAAGCCGGCTGACGCGAACGGCGCCCGCGTTCTTTTGTCTTATTTATGTAGGTATTCCTTTGATAAACCTCAAACATGTGTTATAATAAATAATGAATGCAAGTAATATATTACAAGTGTTACTTAGGCAAAGTATTAGTAAAGGACAAATATTCCAATAATGTATGCCTATTTACGCATATAAGTAGATACAGATAAATAAAAGCGCTCTGAACTAAGAATATCTATACCAATATTATAAAGAGGAAAGATTTTTTTGTTTGTTTGTTTGTTTGTACCGAATAGGCTCCAAAACTACTGGACCGATTTCAAAAATTCTTTCACCGTTCGGAAGCTACTCTATCCCCGGGTGACATAGGCTTTTTATCTACAGGAATAAAAAGTAGCCTATGACACCCGGGGATAGATCTTCCCACGGGAACGGGAACTACGCGGGTGAAACCGCGAGGCGTCCTCTAGTTAAAAATAAAAACAAGGATCTTGAATAAAAAAATTGCATCATTCATCTGTTTAAAAATATAAATCGAAACTTGATAAAGTCGTGTAGGGTGACCATAATTATATTATCGACTAAACGAAAAACAAAAATTACAATAATAGTAATCAGAAAACATAGTGTCAAAGATCCACACTAAACACGCTTATTTTCTTTCTTTCTAGTGTTTCTTTATGAAAACTGATGGCCAAAATCGTTTTTTCCTTGATCGTCGTGGCTCTGTAAATATTTTTGCAGTTTATTATGAGGTCGATTAGCCAGCCAGTTATCAAAGTCTATTAGAACCTCTCCAGGGTAAGGGTCACCGAAGTCCAGATAAAAATCCCAGAATAATTAAATAAACTAGAACGAATTTGGATTTTTAGTTTTTTGTAACAGGAATTTTACAAAAAAGTCCAGCAATATCTGGACCGAGGGAATAAAACCGCGCTTGTGCATGCAAGTCCAATCACATGGTCACCCTACCCTGGGTGAGCCGAACTGGCCGAACTAACGTCACAGTAAGTATAGAGGAGCAACGTAGGTAAGTCCAAGCGGTGTCCTTGAGATCATTACCTACGCCCGCTTTGTCTCATGACATGAATAAACAAACGAAAAATACCGGCCAAGTGCAATTCGGACTCGCGCACGAAGGGTTCCGTACCATTATAGCAAAAAAACGGCATAAAAATCATGTTTTTTGTATGGGAGCCCCCCTTAAATATTTATTTTATTATATTTTTAGTATTTGTTGTATAGCGGCAACAGAAATACATCATCTGTGAAAATTTCAACTCTCTAGCTATCACGGTTCTTGTGATACAGCCTGGTGACAGACAGACAGACAGACAGACGGACCGCGGAGTCTTAGTAATAGGGTCCCGTTTTTACCCTTTGGGTACGGAACCCTAAAAACAAAGCTTCGTAAGTTGATGGATAGGTAGGTAGGTAAATACTAATTTATACAAAACTAGCTGTCCAGCGCGACTTCGCTCCCGTCAATCTACCTACCTACCTACCTACCCTGCCCTACCCTACCCTATCTACATACCTACTCTATACTACATACATGATCGTACGCAACGCACGCAACGGAAGCTCTCAAAAAGGAATATTTTGCCCGTTTTTACAACATTTTTCATTTATGCGCCGCTCCTACTGGTTGTAGCGTGATGTTATAACCTATAGCCTTCCTCAATAAATGGACTATCCAACACAAAAATATTTTTTCAACTCCGACCAGTAGTTCCTGAGATTAGTGCGTTCAAAAAACAAACAAACTCTTCAGCTTGATAATATTAGTATAGATAAACTAAGGTACCTATTAATTTACCTTATTGTATTATGTCATTGGGAAATAGGTACTTCCTGTGAGAAACATCCCAACGTTCGGAGACCATATCGGCAACCGAACCATATGGTAAATAATAACAAAGTCCGTAAACAACGCAAAGTTCGTAAAAAAGTATATTACTCAATACCAAAGTTCAAATCACAAGGCAAATCTAAATCCAAGTTCATAGCATAAGTCAATAGTGTCAAAAATATTAAAATAATACAATTTAGAAAATAAATAAACGCGCACATAAAGCATAGTGAAGTAATCGTCTAATAATGACAACAAACAATCCACAGAACAGTAGAACAAAAAACAGTAAAACACACCCGAAGCACACCCGAAGTTCCCCGAACAAACCCCACGCCGTACGAATGATACACAACCGTGAGCAGTGCGACCACGCACACATTGACATTTGCTTGACGCGACAGCAATACTAGCTATTGGAAATGTGTGATTAATTTGATGTGTTCCGTAATACCAAAAATTATGAATGAAAACTTAAAGTCTAAAAAAAAAAAAACGATTATTTGTAATTTGATAATATGAGCTATGTTCCTGGTACGATATTAATAAAGATATTGTTTTTTTATAATACAGAAATATCAAAAAGAAAACATGTCATTTACGCTGTAAAAATATACAAAATGGAATTCGCTAAAACTTCATTTTAGGTGAGTATTTAGAAAAAAAGAAGACGTAGGAACCTAGATAAATACTGTCTTAATCCGAATATCATCATAATATTGTGGTAATATGCTAAAATTACAAAAGATTTTGGTATTACGTTTGTATGGACAATTCATGGTTCGCCGCGCTCTTAATACACAATGTACTATTATTGATTGAAAAGAGTGTCCGTGGAGTTTCTTGCACGTTCTTCTCCATAGAGACCTACTGACGCTTGCGAATGTGCAACTAGCTTCATATTTTGCTTGACAATTCAAATATACCTTTAAAATTGTTCAGCGCATTGATCGTTCAATACCCTGATCGCAATCGCTCAGATCACAGTCTTACTCAGGATCACTTTTATCACTGCCCTTCCATACCCAAATTCAGGGGCGTAGCTACCGCCGTATCTGCCGTATCAATTATACGGGCCCCCGGGCCACAGGGCCCCCCGACGTGCGTAAGCAAAAATTAATAAAAACTTCCCAATTTTTTTTTGCCTGTCATACCTGTCGCTATTGTCCATAGAGGCAGAAACTTTAGAAAAACTAAAGTCATCATCAGCTATAAATGGTTTAATAAATCAGTTTGCCGAAAAAAATAGCAAAGAGAGTGTATATTTAATTTGATTGGTTGTTAAAAATTTTGGAAAAAGTGACAGATCGATAATTATATGAATAAATATTTCTTTTAATTTTATACAAACATATTTTTTCTTTTGTGAGAAATCTTTACCTTTCATAAGGGCCCCGATTTTTTATACGGGGCCCCGCCAAGGCACGCTACGCCACTGCCCAAATTACTTTCTAGAAAAATCCATCCAAAATATACTTCATTTCCAATTGATATGACAAAGGTGATCCTCGATCTAGTATATTAAATTTTTACAATTTAATTAAATTTTCAGCACTATAACAAAACTTCCCTAAGGGGTTAAAGAGATCATTTTTCATACTTATTCAAGTACCGACCAACATTTGGATTGGTACTTTATTTAGCGTAACAAGGCATCATACAGACGGTACATTTTTGTCTTTTACTATAATCATTCGGTCAGTGGTCTATTTTTTAGGGTTCCGTACTTGAAGGGTCCAAACGGAGCCCTATAATTGCTGTTACTCACGTGTCCGAATGTCTGTCCGTCGTCTGTCATCCAATTTTGTTCCGAAGAATTTTTAACTTCCCATTGACCTACGAACTTGTCCATTTTGTAAAGGAACTTGGGCCCCTTTGAAAAAATGGTTGTATCCTGATGAATTTGGTTGTATATTGTAGACAAAACACGTTATATTCATAATTAGAAAACATTTTTTATTTATTATGCGGAGTTCACGAGATATAACGATGTTTCTGTTCTTGAAATGAACCCTTATTACAATGCAATAAGGTACAAACAAATGTCCAAGTGAAGGAACCTGATCTGTTGTTGTCTGTACATATAAAGTAAAGGACACGGATAGAAAAAAACACAAAATATAAATCCTATTTTTGGATAATATTGAAATCACTGACACGAAACCTCATAAGGGGCCTGTGTATGGACAATCTCCTTTGGTTGCAATGTTTATTACGTATACTTTACTAACAAACACCAATATATTGGTATATCAGATTTTTACTTTGGTACGGAACCCTAAATGTGCAAAGTCCGACGCGCACTTGGGCGTTTTTTTTTTCTTTTTTGCTAGCTGTGATTACATTTTTAATTTATTTTTTTGTCTTTCTATTAAAGTTATACATTCGCGTTCTTGTCTTTTCTCTCTTCTTCTATATTTTAAACTAAATAAAATGTGTAAATCTTCTGAATTAGGCCAAAATATAATTAACTTGATTACAACAGAAAACAAAATAACTTACAGCTGAGACAAGTATAAAAACATGGCGCCAACAATATGAAAACTTGCAATAAATTAATAAAATCACTATTTTATTATTAGGTATATTGATTATGTTTAAGAGATTACAATTTTATTAGAAATGTACTGTTAAGTTATTAATGTTTTTTTAATAAATCCTTGAATAAAAGTGCACAATAAATATCAAAATCTATATAAAATCGAATATTCGGTTTTTTATTAGTATTTTTAAATACTATTATATTTTTTTTACATAAATAGGCCTAAAAATGTTGGTAATATTTTTAAGTATATTTAGAATATTGTGCACTTTCACACCAAGAGAGTTTCTAAGTAATACTAAAGTTATTATTATTCTATTGATTAAACATGATTTTTAACATTATTTCAGAATTTCGATCAAATCGACAGAATACCGTGGAAAAAGGTTTTCTTTAAAAAAAAAACATGTTTTTTTTTTGCAATTATAAATACTTAGAAATGAGTCATCAGTCGTCACTCACAAAAAGTTTTCAGTCCTTTCTGAAGAAGCTCGATACATTTTTTTCACTATGAAGTGGAGTCTAAGTATAGTATATTATGTAACTAGTGAATAAAAGACGGATTTAATGCGAGGGCCGTAGATGAATCACAAGTAAGTGAAGGATTCTAACGACTGAATCACGACCGTAGGGAGTGATTCATGTTGATTGAATCACGAGCATAGCGAGTGATTCAAGTGTTAGAATCATGAGCGACGCGAGTGATTCATGGCCCTCGATATAAATCCGTTTTATTCAAGAGTTGCATACTATATTTTATACCATGACTACGAGAAAAAGAAAGATTGAAGCGGCACATGGAATAATAATAAATAAATGTGTTCCTTACCTTTAAAATTTACAAAAACATATGAAACCCTGACCCCTGAGCTAGGTAACAGCACTTGTGTTTTAATCTCTATATCTAACTCTATCTCTAACTCTATATCTAACTCTATCTCTAACTCTATCTCTAACTCTATCTCTAACTCTATCTCTAACTCTATCTCTAACTCTATCTCTAACTCTATGTCTAACTCTATCTCTAACTCTATCTCTAACTCAATCTCTAACTCTATCTCTAACTCTATCTCTATCTCTAACCCCATCTCTATATCTATCTCTATCTCTATTACTAACTCTATCTCTATATTTATTTCTTTCTCTATCTCTATATCTTTCTCTATCCCTATCTGTAACTCTTATCTCTAACTCTATCTCTATCTCTAATTCTATCTCTAACTCTATCTCTAACTCTATCTCTAACTCTATCTCTAACTCTATCTCTAACTCTATCTCTAACTCTATCTCTAACTCTATCTCTAACTCTATCTCTAACTCTATCTCTAACTCTATCTCTAACTCTATCTCTAACTCTATCTCTAACTCTATCTCTAACTCTATCTCTAACTCTATCTCTAACTCTATCTCTAACTCTATCTCTAAGTCTATCTCTAACTCTATCTCTAACTCTATCTCTAACTCTAACTCTATCTCTAACTCTATCTCTAACTCTATCTCTAACTCTATCTCTAACTCTATCTCTAACTCTATCTCTAACTCTATCTCTAACTCTATCTCTAACTCTATCTCTAACTCTATCTCTAACTCTATCTCTAACTCTATCTCTAACTCTATCTCTAACTCTATCTCTAACTCTATCTCTAACTCTATCTCTAACTCTATCTCTAACTCTATCTCTAACTCTATCTCTAACTCTATCTCTAACTCTATCTCTAACTCTATCTCTAACTCTATCTCTAACTCTATCTCTCACTCTATCTCTAAATCTATCTCTAACCCCATCTCTATATCTATCTCTATTACTAACTCTATCTCTATATTTATTTCTTTCTTTATCTCTATATCTTTCTCTATATCTTTCTCTATCTCTATCCCTATCTGTAACTATTATCTCTGACTCTATCTCTATTTAAGTTTGTATCGAATATTTTATGCGCAAGGAGGTTGTACAGCATTGAGATGGAGTTTGAATATTATATTGGTGTGTTCTAAATTCAAACACCAAAACAGTGATTAAAAGTGCTTTTTATTCACTGTTTTCAGTGAATAAAATAAGCTTTTTAGAGGGGGAATGGTATAAAAGATATTCAGACCTTAGTTTTATTTTTATCACCGCGTATTTAATATCACACATTCGAATCCATTCTCTCTCACCTTTGTTTTAGAGTATTTTATTGTTTGGCACGTACAACCTAACATTGCACCAAATTGTTCAACTACCAAACTCCGACTTCATATTTCTGCCCCGGGAGTTATTATATCAGTTACTACGACAAAAAGGATTATCACGATAAACCTTTTGGCTTTTGGCGTATTTGATAAAATATTCGCGTTACTAAAGTCGTCACAATCAAAGAAGTCCGTTGACTTTTCTCATTTTACATGCCGCGGTAACTTTCTACGTATGAAATTGAAAAATCTAATTCATAATCCTATTTAATTACTGTGTTACCCGTACACTATAACAACGAGTATTATTCGCAAGCATCAAGTTTTAATTATTATTTAGTATTTTTATAGCTGTCAAAGCGGGCTTTTTATTTTTTGACACCTTAAGAACACAAATAATACCCTATCCTTGTTAAAATAAAGTTCATTTTGCATTCAAGAAATAAAGCTCTGGTCAAACTGAGGCGAATCTCGCGCGGGTTGTAGAACGATTTTCTCACACCGGTTGTGTCAACTAAAGTCTCGTGATATCATAATAATTATAACAATTGTCGTTACGGGTAGTCCGAAGTCCAAAAAACGGTCACCAGTCTTGCCAAGTTACTATCTATGTTGTGAAGGACCGACAGGCAGTCGCTTAATGTAAAATAAACTTTAAAAATTAATTTGAAGCCGACAGATATAGTTAATTTTTAACCCCCGTGGGAAAAGAGGGGTGTTCTAAGTTTGACGTGAGCGTCTGTGTATTTGTGTATCTGTGTGTATTGGTGTGATGCCACACATCATAGCTCCTAAACGGATGAACCGATTTTGATTTAGTATTTTTTATGTTTTAAAGGCGACATTATCACAGTGTGCCAAGCTATGTTAGATGAAAATCGGTTCAGTCCTTCAAAAAATATGAGCGTTTTAATGTTTGTGTTTGAATCGGGGTATTTTCGCAAGATATCGTGTTATAATTACGTGATAGATAGATTGTCGATCGAAGCGTACTAGATACATTATGTAGATAAAAAGCATTAAAAAAATGTGTCGGGGTTTTTTTTATTTTACTTTTTAAAGCATTGGTTACATGCCGCGCGGTATTCACTTCAGTTTGAACAATCCTTTAAAGCAAATATTTGCGTAAATATGCAAAGTTCCAGAGACTTTAAACAATTGGCATTATATCAACGGAAGCGCGATAGCTATTGATAAAATGTCAAAATTGTATGGGCGCTATCGAGATATAACGTGATCATTTTCTTACATTTTGGCATTATTTATGAAAACTTAATAACCACAAAATATGGCTAGTTAAAAGTTTAAATACTGATGAGCAGATTCTTAATTCAAATTGAGATGCGAAAGGTGTTTAATTCAAATATTTAAAGAGAATTTGAATTAAGAATCTCTTAGTGCCAAAACTAGACCTATTTTTAATTTCATAAATAAGGCTGCTTGTCTATAGTCCATTCGCGTTAAGATAATAGTGAGTCATCGTTGTCAACCGGCCTTTCGATCAATCGGGTCGCAAAAAATTTGAAAGCTTGCGAACCGATTGTTCGAGGGGCCGGTTGACAACGATGACTCACTATTTTCTTAACGCGAATGGACTAGCCTCTGAATAATACAAAGTTTTACCGTGATAACCCGTCCCAAATTCATCAGCTAATGTCGTATATTTTGCATAGACGAACCTGCAGCTCTCGGCTCTTCTCCTCGGGGCCTGGTCATCTTCTTCGAACCTCAGTGTATCTCGTACGTGCTAGTAACGCGGGTGCACGCGTACTGGTTACGTGAGACACGCTTGCCGTTCAGAAGAAGAAGTAGGGGGTTGTTCACGCGGATCGATTTGAAGTTGTAGGCCTGAAATGGTTGGTGGTTATTGTTAGAATTTTGTATCATATAGAATGAGGGCTATCGCGTTTGAATTTGCCGCTAGGGGCGCTGATGTAGAGTAAGGTCTTCTAAATGTCAAAATTCACCGGTTTTTTGGCTTTTAGAGAGAGTTTATATACTTACATTTTTTTATTGTTGTGTTTATTTTCAAATATGAAAGTTTAAGATAGGTAAGGGATGTTCCTTATGTTTCGTAAAATTTCACCATCACACAAACAAGGGACCGCGCAAAACTGTGGCATACTCGATTTTATATTTAATCGCACTTCTATGACATTGGAGATTATTTTAATTCAAAGTTTGCTTGCGTGCGCGTAATAACAACGTTTAACAGCTTTATTTAAGGACCTTACTCGCTAGTAGCGCCAACTAGTCGGCACCAAGAGGTAGCCCTCATTGGAATCGTTATTTGTAATGTATCGTTGTTGATCTGCTAGTTGACTTAGTGTTTGTCGACTTAATCATCATCATTTCAGTCGAAAAACGGCCACTGCTGGACATAGGCTTCTCCTAAACAAATTTCGCCTTCAATAATAAAATACGTGTGACATAATGCCCAAGGATAAAGTCCGCCTTTGTACCTTTTGTTCATGAAGTCTATAATAACACAATGGGGTTTTCTGGAAAAATTATATGTACATTGATTATTTCCTGCCCAAATTACATGTTGTACTTGCGTGAGTATTCTGGTTTTTAGTGCAAATGTTACGCCATTTAAGTTCGGCCTGACTGGGTCCATGTTGCCAAATCAATTCGCCAATAGGGTAAGTTAGGGTAGTTGTAAAAAAAAAACCTGTTGAGTCCGTCAGTTAGATAACCTAAAAATATTGGACACATATTTTTCTTTTGCCACGTAAACAAAAAAAAAAAAAAACGACGATACAGTGCGTTGTAATATCGTGTGACGTCACGGTGTGCTACACTTTATACTGACAAAGTTACGTCACTACTAAACTTTGATGCGTTTTATCTTTATAAATTTTATTTTATTTGATAAAGCAAAAAATACGGTTCCAATATTATTTGATAATCTCACTGACGGACTAAATAGAATTATCATTTTTCTAACCAGGAAAAATCCCTATTGTAATTTATTGAGTTAAATGTACTACGTACTAGAGGAGACTCCTCAACTCAATTGTTTGTAACACGCGTTAGAGCGCGCGTACCCCAACTCACTTAGTCTGTGGCAAGCGCTCGCTGCAACGTGACACGTTTGAGTACTAAGTTTTGTTTCTTATAAAATGCCTTCGTGTGTATTGAGATACTGTTCAAACAACTCGAGAAATATAAATAAAAGTCAAGGAAAGAGTTTTCAACAGTAAGTTAAAAACACGCCTAATTTAATTATATTGTATCAATTTATTGTACCTCGTGACGTCGCTTCACCGCGGAGGCAATGTCAAAGAGTAAGAAAAAGTTCATCTGCGCGCATTGATTGTTTGAATCTTTTGTTTGAAATAGCTTCTCTAGTACGTAGTACATTTAACTCAATTTGTAATTCGACTAATAAATCTTCCAGATAGATTCGAGTTATCGCCAGGCATTTGATAGTAAACAAAAAATCATATTGACATGCTGTACGCTCCATACCACTTCAAACGCCAGCCAGATAATTGCCAGACTACTCTAATGTACAGGAAAGGCTGCTCTTTCAAAAAAATCACTAAACACCAATAAATCAGATGGTAACTTACCACATCTTCCGACTCATGCTTGTGTGTCCGCATCAATGGCTCCGGTATGGCCACACAATCACCGATAATGGTGCCACGGCCATCAGCCCAGTTGTATACCGTCACCAGCACGCATTCCAAGCTCTCATCCACCAAGGCAAATGTGCTGGAATATGGAAAACTTAAGGTTATTTAGAGGAAGAAAGATGTTTTGAAAGTTCATGCAAACATGATCATCATTCTTTTGCTGCTTTTCCAATTTATTTGGGGTTGGTGCAACATGGTCTCCTCCTTCCATACTCTCTCTTCTAGTTGTCATCCCAGAAGTCGATTTAAGTTCCTCTTGGAGGGGTGAATAGAAACAAAACATTGAAGGGAATTTTCACGTAATTTAAAAATAATTTGCAGTTTTAGTAGGTATTCCTATATCAATCAATCATCAATACATATAATAAATCTGTAGAAAAGTTGTTTTAGTACAACAAAAATATTTACAAAAATAAAAGCCAGGGTGTTAAAGGATAACCAACAGAACAAATTTCCAGCATTTTTGTAATTTTTGTCTGTTTAGTTGTGCACGGTAGATGGCGTTGTGCATTTGACGTCATTTTCTGAATGGCGGTGTTATGATTCTCCGCGGAAGAACGACCCTAGAAAAAAAATTGGTAGGTAGGAAGCCGCGGGCTATTAAAAAAACGATGCTCTGTTTGAAACCAATAAAGTGGTATCTCAGTTAAAATCCTCATCAAAGTTTTGTTCCCATCCACCCCTGCATTCCTATTTACCCCGTGTAACGGTAACAATCCCAAAATGTCAATGCATTCGAAAAGCATGATTTCAAGTTTCTACTTATGGTCTAGCTGTAACCAGAAATACTGGTGGCGTGTAAGCCTTTTCCTCTTTTTGAATTGTTGGATTGGTACCCGGATGATGGGAATAAACTAGCTCCATGGTTCATGAAATGACGGTGATCTATACAATACTCCCTGTGTGTACCCTTCCATTCGATTTGGCAAGCCCAGGTCTATTTGTCTTTGTATTGATTGAACCAGGCGTCCTTCACTCGGCCGTACTTACAACGATTTATGCCCACACTTTCACTTGGTCCCGGCACCACTCCGCCAGTCAGTTGAAACCGTTCGCGTGCAGAGCTCGCGCGTGCGGGGTCTTATAGTGCTAACACACGTCCGGATTTGGTACGGCCAGACTAACTCCACCCACAAATCCGTTGTCACTTACACACGTTTAGATATAGTACGGTCGGACTAACTCCGCCCACAAATCCTAGTGTTGCCGTATTTAAAACATTATATTCCATTTCTATTTATGACTAAGTTGAATGTAAAAATATCGGGAGACAATAACCAAAATCAGTAGATCGCCCATGAATCGGGGACTTTTTCAACGCTGGTTGTAGTTGGTACGACCCAACCAGCCGACAACCCTAAACACGTCCGGATTTGGTACAGAGCAGACTATATCCGGTGTGAAAACAAGCGGACTGAGATGGACCCAATTAATAATAATAATGTGCGGCGAACCACTCTACGCACGCTCGGATATGGTACGGCCGGACTAACTCCGCCCACAAATCCGTGGTCCGGCCGCACCAAATCCGGACGTGTGTTAGCATTAGTTCGGCAGCCTCGCAAGAAACTAGCCGTCACGAATTCAACCCAATAGTCACGGATATTAAGCTCAAAATTGTGTACTTGATCTCGGTGAGTGAAACATCTGTTCTGAATCAGCGGGGGGGGACAAGCACCGAGATTCGCACCGGCGCCAGTGCAGGCGCAGTCGTCGACCGCTCCTCTCAGTGAAAACGGTACGAAACGACGAAACAGGAATGATTTACAGTGTCGATATGCTAATACTAATAGTTTCACGTTACACAGTATAGTTGCACGTTTGTAAGCGTTGCGTTGTAAGTATGGCCACGAAGCTATTTCAATGCAATGATTTAATATAATAATAACAAATATCTTAAGCCCCGTATTCATTGGAAACAAAGTTTAGCAACACTTGCGTCACATTGTTTACCATGAATACGGAACATTAGCATGTTGTCAACATGTTTCTGCAGCACAAAACATGTTGCAAACTTTGTTTCCCAATGAATATGCGGCTTTAAAGACACACATACCACACAAATGAGCGTTCTATGACTCCGTCTTCAAAGTAGCTGTCAATCACGGGGCGGGCAGTGTTCCAAGCAGTTAAACTAAGTTCCATTTTGTAGTGGCAAGCATTCGAACAAGAAAAATACGTGCGTTTATAAAACAGAAACTTATGAACGGCGAGTTTTGGGCAAAAGTAGGTTTGCTAGCTAGCTAGAATAGTATTGTTGTTAGTTAACTGCCAAATATAAAGCAAATATCAAATTATTAAGAGCCAAAACAGCATAATCTATACTAATAATATAAAGCTGAAGAGTTTGTTTGAACGCGCTAATCTCAGGAACTACTGGTTGGAATGGAAAAATTTCTACTTTTTGTGTTGGATAGACCATTTATCGAGGAAAGTTATCCTTACATAGTATAAAACAAAGTCGGTTCCAGCTGTCTGTCCCTATGTATGCTTTAGATCTTTAAAACTACGCAACGGATATTGATGAGATTTTTTTTTTAATAGATAGATTGATTCAAGAGGAAGGTTTCTATGTATAATACACGCGGGCGAAGCCGCTGGCAGAGGCTAATAGGCTATATAACATCACGGTACGACCAATAGGAGCGGAGCATAAATGAAAAATGTTGCAAAAACGTGCATAATTATTCCTTTTTGAGAGCTTCCGTTGCGTGCGCTGCGTAAACGGTTTAAGTTACGCAAATAGAGAAAAGATCTAAAAAAAAAGTCCGCGACAGTTATGTCTATCTTTGAAGATTGACTCACTAAAACCTTTTTTTATGGTAATGAAATTTGTTCATTTGCGAAGTAGTTTTATCAACATCTATACTTGAAGAGTTTGCTTGTTTGTTGGAAGGGTAGGTAGGTAGTTAGTTAGCCAGTTGACGGAAGCCACGGGGGTCAGCTAGTTTTATTATAAACAGCCAATCATGTGAGTTAAATATCTGCCTAATGGATGAAGTGTATTAAACGGATAGTTTCTTGTGAAAACGCAAAACTCGCTGACTTAATAGCGGTGGGACGTAGTGATGTAAAAACGTATAATCTAGCCAAGATGAAGGTACAATATTTACTGACATAGCACTGACAGCTCAATCAACTAACAGCAGGGGTGAACATTTTAGATTCGCTCTAGGCACGGGCACGCAACGCGACGAAAGAAAGTTTGGTTCAAATAAATTGCACTAGATGGCGTGATAAGCTTCGCTTTGTTAATGCGCTTTGTGGAATATTAAGATTTTCTATAGACGAACTTAAAAAAAAAATATGTTCTTATTTAATTAACACTCTGCACAAAATTAAGGAATATTGGGCTCTTAATTCACATATCAAAGATTATTTGAATGGATCATTTAAAATGTATTCCAATAGATGGCGCGGTTTTAAATTACTGAGGCATATATCCACTTGATTTTTTTAATTAACCGAGTAACAACTTGCAAATCGCTGTTAACACCATCTATATCCATGGAACGGAACCGAACGCGATCGATGTTCTTAGAAAAATAATCAGTTTAATCAGGCGGATAACGCTAGTTACGTCGCCGGTTTATTTGTATGGGATGAGGCATCTGTATGCTAGTATTATATTATCTGTGCTCTAAGTAACCTAAACTTCTAACTCTATGACTTTGGATATTTTATTTTCTCCAATTATATTTCATGTGTACACTACTAACTCAGTCAAATCGATTTACAACAGATAAAAAAAATCTATAAGTATAGTTCTCGCCAAACTTTTTGGCCGCCCTGAAGTTGGCTACAATGGCTGCGCAGTAGGAAATCTGATACAAAAACAGCACCGTTTCGTGCCTCGCGCACCTAGAATTTGTTTTATTTTTGATGTTGAGTAGAGGTAGCTCAGAAAATGTTGTTGTACTTTGCTAGAAAATGTTGTATCTTCAAAATGGCTGGAGTAGGTACAGGTAAGTTCTCAAGTGACATCGCCGATTTTTTTTTTAAGCGATTTCGTAACGCTAATTGGTGCGTTGCCTTTTTAACCCCCTACGGATAAAGAGGGGTGTTATAAGTTTGACGTGCGTTGCTGTGTATCTGTGTGTCTGTCTGTGGCATCATAGCGCCTCAACGGATGAACCGATTTTGATTTAGTTTTTTTTGAAAGGTGATTGTGTCGAGAGTGTTCTTAGCTATGTTTGAATAAAATCGGTTCAGCCGTTCAAAAGTTATGGGCGCTTTACTGTTTGAATCGGGATGTTTTCGCAAGATAAGTGTGTCGGGGGGGGTAATTAAATTTTGAAATTTTACTTGTAGAGTTACACTTATAGAGGTATGTTAAGTATCCCTTTTGTACAAATTAATTCAGTATCGCCGTTTAAGTTTCTGTTCTAAAACATTAGCAAACATATTTAACTAGCACTGCCGTCTTCTCCTAAGTTCTAAGTTAACTACGCACTGATGTGGCTCTTCGTAACTCTAAATAATGCAGTTTTTCGAATAACTAAACAGAAATGCGATGGTTAGGTGACAAATACGTGTAAAGGAAGCTAGCAAACGTACAGCATTAATACGCAAAAATAGTAGTCACAGTGGATCTTCGTGTCTCTGAAGTTGGCTGCAAGATCCTGCGCAGTTGCTATTTAACCGACTTCAAAAAGGAGGTGGTTATCAATTCGACAAAACTGTTTTAATTGGTGAATTTTGATGATTCTTTTTTTTTGTTTGAAAGCTGGTGCGTGATGTGGTCTCATTTAAATTTAATCAAGATCTGATGAGGAACTTCGGAGATATACAGCAGAACTCTTCAACAAACAACGGCAAGTCTCTCGGGATTGCTGCAATCGCATGTCTGGCCATTTCAAAACATAACATCACGCCGGTAAGCTCTAAAGGGGTACGCTGCAATGTACCTACAGTTCACCCTGGTATACTCTCATTTTATCAGTTTTGTAAGTTTTATGTTACTTTGAGCATTATACGTACCTTACTATTAAACATGCTCATTATGTAACACAACTAAAAACTTTTTGACAAAAAAACACAACCGACTTCCAAATAAAAACACTACAAAGTGAAAATACACACTACAAGGCGAATTTGAATTTTTCACTCTTTAGTGTTTGTTTTTCGAAGTCGGTTGTACTTTTTTTGTAAAAGTTTGTGTCAATGTTGAAGTAGAAATAGCATTCTATAGCTGCCTCTTTCACTCGCTTACGTTTGTCGCATTGTCCTATCTCGCTCACTCTATGCAGTATACTCGATGACAAACTGTTTGTTGCGCAATGGTCCGCAGAGCCAACTTCAGAGACACAGATCCGCTGTGCATTTATACATGTGTATAAAATGACCACAATATGTGCAAAGTTATATTTCATCAATCTTCATTTTGAAGCACAATACTTAAACTGGCATTCGCCATACCCCATATGAAACATACATAATCTTGGATGAATATATGGAATGATATAACTAGCAAAAATACTAGGAATATGTACATAAGAAACCTTTGAGAAGACCATCCAATCTACCAACCTGCAGTGCTACTAAAATGGGACAGATACTTACAAAGGGACAGCATTATCATTGTGTATGGAGCCGACGACTTTGCCTAGGATGACTTTGGCTTCGTTGGGTCCTTCTTGCAAGGCGTCGAGCCGGGTGCGTTGCAGTGCCACCTCACGGCGATCGGCGAAAGAGTGGAGGGTGCCTTCGCCGTACAGGCCCAGCATTTTCTTGTCTATGGACTGGGGAATGTTGTTGGTTAGTCCTTAATTTGTCTATATCATACATTTCGTGTATTCATAGTCAGGTTTTTTTTAAACTTTGGTTAAAATGAGGCGGATCCCGCACAGGACAAAATTGTTCGCGCCGATTGTCTGAACCATAGAAATCTAAAATACAGGAGAAGTGGCAAGGGGGCGTGTCAGTGTCGGCGCGATGTGGGCCGACGGCGCATGTCATAGAGAAATGGCCGTCTCCGCGAACTAGTGCACTTTCGACCGTGATCGTGATAAGTTATAAGAATGCCGTGTTGTTCAGTGGTTTCTTGTAAAAACCGAAGCCGATACCAAAACTTTAAAAATCATGGAATCACTTACCATATGTAAGAACAAGTATTATTCTATATTTGTCTTTAAAATCATGAAAAACAACAAATCTTAAAATATTTCTTGGTTCTACTATGTTATTTTGTTTTCAAATATCACAACGACTGTACTATATTTGCGTTAAATACATTGCTTCTTAAACACTACCTAAGTTTGTCGCTAAGTGACTGGACAAGCAATGTAAACATTACCAAACGATACTTTATTAAGCGAACGCGTCGCGTAGTACGGCCGCTGCTTCTTGCGACGAGTTAGTGATGTGCCTGTGCAGATCCACTAACGTAGGCTATCGACAACAATGTCGATTGACGAATGATATATTGCTATTATAGTTTATTTTTCAATTTGTCAACCGTTTTAACCCGGTTGGAAGATCGATGTGAAATAATGTTTATTACTTATTTTGATTATTTTACAGCGTAGTAGAGAAATGCGTAACCAATTTTCGTAAAGTAAGTTAGTAAAATTTTGGTTAATAATCGGTGGAGTGTGTTTTGAATTATTGTATAAGCTTTATGCTCGTGCTATTTCCTTACTTATTTATGGTCATTGTATTTTACTTCCGTCAATGCTTCCAATGCATTAAAGTAATCGACATGGTTCAGAATTCAGATAATATATTAGTGACTTTTGCTTAAAATAAGTCAACATATAGCTATTTATTTGTTATGCATGGCTGTGTGTTTGTTTTCATATATTTAAGAATTTCTTTACTAACTAGCTTTTTTATAACAAAAACCTGCGGGGTAATTGCGTTACACACTTAGTTACAGTAGGAATCGGTTTCATTATGACAGTTCAACAACATTCATTGCGTTATTTACTTTGTTGAGCAGACCAATTTTTCGAACATTTATGAAGCAATGGATTAGAAATATGCTTCAAAGTCATTCGATCTTGAAATGACAATATTGATTAGCTGTACGAGTAGGCACAATTTGACGAAGAAGTTAGTACGCTTGTCCAAGACTTGCCGGATTTTGGCTCGCAGGCCATTTCTTACATTGCGGGATTTGTTGTGCATGGTTTAATAAAAACTATAAAATGTGAGACATGCACTGGTGCGCTACTTGCCGACAAATATGAAGAAGCACATTATTTTATAAAGTATAAGGACAAAGGCGGACTTATGTACCCATCTACTGATGTCGTCATGATTTGTAAGAGAATGGAAATACTCATAAAAACAGCTTGTCTCACCGGTGATACACTAACAGTTAAAACTAAAAATGTCAAACAGGAACTCATGGCAAAGACTTTGCCACATTTCATAGGATTTACTCTTTGATAATATTAAGTTTCACCAATTTGAGCAGTCCCCGATTAATAATCACATAATATTTCTCATCAAAACAGTCATGGAAAAATATATGAATTTAAGATTACATTTTTGACAAAAAATGCCACCGCAGTAATTTCAAAGCGTCAAGTGCTGCAAAAATACCTACACTTTACAGGTCAGTGAGTAAAACACCATAGCAGGGTTCAATAACAGGTAACTCCTGTTTCAATATGCTATGAAACAACGTAAAACAACGTAACCGGATTTTTGATGTTTTTAATTTTTTGATTTACTTAATACTATTT
The DNA here is from genome assembly GCA_964057195.1 of Orthosia cruda. Lineage (NCBI taxonomy): Eukaryota > Metazoa > Arthropoda > Insecta > Lepidoptera > Noctuidae > Orthosia > Orthosia cruda. The sequence continues at coordinate 29,228,740 of OZ059834.1, read as the reverse complement.
TTTTTGCTACATATTGTTTATTTTTATTATAATATTTTCTGGACATGTTGTTTTTTATTTATTTTATTTCAGGACACCAAAAAAATTTTTGTACGATAATAAATGGAAAAATCGATAACATTCCAATTTAGTCAATCACTAGCGTATATGTAAAATAAATTGCTTTTGCACAGCACAACGATAGCGATCGATGTTTTTGTGTGGGTAAGTTGTACGGTGCACGGTAAATAAACGCTGTGTTTGTTGGGATAAGGTTTATAATTGATTGTGTAGTACGTTCTGATTTAAGAAATGCGAATATGTGCGCGACTGTGTATCTATTGCCTTTACTAAACTGCATGTGTAGTAGTTGCAGTGTGGTAGGGGCAAACTGGAGACACAGGTTTCCGATATATTTTCGCCTACCGGGCACATCTCCTTGTTTATTATATCTATGGTCTGAACAATCTAGTAATGGAAGTGTTCAAAAAGGCGCGAACAGGCAGTGTGTGCCTTCCTAATCAGTTTCCCGCATCCCGCGCGGGATTCGCCTCAGTGTGAACAGCAACCTAATTGCGTAATTGAATTCGACAATGAACACGTATAGATATGGGTGACAACACCTTTAAAATAACGACTTTCGTATTTACGCAATACACTCGTTAGGTCATGGAAAGGTTATGTGAATTCAACTATTATTTGCGAAATGTGTCATACTCTTTCATCGAGTTAGGTTTCTTTCAGCAAAGGGAACATGCGCTGCCGAACTCACACAATTAGGCTGCTGTTCTTTAAGGTTACGGAGTTAATATTGAATGGTGCGTTCAACGAATATTTCGCGCATTTACGTCAAATTTTCATTATTACCTATAGAGTAGACAATATTCTTTTATCCCACAAATAATACCAATTAATTTGCTGTCACCGCTCGCGCGCAGAGCTCGCGCGTGCTAGGAGGAGTGCGTGGTTGGTGGTCGCGGGGGTCTAAGTTCGGCAGCCTCGCAAGAAACGAGCCGTCACTAATTCAACCCAACCGACATGGATATTAAGCTCAAAATTGTGTACTTAATCTCGGCGAGTGATACATCTGTTACGTAGTAAATTCTCTAATCTGTGGTTTCGTTTAATTGTTTTGTTTTACTTAGGTAATAAAAGTGTTATCTATTTATCTAACTACATACTAACCTGCACCATAGCAGCCAGTCGCTTGCCCTTCAGTTTTCCTCTCGTCTTTACGAGAGAATGCGCTGAGCTGACGAACGTTATTAGTCGTTTGTGCTCCTGCTTTGGGGGCTCCCATGGTGGGTCCAAGCGGCTTGCATACTTGAAGTTTTGCAGAGCTTCGTCATAGAATTCTGAATATTTTAGTGCCTGTAAAATATGGATAGGCGTAAAATTAAATTAAACCTTTGACTTACAATGGGCCTTATCAGCCTCATCATTATTGACTTACAATGGAGAGGGCTAGGCTCGGAGTTTCCTTGCGTGATCGAATCAGAAATGTAGAGATCCGCAAGAGAACCAGGATTACCAACATAACCCGAAGAATTGCCAAATTTAAATGGCAGTGGGCAGCACATGGCTCGCAGAACTGATGGCCGATGGGGCAGAAAGTTCTGGAGTGGCGACCGCGAACCGGAAGACGTTGCGTTTGAAGGCCTCCCACCAGGTGGACCGATGACCTGGTGAAGGTTGCGGGTATCCGCTGAATGCGAGACGCACGGGACCGGTCAATGTGGCGACGCTTGGGGGAGGCCTATGTCCAGCAGTAGACGTCTTTCGGCTAATATGATGATAAGTATATTTCACGCTGGCTAGAATTCGTAGTGGAGCTCGTTTATTTATTTAATTATCATGTTTGATACAGATCGATATAAAAAGCAATCCAACTTATTAAAAACTATGAGATATTCTTTTAGACTGTAAATTTTCCATAATATTGTTTCAAAAAAAATGTCAAAAGAAAAGATTATGAAAAATTGCAAGTTTTCTGAACAATATAACTAAATTATAAAATGTTTGCTACAACTAGCAGCAAAGCAGAACAGATTACAACGCAGGTTTTAACTATTTCACAAAAAATCACTTACAATTCCCTTATTGTAGTACAAATCAGGCTGTCCCTTAGCAATAGGATCCAATGCTGCCTGCCTGTAAGCTTTCATAGACTGCTTCAATGTATCAGGATCTTGGGCCACCATGAAAAACTGGCACAGGTACGCATTCCCCAGCACAGTCCAAGACACACCATCTTTAATATCTTGAGCCACAGCTTCTCTGGCCAGCTCAACACTTTTCAAAATAGCTGGATGTGCCTCCGTACGCTTTTTGTCACCACTTTCTTGACGTAGGATGATTGAGAGGCAACGAAGCGATAAGCGGTTGCGTTCCTGGAAAAATATTTTTATATAAATTCAAGAAATAGCTGAACTATCTGAAATTGTATAAATAATAGCTCCCTGTACCCAATGAAATTGTAGTCCAATTTAAATAAAGTATTTCAATACGACGATTAAAAGGTACTTAAATGCAAAAATATACAACAAAAATTTTCAATCCTTGTTGTTTTTTCCAAAAGGAGTTTCATATCGAAAAGAATGTTGTCTTTTGAAAACTCATAATGCTTTATCATCAAGAAGTAATAAAAAGAATAAAACCAATCTCTCTAATTGGAAAAATGTATTCTAATTAACAAAAAAAAAAACAAATTAGTAATGATTGCAGAATCAGCAGCTATTTTAGAACATAACTTACATGTTTCAAAGCCCCCTCAAAACTAGCCTTCGCCTCCTTAACATTCATATTCTTCCAGTAGCACTCTCCAAGCTCATTCCAAGCATCTATAAGATGTGGGTTCAGTTTCACCGCTTTGCTGAGACACTGCGTGGCTCTGGCATCGTATGTGGGGCAAATATTGTAGCAGCGGCCTTTCATGTAGAGAAACTTGGCACGATGTACCATCGGGATCTGTGAGTCCACTGAAAATTATTGTTCTGGTGTTACATAAAATTTTCTAATTTTGGTGGGCAATTATAGTGATTATAGGTACTCGCTCAGCATTTTTTTGTGTTTATAAGCAATAAGCTTTTGCCCAGCAAATAAAAATCAATAAACAGGACAATCATATTGGGAAAACATAACATAGCATCGTAATTTTATGTTGGAACAATTAAAAAATGATTTTTAGAATTTAAAGTTAAAATAATACAAAGGTGTTGATGTTCTAAATTGTGGATAATTACCAGATGTTTAAATACAATTGTACTACCCGCGTGCGATAAGTTGGGACCTTATAGGAATGCAACTCCCTGCCTGCTTCCCCCGCACTTCCCTGGTGGTGTCCATATCGTACTGTTCGCATAGCTATTTTTTTACTAGGATTTTGATTTTCATGATGGCTTATGTCACGTAACAACAAGCTCTAGATTCCTTTGCTATATCAAAGCGCTGATGTCCCAACTTAGGAGTAGTATCTAAGTTTATGAAATGACAACCTGTATTCTCCGAAGTGGAAAGGGTACACCCAGCATAACAGCAATCAATCTGCCTAGCCGTTGATCTACTATATTGGGGTCAGCTTCCAGTCTAACTGGAATAAGTACACCCACATAACAAGTTGACAATAATAGTCTCAAATTTAGATTTCAAACAAAAATAATCTAATTAGATTCTGATTCAATTAAAATCTATTTAGATATAATATATAATCTATCTATATAGTTTCTTACCATCAATTGACTCAAATTTCTCAATCAATACTTCTTTCTTTTCTTCTACACGTTTGTTCTTTTCTTCGGCCATTTCAATGGGATGGTTTTCAAAAAACAAATCCCTAAATGCATAAAGTTCTTGCAGCTCTTTCTACAAAATAAAAAAGATTTAGTATTTATTTAGAGGTATGTTGTATAAATTATTGGTGTAAAATAATTTCATTTCTACCAGATGAGCAATAACGCCGACAAACTTAAAAATTAAGATGAAAGCGGTAAAATAAATGGTCAACATGTTTCATTACTTACCAATAAGCTGTCCATTAGTTCTCCTACATCCTCCACGATCTCAGCTTCAGTATCAGAGGCTTGAGACATTTTTGCGTTTTATTTCACACAATTACTTCAATATAACGCTGTGATTATAATTTAATTAAATCCCACTATCCCAGAAAGCCGATTGCCGTCGGCAATTTGGCGATAGCATAGCTCCCAACCTCTATGCTCCCAATCCAACATAAACAAAGAGGTTTACTTTTTAGCTGTCATTCGTGAAAGACAAAGATAGCCATAAAATTTCACTAACGAGACATGGAACAGAAACTTTTAAAATGCTTAAAGTTCTTGTTTACGTACAAGACCTAAATACTGAATTTAGTCTATGATCTTTATTTCACATTACAATAGTGTACCTATGCGTTAGTTTTCCTTTTATTCAATGCTTTAATGTAGGTAAGAATATTCGAAAATAACATTTCAATCTATTATAATTTGATAAAATAAAAGGTTTAATTTCATCGGCGGCTAGAGATTGCAACTCGAGTTACTAACTCGAGTTGCGCCTAACTCGGGTTGACTCGAGTGGTATCTTCCAAACTCGAGTTGCTATCACTAAAATGTAAAATAAAATATGTTATAGAACAACCTTAAATATTTCTTAAATGTTTTTACAACAATAACAATATTTTTAAAGTTTGAACCAAAAAAATTTAAAACCAATAACCAACATTAAAATGCATCTCGATTAATCTCGTAATCCACGATTTCGGAACTATTATGATAACAAATTAAAGAATGCCACAAAAGTGGTATCCATTTTGCAATGTAAGGTTGTATTTTTAAAATTAGTCTGATTATAACCGTTTGACGTGTGTTTGTTTATAAAAAGTTTTTCCCCCAGCGAATAGGGTATAAGTTTACTAATCTTATTTTTTTTTTCTTAGCCTGTATTGTCCCACTCCTGGGCAAAGGCCACCCTTTCATTTCCCTTGGTGTTTTGTCTCATCTCGCCAATTCTCGAGGAACTTATACAATTTATCTGTTAAATTCCTATTATGTAAAAAACTAGTTTTAAACAAATAAATAATTTATTATAACTTAGTTTCGTTCTGCTAACTCGAGTTGCGTAACTCGAGTTATGTGAATTTCAACTCGGGTTAACTTGAGTCGTGTTTATCCCAAGTTGGCCCATCACCGGAACCATCAAGAATGAAGATTATTTCAAATTGCATTCTTGGAAGACATGGCAACACCAAGAATCCAAGATATTAAATGTCAAAATGTCAAATGTCAATCAATCATCAATAATTCGGCTTGCTGTAGTGTAGTATTACTGTAGTGTAAACAGCTGTGTTAAACTGTAAACAGTAGTTATTCTAGTCCTACAATGGCATACCATACAGACATCATCGTAGACGAGAATGGTAAATCTAAATGTGGATTGTGTAAAATGTTTATTCAAGACAGTGATATATTCATTGAGGATCATCTTAATGACACAGAACATGCAAATATGTACATACAAAGACTTATGATTCAGAACAATATTGTTCTCAATGGCAAAAAAATAAGTTGTCTTTTGTGCAATGAGGTTGCTGATGTAACAGAAGTATTACACCACATAGAAAGCTCTCAACACAAAGACAAAATTAGCTCGGTGAAGAAAATAATTGAGAAGGATGGAGGATTTCTTGTGTTACCGGAGGATATAACTATTAATGGTTCTAAAGTGAATTGTTTGGCCTGTGACCGCTGGGTAGACTTCAATCAAGGATCAATCAAGTCTCATATTGATTCTGCAAAACACAGAAGAGCTAGAGCCATAGCAGTCCAACCATTAAATGCAATATTCTCTGTTGAAAATAGCGCTGGAGACCTCTGGTGCAAAATCTGCCAAGTCTATTTTGAAAATTACATAGAAGTTATATTTGAACATGTGGATGAAGACCCAGTACACTTCAAGAATATTGGCAAATTACATCTGTTGATCAAAGATCAGAATATAAGTATTGAGAAGTTCTTATATGACCCTAAGGAAGATAAGGCTCTCTGTAAGCAGTGTGAGATTGAAGTACCTTGTAATATTGACAACTTGGATAGACATATTAGGGGTAAACAGCACATCAAGAATAGTACAAATAAGGACAAAAAGAACTAAAATATAATTATAATCAGTTGTATTTACTTATTCATTTAATGTAAAATTTTGTTTATTTACACCGAGGCTCAATAAAATTAAATATAATGATAAAAATTTGTTTTCTATTCATTTTATATTTAAAATAAATGAAAATGATGTCATTTTATTACAAAATGTTGATTCTTTCCCCTTTTTGCAATGAAGAACATCAATGACCTGACTATAGTAGGATCAATAATATTATTTTAGTTATTGAAAATAACATTTTTTATTATAAATATGTGGTCAATACCATAATCAAGAGGTCTCTCCGAAGCCCTCTAAAAACAATTGAAATAATTGTTGGACGAAAGGTTTTACCGAGTTCTATGATAATATAAATATAAAACCAAAATGATAAAAAATAACGTAATTGAATCTTCTTTCATATATATAAGGCATATCTATGCCAGGCTATGTTTTATTATATTCACGCTCGGGGATTCCTCGAAAGCAAATTATTTTATGTTGTAACAGTAAAAAATATATTTTATAAATGATGCAATTAAGCTTCTGTTCCTCTTTCAGTTAGAATTTAATGGTATCGATATTCTGAATTATGGATAATTTAATTATCAGATGTTTTCATACAATAAATTGTATCTAAGTTTAGGAAAATGAAAGGTCGCCCAGTGCCGCCGTTTGTAAAATGTTGCCATACAAAAAATATTTAATGCCATCTGTCATCCATCATCGATCTGCTGTCAAAGAGAAAAGAGCCGAGAAAAACATAAAAACCTGTCAAACTGTCAACTCAATCCCAAAAAATTTCGCGAAATTTCAAGTTACTCATTTTGCCCGTAATCCGCTGCTAATATAAATCGATATTAGTGTAATTAACGTAACTATTGTAATAAGTTAAAATGAAAACGGGATTGTTATACGGGGTAGTCGCCTGCTCAAAGACGCGAGTACGCTGCGTATTCTGCGGGGTTTATATTCCGAAGGCTAGTAAATGCATCGAGCAACACACAAACGGTGCAAAACACAAGGAAAACATAGAGCTGATGAACCTGAACGGCATATGTTTTAATGATGACATACTTCACTGCAAAGCATGCAACCGAAATCTACCGGATGATGAATCTGTTACCAAGCACATTGAGAGCGAAGACCATGCGAACTGGATGGCGGCAATGGACGACCTCGTCGACGGCGAGTTCATCACTCTAGACGCCTTCCTCTCTTGCGAGAAAGACGAGGTCTTCTGTGAGGTGTGTAACAGCAACGTCAACTGCTCCCTCCAGAGCATCGAGGAGCACGTCAACCACATCAACCATCGAGCTAACATCACCTCGCGTCTAAAACCCCTCAACGGCATATTCCCAGTAGATAATGAAGATGAGGTCTGGTGCAAAGTGTGTGATGCATACATTGATAACACAGTTCAGAGTGTTCTCGGTCACATTGACGATGATGAGCAGCATATGGAGTGGTTCACTGAGATTGAAGATCTGATTGAAAACCAAGAGGTTTCTATAGAGTCTTACTTAGCAAATGAGCATGAGAACTTTGCCTACTGCAACAAATGCCAGATGGAAGTAATTTGCAACGCTCAGAGTATTGAGAGCCACGTGCACAGTGACGCACATTTGAATCAGTTTGCATTATAGGACTACGCCCCCCCTACCGTCGTGGCCGTGGCTAGTTGGGTTCAATGAATGAGTATTATTTTTCAGTTCTGTTAATTTTCCAGTTAATAATTTTCATATTTTTTTCATTATATAAAACTAAGCATTGTTTTGTAATTATTAAGATTTGTTACGATGCACTGAAATATATCACTACATAAGAACTTAAATTATTTTACTGTAGTTAATTTAAAAGGTTAGTAATTGTAATTTATTTATACTGAACGCAACTGAACGACAGAACTTTCTGCATGATGATGCAAATTGATTCACGCTTTTTGATCTGAATTTTAACATTATAATTACCTAGTATTCAAAAGGCATAATCCATTTAAATTCTCTGTTATCTGCAATATTCATCATAGTTATCTGCTTTAGTAAAATAGTACCAGTGCTTGTATTTACTCATTAGATGTAATCAAAATGTATGAAATATTATGATCTCCAAGCAAATTACGTACAGTAATTCAATATGCTGACTGATTGTTCATGTTCCTCGCAGCTGCCATTCGGTGACTGATTATTGCTGCAATTGTTTGTTTAGTAATTCCTGCAATGTAGCCCATGAAATTTAACTTGTTTATGCTAATCCATACTGCAGCACGGGTTTATGTTGTATGTTGATCTAATTCATTTTTCACGAAATCTGTTTTATAGCAAATATAATTCTGAGAGAAATTTTAAATAGCCCTTTTTTAAGCATGGATGATCTACGGATGCCAGGGCTACAAACAATGATCATTATTTGACAGTATTCTTAATTCGACTATCACCATCTCAAACCTAGACATTGGCGAAATCATTGAACATTCATTAATGGTAGCTCCATTGAAAAAATTATTGATTAAATTCAATTATGCTCTTTGAATTATAAATTTTGTTCTTTCGGAATGTTTTAAATGACTATTATTTAGTAACTATTCATACTGGCTGCACACACTCGTTGAAACATACAACGCGGACAGTTATGGTCTATCCACACATATCAGGGCCGAGCCTGGGACGTGACAGGGCCTGGCCCAGGCATTGAAGCTTCGTCACTGACCCGTGCACGGACGTGTGTGAAAGAGTTCATATAAAGTGTACACACCAATATTTTTTGAGCCCCGATTGGGCATGGCCCTGATATGTGTGGATAGACCTTTACTGTGCCTTGCCTAGCCTTAGTACCACTATCGCATCTCAACAAACACACAACTAATACAGGTACATGGTTGCTCTTTGCAAGTGTGCAGCCACCATCAAAATGAACTTTATAAACATACACCAATGCTACAATTTGCAAAGTTCATAAGAAATTTTGATTTTTGCAGGCTGGATACCTCCTGAGCTTCTATCAAGCACTAATTTATGCATCTCTTATTGCAACATTCGTATTGGCAGCAAAAATGTGCACAGATTTCTCAGAACTGTCTGTTACCATTTGGATGTTAGAATTCCTGACCTTTCAAATTCACAGAAATAAAACTAGTAATATTTTTTTACTACTTACAGATTTAAGATAGATAATAAATTTTCTGCTTTTTGCAGCCCTACTAGTCTCCTACTCAATATATATTTTTGGCATATTTACATAGGGGTTTAAACATAATTGAATGTCTAAAAAAGCGAATAACCTGTAACATATATTATACATAAGTGGTTTGTTAGTTTTAGAAATATTCAGCCTCTCTAGCACCAAAAAAAAACTAATGCATATAACAGTAGAGGCCAAAGTCATTGTGCTATTTCAGTCAAACGTTTGAAGATGACAGAGACAGAAATGATGCTCTCATAAGTTTAGTCTGATATGAGTTGCCTTTAGTAATATCACAGATAATATAATACTAGCATAGTAATATGTAGGTAACATACCTGTAATGATGACTGAAATTTTTTTTTGTTTTGAAACTTATATAAAGACCGACCAATATTTTATTATTTTGAAAGCTAAAATAATGTGGCATTCCTAATTTTGCGCCATTTTGTGTTCAATTTTATGATTGGTGGTTTTCGCACCTGACATTTATTAAATAAAACTAAAATAATATCCATAATTTTATTTTATTCACAAATACTATATCAAACTATAAATACGGGAATATAGATATGTGCTTTATAAATAGAAATAAAATTAAGCAATTCATAATTTATTAATAATACAATCGAAAAACGTCATTAATAGTTTTTGACTGTTTTTCAGTGTAACTATGCAGGTAAAAAATAATTCAAAGTACCTACTTTGTTTTTCAATAACACCTACTTACCTACAAAGTATGACGACACGAATTATTTCTTATCTGAATAGTATTATTAAAATAATACCTTTTTATTTAATTATAATAATAACTAATTACAGCTGTTTCAGTAAAATAAATCTGTAATGTTTTGGATTGATAGTTAAAAAATATACATAAAATAAAAACAAAAGATTTTTTTAAATCCTAATTTTCAGCATTTGTGATATTGTTAAAATAGTTGTTAGATTTTTTTGTAAAATAAACATAATCCAACATAAAATGAGTTATTTTTTACCTAGCAATACTCGTAGTTCTTTAAAACCAACCAATTAGATAAGCTGAAAATATAAATATTTGATTGCGCAGTTGCGCATCGTTCCTACAATCGCTGTTGGTAAGTAATGTTTTGAGTATGGCGGATGACTGAGAGGTTCCAACCCCCGCTCTTGTAACTTGGAGACCGTCTGCTGTGCAGTATGAGGTCGCGCATTGTCGTGCAGGAGCAACGAAGACGAGCGATTGACCAAAGCTGGTTAGAGACGTGCGAGCTTCTCTATCACTGTGTTTAGTTCTTCACTGTTCACATCTGCAGTAATGCTTATCCCGTTTGGTAAGAAGCTGTGATGAATCACACCGGCCTTAAGACTCACGACAACCCAACGGCATTTTTTTAGGGGTAAGTTTTCGTTTAGGGCATTGTTTAGGTGCTGAACCGGGATCGAACCAACTTGCTGAGCGCTTGCGATTGCCAAACAGAATCCATTTTTCGCCGCAGGTAATGCGGTTCTAAATTCCTTAGTTTTTGTGTCTGTTGACTGTTGAGCAGTGCAATGCACGTCTCGACGCATAATTCGCGCTGGCGATAATTCAGTTCGTGGGCACCCATTGGTCAAGTTTTTTTACCTTGCCAATTTGACGCAAATTGACCAATATTGTTTTGATGCTAACGTAGGTAGCTGCTGCTAATTTAGCCGTAGATTGAGTAGGTATCAGCATCAGCTTCCACAATCGCCGTTAATTCCTCATTGCCGACCAAAGTTTTTGGACGACCACGGGCCGATCCTTACGTAGTTGATGTGTGCCGCGTTGCTGCCACGACTGTAGGTAGGTACTCATAATCCATTTATTCGAATTTTAAACGTAGTTATCCATGATGACGAAAAAGATTAAACTAAAAACAACGCGACGCCGTTACATAAGCGGCGGCGTTCTATTTTGTGAAAACATTAATGTATTTTGTAAATCTGTGTATTTACTACTCTGCTCAGGGCCGGATCTAGGCGAGGGCGAGCCGGGTCAATGCCCAGAGCTGCATAAATGAGGGGCAGCCAAACTGAACTAACAGAAAACCTACAACGCGACGCCGTTACATAAGCGGCGGCGTTCTATTTTGTGAAAACATTAATGTATTTACTAAATCTGTGTATTTACTACTCTGCTCAGGGCCGGATCTAGGCGAGGGCGAGCCGGGCCAATGCCCAGAGCTGCATAAATGAGGGGCAGCCAAACTGAACTGACTGTCCTTATCATTTTATCAGAAAACCTAACTTATTCGTGGTGTGGTGCTCAAATTTTCAAGCTTCGCTGTCGAATGTTATTGGTTCTTTTGTAGATCCACCGATAAATAACTTAACATTTATAATGTTGCAAAAAACAGGCTTTTTCGAGCTCACTTCGTTTTCACTTCGCTCAAAGTTGTCAAAAAAGCAGCTTTATCCGATCAAACGGTTAAAAACCGCATTTTATTTTCAACAGATATTAAATATTTATAACCTGAAACATTTACCTCCGAAGGCGTCATTAAAGGGCGGCAAATATTGTCTATGCCCGGAGCGCCGAAATTGCTAGAACACCGGGTCCTGACTGTGCTAGGTACTACAACTTAATTTCAAAACTACTAGAAATCGTTGTATTTTTCTTATTTCAAGGAGAAATTTCTTCCTCATCGGTATCACTTTTATCTTTTTCGCCATCTTCTCTTTCGTCAACTTTATCCTCATCGGTAACTTTTTCTTTTTTTCCGTCCCCTTCTTCAATCGCATGTAAAGAATCTTCCTGACAAGAGTTACCTCTTGGAGGCTGGTCCTTGCTTGATCCAGGCATGAAAGGTTCGCAATTTCTTGGAGGGATCCTTAGATCCCTTATATTCACGGCGCGGAGAATATCTTCTGTTACTTCGTCCATGTGAGACAAGCTATCATCGATGTGGCCCTTCAGGTCACTGAAAAATAAAAGAATAATAGATAAGTCACCTTGAAGTAGTTAAATTATAGAAACAGCTGCGATTTCAATTAGGTACTTGAATAACTGTTACCTACAACTGCCGGATGTTCCCGGTAACTGCTTTGAACAGTATATTCTCGAGAATGGATATCAGTAAAATTGCTGATAGTTTTCGTTATTCCATATTAAATTAGTAAAAAGAAAATGCCAATTCTACTCACGAGATGACATTATATTTGGTCCTCAGCTGCTTCTCCATGCTCTTCAATCTTGCGAGCTCATCTTTCAGCTGCCTATCCACGTCATCCTTGGTCTTTTCCCCGTCGGGTCTGTTGGTACGATCGGCTAGCCTGGCTTCCACCACACGCTCTTGCTCCACCGTCTCCAAAATCTTCTTGTCCATCTCTGCCAAGTCTTTCACGAAAGATTGGTAATCTCGCATACTCTGCGGGATTATCCAGCATTTGTGATATCTTTCCATAACGACGGTAGTGGTGACTTGTTTTGATATTTTGTGAACCAACTTTCAAAAAGACGTTTCGCCTGCAGCGACTGTGTAACGATTGAGAAATATATGTCGACTTGAGTCGCAATGTAGATATGTAAGGCAACATCTATATTACTTAGAACGAGGTCGTATTGGCATAAACGATCGATATAATTGGCGCCACACCTGTTCTTTCCGGACCGGCACCAATAATTAAAATGCATGAAGGTTGTATGCTGAAGGGGAACTTTAATACCTTATTATGTATTATCCTAAATCACGCAGTGGCGGATTGAAGAAAGCTGTTGTTAATTCGCCTATACAGATAATCTATGGGTAAAAAAGTACCAAACTGTCCCCCTCTTTCACCAACGTACTTTTTCTTTTACCCGAGAAAGACTTTTATTTTTCTCGAAAAAACATCAACAAAAAGAAATAACAAAAAACACGCCTGCCATGCCTAAAGCAAACTAAAATAAATACTTGAAATATGTTAGCTAAATGCTTATCCAATTTATATTGTAATACCTTTTCGAGCAATTCTTGTTTAAATGTATGTAGTTAATCTATATATATATATAAGAAGAAACTGACTGACTGATCGATCAACGCACAGCCAAAACCGCTAGACCTAGAAGCATGAAATTTGGCAGGACGGTTCCTCAAGTGACGTAAGTGAGCACTGAGAAAGGGTTTTTGGAAATGTCATCCCTAAGGGGGTTGAAAGTATGTATGAAAAATCTAATTCCTTCGGCCAAAATTCTTGAAACTTGGCACAAATAGTAATCTGAGTAAATGATAAAGGTTATCATTATTAGTTTTTCCAAACTACCCCCAAATGTTGATTTAGGAGGTGTTGGAAGTTTATATGGAAGAATATGATTACTTGGGTCAGTAAAATGAAACTTGACACAAATACTAATCTAAATGAATAATATAGGTTGGTTATCATATTTTTTTTAAACAACCCCATAATTTGCGATTTAGGGTTGTTAAAGATTTTTTGAGGAATCTTACTGCGAAATAAGACTAACATAAACGAAAAATAAAAAAGACAAGAAAAGAGTGAATAACAATCATGTTTGGGTTGTTCAAAACTCGATCCTCAACAGGGCAAAAAGGGGTTATTAAGTTTTTAGGGGAGGAGTTTACTTTGTGGCGGTAACCTAATATTTATTATTCTTTAAGTCAAATTACGAATCGTCCCAAACCAAAAAAACCCTTTATGTCTACGATACGCCATTTTTATTGATTTAATAATAGCTTATTTTTAGGTCGCCTTCACTAACTGCACATAAGGAAATAATTTATAGGATAAACGAAATCACGCGAACGAAGTCGCGGGCGGAGTGCTAGTAGGTACCTACATATAATCTGAGTCTCGGAAACGGCTCCAACGATTTTCATGAAATTTAGTATGCACCCCTGCATACTAAATTTCAAGGATACTAACTGGCAGTTTCCCAGGTCTCAATTATCGGGCTGTTAACGTAATCGACGATTAATCGCCTGTTAATTCTACTTTCAGTTTCTCAACACCCAAATGTGACAAGCGTTTAACAATTTGTCATATTTGAGAAAAATCTCGAATTAACCACATGTTACAGCAGTTTTGGGTTTCTGAGAACCATTTTCAATGTTAATCTCTTGTCAACGAGCCTAATTTATAATTTTTGGAAATTGGTCGATTATTCGCAGATTAAAATTAATATTATGATTTTAAAGGCTTATATTACGATAAAAATATAATAGGGGTCGTCGAAAACTGTGGTATGGGTTGAGTTATAAAAAATATGTTAATTTAGATCAATTATTAATTAGCAAGATTTAAAAAAAATAGGATGTTACAAACTTTTTAAATTAATTACATTATAAAAACTTGACACAATTATCAAAAATAGTTATTTTGTATTTAGGTAAATAAAAATAAAATAAAATAAATTACTGACCTGGGAATCGAACCTTCCTCACGCGCATTAATGTTAACTGTACCCTGTACTTAGTACTTATCGAGGTCAGTTTCTGGATAGATTTGTGTTTAACTTGAAGCGGCTGGGGTGGTGACCGTGCCAGGGTAAGCAATACTTACCAAGGTCAGTCTTGGGATGGGAGACCAATTTTTTTTTTGGATCGCTAGTTTGTGGATAGGTGACTCCGCCAGGGTAAGCAACACTAACCAAGGTCAGTGTTTGACCCATCCTAAAGTCACCCCGCTAGTTTAAACAACATTACCAAGGTCACCCATCCAAAAACAAGCGAACCCAAAAAAAGTGGTCACCCATCCAAACACTGACCTTGGTAAGTGTTGCTTACCCTGGCATGGTCACCCGTCCAAAAACAAGCGAACCCAAAAAAAGTGGTCACCCATCCAAACACTGACCTTGGTAAGTGTTGCTTACCCTGGCGGGGTCAGCCATCCAAAACAAACGAACAAAAAAAAGCGGTCACCCATCCAAAAAAAACCTTGGTAAGTGTTGCTTAACCTGTGTGGGGTCACCTATCCAAAAAAAGCAAACCAAAAAAAACGTGGTTACCCATCCAAAAATCGACCCTGGTAAGGTTTGCTTAACTTGCGGGCTACACCAACCCAGCCGCTCAAGATAAAATACTATATAAAGTTACTGATTACGTTATAGTAGTGAAGGAAGCGAATGAATACTAGATAGGGTAGCCAACCGAAATAAATGATTAAATGTAACAAGCGATTACGTAATTTCTCGATGATGAAGAGTTGAGAAACTCACTGACAACTGACGGCTGGTTAATTTGTGACAAATTGTCAGCTGATTTGAGATGTGACGTCGACTTCAGAAACTCGCCCTAAGTTTCGGGGGCGATAAATCGAGCTAGCTAGGTTTCATTTTTAGAAATGGTATTTTCGAGATTTTCACTCGAACAGAGCTCGGTCGCTCAGGTTCTACTTATTATTAAAAGGGAGCAAGGAAGGTACATTTAATTATACATAAGTATAATTGCCTCATGCTGGTTGTATACATTCGTCGAAACATAAACAGTCTTATTACAAAAAGCGGTTTAACTAAAAACCCAGGTCTAAATCGCTATAAACTGTGGTTTACACAAAAATGATATTACAAATAATGGTTTAGCGATAAACCATAGTCCAAATCATGGTCTAACGCTAAACCTCGGCGGCCCCTAGTTTAACGATGGTCTAAGTCGTATCTGTCAGTTTCTCTTTTAGGTTATAGCATCTTTTTTATTGTATTTTGTTCTTTTTACCCGAAAATGGATATTAACAGTTGATTTATTTATTATTGAGGATATTACTTTTTCCTCGGTACTCCAATTCTCAGATCGTTTTTTTTTTGTTGGTCCATCACAATATATCATTATATATATTATTAACAAAGAGGCAATTGTTCTATTAGATACTTCGATAACTTAAAAAATCCAAAGATTAGTGATATTTGTTCAGCTTGCGATGGTTTTGTTTAATGTTATGGTTTCATATAACGCGCGAGACTGTTACGTTTCGTTACACGTGCGTAGATGAATTATTAGTAATTATTAAGAATTTATGTAATTTGCTTAAATCTAAACAAAACTTCAATCGATAAATAACAAATGTCAATCCATGCAAAATAATAAAGTCTCAATATTTTTAACACTCTTAAACGTAATTTAATCCTTATCGTATTATCAAAACGTTTTTATTTCTGGGCAAACGGAACGTTGCAATTGAATGATATTATGGTGAACGAATGATATTTGTATTAATCTGTGGTTGATGTATAGACAATGGTTCAAATGACGGTACTAAGAAGACCACGGTTTTTTTGAGTTTTGTAATACGAACAAATTTAGACCATGGTTTTGCAGATAAGCCTGGACTTGATAGTACAGGTTTAAACCATGGTTTATCTCGTAATAAGACTGAAAGAGTCAGGCCGAACGAGGGGCATGGAGTTCTCGTCCCGTCTCACTGTTTCATGGCTCGCCTCAGCACCGCTCAATCGCATGTCGGTTCTATGCACCCGAGTCAAAGGGTCTCGTTCTATATCGCCACAGTTCAACTAATACACAGAGTGTGTACATGATTGCTCCCTAGCTAAGTCTCTCTCATGACTCTGCGAGTGTACAGCCGCCAATAAAATGAACTTGATAAACATACAAAAACGCTGCAATTTTAAAATTGGTCGTTATGTTGTAGGTACCGGACAAGTAATTGATTCAATAAAACTAAAATAATATTCGTTAAATAATTATATTTTATTAATAAATAATAATCAAACTACAAATAGATACGGGAATATAGATCAGTGCTATAAAAACAGAATCAAACATTTATTGAATTCATCATAAAATATAATAGTAATATAATCGAAAAACTTTATGTAATCATTTTTACCGATAAGTATGCATTTAAAAATATTGATAAATATATAAGTAACTAGTTTGTTATTCAATAATAATTACCTACAAAGTTTGTCGTCACGGCCGAATACCTACTATTATTAAAAGTAATTCAATTGTTTTACTGAAATATATTTGATCGTGCAGATGCGCAACGCTGCATCGTTCATACATTCGCTGTTGGTAAGTACCTAATACAACAATTAACGGAGATTATGAGAAGTAATTAAATGTTTAGCAATTATAAAATTTGGTGAGCCACAAAAAAACAGCATTTAAATAATTTGTTCGGCATACAAAGATTTTGTTTGCAATTAAAAAATCAGGCTGCAATCCTTGTTCCGCAAATAATTTTGATAATGGTCAAAAATTAAATCTTATGTAGGCAGCTTACAATAACATGAGTTTGCATAATAAACATTCAGTCCGCAAAATAACTACTTGATCAGTAAGATTTCATGATTGATCAGCAGAGAGAACAAAATAACTAATTGGATTGCGTTTTTGTTGAATATCGGCAATGTACGTTAAAAGTGGGCGGAGTAAGAAAAAAAACCTGGCTCCCAGGTTATCAAGAACCTAGCTGACAGAAAGGAGCGAGCGCTGTGTACAGCGCTCGCTCCTTTCTGTCAGCAGCGCGAGCGACAAAATTTATAAAAGAAAACGAAAGACAATAAATGCGAGCGAAGCGAGCGCGAGCGCGAGGAGCCAGAATAAAAAACCATATAATCATAGACAAGTAAAGTATTTTTGCTACTTTTATATGCAGCTCAAAATGTTTTTTTTTTGCTTACAGAGGGTAAGCAAAAAGAGTGCTTACCAAATTTTTATTAAACAGGAGCTCATTGCAGCTTATATAATTAATATGCTGTACAAAAATAATTACAGCCATCCAGAATGTCATAAATTACTGTTTGATTTTGGAATGTTTTGTGGCCATGAGCTGCTGAGAATGTTGCTGTCAATTAGCTATTTCTGCTCACAGATTATATATTTCTGCTCACAAAAATACGAATACTATGCTAACCATTTAAATAACACCCATAAATTATCTGCAATCGAGCTTACGCGAAATTATAAATAAATGCCAGATGAAATTCTAACCCAAATCTAGAGCACAACCACAACGCATTTCTAGAAATTATTCGAATATAATGTTTCTGTATGACTTGTTATACTCCAAATGTGCATTGCTTGCTTCTAAACATTGATGTATCTACTACTGCTACTACAACTTGATTTCAAAACGACTTAGAAATCGTTGTATTTTTTTCTAATTTCATGAAGTTAATGATCGAAAGGGTAAGGTTCATCCTCATCGGTATCGCTTTCATCTTTTTCGCTATCTTCCTTTTCACCATCTTCTTTTTCGTCAACTTCTTCAATCGCTTGTAAATACTCTTCCTGACGAGAGTTAGGCTTTGGCGGCTGTTTCCTGCTTGATCCAGGCTTGTCGACAGACGCTGAAGGTGGTGGCGGTACACCCGTGGAAGGTTCCCCATTTCTTGAAGTGATCCTTAAATTGTCTATGCGCACGACGCGCAGAATATCTTCTGCAACTTGATCGATGCGAGACAAGCTATCATCGATGTGGCCCTTCAGCTCACTGAATAAAAAAAGGACAATCGATAAGTCACCGTGACTGAAGTCGTTAATAAAGGCAAAAGATTGTGAGCGTGTGTTTGTATGTTTGTAACTTCTTCACGCTCAAACAGCTGGACGGATCTGAATGCAATTTGGCACTGAGATAGATTATAGTCTGGTATAGCAGATAGCAGTGGTGACCCAGTGGTATCAGCTGCGACTTACAAGTTGTGGGTCGTGGGTTCATAAAGGCGCTTTACTTTGTTTACATTATTTAATTACCACTGTTCTCAAAACGGTGAAGAAAAACATCGTGAGCAAACCGGCATGTCTTAGATCCAAAAATTCGAAGACATGTGACATCCACCAATCCGCACTGGGCTTGCGTGGTTTACACCCAATTCCCTCTCACAGAGAGGAGACGTGTGTCCCAGCAGTGGGAATATTAATACGCAGATGATGATGATAGCACATAGGATAGTTTTTATCCCGGGACGGGAATATGTTCCCTTGGGATATTTTTCGACATTCACGAGGGCGAAGCCACTGGCAGAAGCTAGTGATAAATATAAGATGATAGAGCCGAGATAAGACAGCCCCGATTTCCATTATGTAGTCGAAGAACATATCTATTCAATTCCGTATATTCCATTCCTAGTAAATAATTGAGATTGGATCCATATTAGAATGGTAAAAAGAATAGTAGATTATTAACCAAGGGGATAAAGCAGTGTCTTCTGTCGCGGGTGATGATTTAAATCGCGAGCGTAACGAAGAACTGAGGAGGACTCCCGAGCGTAGCGAGGGTGTTAAAAAGTTAAATCACGAGCGAAGCGAGGGATTTAAGACGAGTCCTGAGTGTAGCGAGGGATTTAAGTTCACCCAAGACTAAGACAGCTTTATCACCGAGGAAAATACTCTACTTTTCATACCATTTGCGAAAAAATTAACACAATAATAATATGAGATAAGCATTAACGTTTATGTATTTGAAGAAAACAAAAACGCGACAAATTCCTAGACTAATATTTTTTTGTCGGAAAAGCAAAGGCATCAAGCTCATACGGCCTCGTCGGTTTTCGTAATTTTATTTAATAATCATAACTGCATAATAAATGCGTATTCCTTTTTCAAAAAGATGTATAATGCTTTATATACAAACTCAATGGTGTAAACACAGATGTAGTTCAGTATAAATTTCGGTAAGTATTCCAAATTTAAATCACATTCTCCCCCTAGAGGATGAATGAAATTCAGTACAAGTTTCTTTCCCTGTTTTTAACAGATTAAAAATGACTATTGTTATGTTCGCTTTTTGTGGCATAGAATGTCACTTTTTTGAGCAAGTGGTACGAAAAAGATATATATGTCAATTCTACTCACGAGATGCAATTGTAATTGGTTCTCAGCTGCTTCTCGAAGCATTTTAACCTCGCGAACTCATCTCTCAGCTTCCTATCCACTTCATCCTTGGTCTTTTCTCCGTCGGGTCTGTTGGTGCGATCAGCAAGCCTGGCTTCCACCACACGCTCTTGCTCCATCGTCTCCAAGATATTCTTCTCCGTCTCTATCGATTCATCCACCAGAAATTGATAATCTCGAATGCTCTGTGGAATTACTCAGCATTTATGATTTTCATCCACAATTATTGTATTTACAAATATTCGATCACAATCAAGTTATTAAAGGTCAGAAAGCTGTCTCACCTATCCATACTAATATTAAAAATACGAAGGTGACTCTGTCTGTTACCTTTTCTGATCCGATCCGATATCTGATTCTCTAATTTAAAGCTTCCAAAAGGGTTGATAAGTCTTTAATTTTGAAAATAAACATTAGTGACAGTAGTCCGGTCAAATTAGATCAATAAATAGGGGTAGGTTTACAGTAATCCGCATAGAGCTGAAATTTCGTACGAATGTTTGGAACACCATTATAAATAAAATGTAAAAAGTCCCTATCGATCCCACACTTGCAAAAAATATATTCAAGGTCAAAGTTCGCAAATATGGGTTTTTGCGTTTTTTGCCGAAAGGTAAGTTTTATGATAATAATAGGTTTGACAAAAATTGTAGATTATGCAATTATCTATAAAGTAAGAATGTACCAGTTGTCAAGGTCAGTCGTGCTCCAATGTTGAATCGCCATCAGAAGAGGATTCGTACGATAAATGAGGAGACTTCTGATACATCACTGTTAGAACAATTTACGTCCACCCAGCAGGAAGAAGGAGAATAAGTAAAAGAAGATGAACAAGAAAAACAAGAAGAGGAAGCAGAATAATCAAATGATTATAATTGAGACGGATAATTTTACCATTTTTTTTTGAATTCACATCCCAACAAACATTTTGGCGCTAAGGGCAACCTTTTTTTAGCTCTTATAGTATTATAAATGATATATAAGAGCTCCGATAATAACATTCGATTCTTATATGGTGTTAAGGATAAATAATTAAACCTTCAAGAGGAGTAACAGTTACAAAGAAAAATTGTATTACTTAAGGCGGTAGCATGGAGCTGGCGGGAACTATTATATAGCTCACTCTTATAACTTTAAGAAGCGTAAAAAACTGTAAGCAATTGTAAGGTGTCTACTGACACTTACTAACGGCTGATGTCTTTAAACAGAGTTAGTAAGATGCTTCGTAACACCTTAAGGCTTACTGTAATAGCTTTAAGAAGCGTAAAACACTGTAAGTAATTGTAAGGTGTCTGCTAACACTTACTAACAGCTGATGTCCTTAAATAGAGTTAGAAAATACTTTGTACCACTTAACGAGTTCTATCGAACCCGAAGAGTTAGCAAGAAAGCTATTAGTATCATAAAAGTGTTAATTATAAATCTTATAGAGCTGGATGCTGCAAGAATCAAAAACCACCTTTAAACCAATAATGATTGTATAATGGGGTTACTCGGTCAACCTTAGGTAATACAGTGGTTTTAAAAATACTTCTATACGGCCATAAACAATATGTGCAAACATTATTACTCTTAATTATCACTTTACGTTGATTTATAGAATTTTATATCACCTAAATGCATCTTAATATAACCTAACCTCAAAAACTAAGTTTTGTTACAATATAAGTTTACGCTGTGCAACGGGTTTATCCGGTAATATTTTTGTTTCTACCATGCAACCATGGAAAGTTAAAAAAAACCGGTGAAGTTAAGATAAAAGCTTCCAAAGAATAAACCGATTGGTACCGATTTGTATAAAACGCAAGCAACAAATATACAACAGGGTTCCGTACAACAGGAAACTGATATGACGAATGATGAGTACAACATTTTGATTCCTCTCAGAAGTTCAAATACCTCGGACGAGGAGCAAGACTGTGAATATATGCAAAACATAGATTTAAAGAAAAATTTACAAGTTTCAAGCTGATATGAAAGATTTAATTTTAAACAAAAGATTTACAGATATTTTACCATCCGAACCTTAGAACGATTTTGCAAACACCGACAGAAGTTTGTCTTAAACAACCAAAGGTGGTGAATATTGGCATCATGGGATTGTAAAGCCATTATCAAATATACTTAAAAATTGTATACCGCTGCCAAAAAATATTCACCTGAATATCAATCTTGATGGCTTACCTATTTTTAAAACAAGTGGTTTTCTGTACTTCTCATCTCTTTTACATATAGTGTAAAAATAAAACGTATTATTCTTTTAAAATGGTTGGTTTTATTCAAAATATCTTTAGTATTAGTAGTATTACAAAGGAAATAACATAATCAGTCAAAGTTTGAGTATAATTACTCAACATTTCTAATTGCACTGAGCCCTTTTTGCATGATCATGTGTATGGTTACCTGGTTAAAAGCCATTTCACATCTGCGAATCAGCACAGTACGCGTGACTGTAATTACATTACAGATGTGAAAGGACCAATAACCAATATCTTCCAAAAATTAAACTAAATAAAAAATCTTCAATAATTATTTATGACACAATAAACATGTTGTGTATCCATCACAATTAAGATCTCCCTATGTATTACGAACTTGTTACGGTGAACAAGCGAGATGTTTATTTACAGTACGGTCGAAATATCTTGGCGAGTCTTAACTTATGCACTATGAACTTTCGCGCATGTTCTCTCACTCATACTCGTCTCATGTCACCATTTGGTTCCTAAAAAATTTAACGGCGCGCAGCCTTTTGCGCGAAATTCGAACTCGCCAAGATATTTCGGTCATACTGGTGCATCGTATCATGGGAGAAACGAACATCTGAACACCGTGATAAAAGATGAGCGAGCGAGCAAGCAAGCAAGCAAGCGTGCGCCTCGGCAGCGCCAGCGGTGGTGGAGAGGCGTGAGTTGCGATGCGAATACAATGGCGTGATGTGTGTGACTGGAACTGGGCGCGGTGTCGAGTAGGTAGGTTCTTTAACATCAAAATCACTAAGATATGGGAATAGGTACTGAAACAAGAGTATTTTTTTGTAATAATGTAAAAATACATACAAGTTAAGCTTCTAAAAGTTAATTTACAAAATACAAATAAAAAAATATAGTAAGAGACAATTTTTAATTCAAAATATATTAGCTTAGGTTACGTTCGTACAGGCTTTTGTTTTCATAATTATTATAAATAATAGAATTTTAAATTCTTTGATTTATTCAGTCAAGTACGTGATATGTAAAGGTTTTATTCCAACATTAAGAGAACCCTGAACATGTTTAGCTTACAGGTTCACTTAGAACCAATATGCAAACTGAACCTACAAAATTGTTGTCTTTTCACTTTCAGAACCATATTGTAGAACTGCAAGTGGCATGTAAGTGCTGACAATCGTTCTTTAAGCACTAAGTTAGGGATAAAAGAGTTATCAGTATCCGTAAGTTATTTAGAATTGTCGCCATTAAATAAATAGTTAACCTATAAAAAAAATAAAAGATAAAACTTTTTCTAGTCATTATTGCCCCACTTATTTATTATATTATTGTCAGTATTCCATTAAAATATCTATAGACAGTACCAGGAACTATTATTCATAATAATTGAAATAAAAAAAATATTGAGGCAGTATTTTTTTTCTACATATTGTCATCAAATGCAGTTTATTTCTAAGGCGTTTCAAAATTGAGATGAAAACATACACATACTGTTACAGAAAACTTACCATGGCAGTGAGTTTTAATAATTATAACACCATTGCAGTTATCTAAAATACATTAATTGACTTACCTCATAAACATAAAGTCACTTTCAAACACTATAGTATCACTGTATCGTAATGCTAAATATTTTAACACTATAGACGGTAACAAATCACAAAAATTATGAAAAGAGGTAAATATGTTGGCGCTTTGGGTGATGCTTGTTGCTATTAAATAACTACAATATATTCTTAAGTTATATATTGTGTCGAGGAAGCACTAATATGTTATTAAAATAGTTATTAGGATGGATTCCATAACTATATTACTACTTTAGCTTGCAGTTGTAACCTTTGCATAGCTTATAATACACTTAATGTGGTAAGCACTGCTTCAATAGCACTATTATAACTCATCATTGTCACTCATTTATCATTCCACTACAACTATTAATTCACTTTAAGCTCTAAAATCGTGGGCCCAAATCAGGGTTATAAGAAAGTTAAAACGCGCTATATCACCGAATGTTATTGCCTTTATAGGACCTTAGATTCTTAAAATTCTCTTAAATAGCTAATGTAGCACTTAGGTATTCTTATCACCAAAATGTTACTTGGGATGGCTTTCATCATTTCCAATAGTAACACTTTATACATAATTTTGAATAGTATTGAATTAAACAGGATCACAATAGATTGTGGAATAAGCGTATCGGAGAAAACACGATAAAAAAAACGCACCAAGTACCTACACGCCTACACTACCTCCCAGGTGGCGTGGAAATGTGTGCATATTATGAAGAATACAACTTTTCAACCATTATATATCAGAAACGGTGACGTTTAGGAGAAAAATTGGAGAAACAATTTTATAGATAATTGCATAATCTACAATTTTTGTCTGACCTATTTTTATCATAAAACTTACAGTTCGGCTAAAAAAAGCAAAAAAGAACTTATTTGCGAACTTTGACCTTGAATAAAAAAATTTGCAAGTGTGGGATCGATGGGCACTTCTTACATTTCATTTATAATGGTGTTCCAAACATTCATACCAATTTTCAGCTCTATGCGAATTAATGCACTTTGATAAGTCTAACCCTCAGTTTCCCACCTTAAAATTATCGGAGAATTAATGTGACAAATTGTCAAACACGCGTTATCTTCTGTGATTGGCTGTTGAAAGTTCATTCAACCAATCACAGCAGATAACGCGTGCTTGACAATTTGTCACATTAATTCTCCGATAATTTTAAGGTGGGAAACTGAGGGTCAGTCTTTAAATTGGCTTGATTTTGACCGAACCGACTCTTATTTATCTATTAGCATTATAAAATCTTACAATTTCAACTCACTGATTAAACAAATAAATACATATATTGTGAAATATTTTATTTATAAGAAAGAGGCTCCCAATTGTAGAAAATTAGTCATTTAGAGAATTGGCCATTCAGAGAATTAGGCTTTTAGAGTATTGGCCATTCAGAGAATTAGACTTTTAGAGAATTGGCCATTCAGAGAATTAGCCTTTTAGAGAATTTGCCATTTTGAAAACTAGTCCTTTTGCGACTCTGTTGCCATTTTGTAAATTAGGCCTTCTGCGCCTAAACCGGCCCACTCACCAATAATATTATGGCGCAATAAATAGGCTATTCAAACTTCGCAGACAAAGTCGCGGGCAACAGCTAGTTGATAAAAGGTTTTTTTTAATATATCAATCATCTAATACCTCTTCTTTTTGCCAGTAAACATCTTGCAATTTGACTTTGTTGGTGTTTAAACGTCTTCTGAGTGCTGAGTCCACTCTTGACGCGTACGCTTGTGCTGTTATAGAAAGATAGACCCTGGCTCCACGCACCTGAGGATAATAACCAAGTATTAAGTGTAAAGATGATGCCTCATTGGTGTAGTGATCGCAAGCGTAACTTCTGAGCATGGGGTGTGAGTTCGATTCCCAGATCGACAAAAGCGTTGTTGGAATTTCCATCTGGAAATTCTCAGTCACAGCCCGGAGTCTGAAAATACATTACTGGCGAAATGTAGGTGTGCTAAAGTCACCGCCAGATAAAAAAAAAGTCGTTAGCGCCTGTCTACCATTGTATTCCAATATTTCAAAACGATACGAAAAAATGTAAAGACATTGCCGCTAACACGATCAAAACAAACGTATCGCGGTAAGGGGCATCCGTGACCCTTTCACTTGGCATTCAGTAATGAGTTAATATCTCATGAACGAGTACTGAAACGTTTTGCCAACAGTCGATTGGTCCATGAACCGTTGGTCAACATCCAGACTCCGAGACAGGTGAAAATGGAATGAATTAGTCCAAGAGCGAGTGAAGTGAGCTCGGGAGGTTATGTACTTTAGACCCTGCAGACAGAAATAGGAGCATGTACTTTAGACACTGCAGACAGAAATAGGAGCGGGGCTCCGTCGACTTAGTTGCTTAAACATTTTTTTCAACACACTTGCTCATAAAGTGGCTATAATTTCACCGCAATTAGGCACATAATGACACCTGTAATCAAACTGTGACTTTTTCGTTGCTATTATTCACAAGTGAGTTATAGAGTATTTTTTTTAATTTATTGGTTAAGTTGCTTTGTTCTTAAAAGAGTTACATACACGATACAAAAAAGATCGTGCTCAATAGTACAAATAAATTAATCTACCTACCTATTGCCTGCTCATTTCATGCAACTTCGTATTTAAATAGATAATTTCGAAATTGTACGTGTTTAATAAATAAAACTACCTATCACTCAAATATAACTTTTGTTTTTTTCTGTAATAAAGAAAACTTGAAATTCCCCATTTTATACGTGGCTAAAATGCTATCCGCGAAAAGCAAAAAAAAAATAAACCTCATTCTTTTAGTCTATGGCCGATCGCCATTGTTAGTTGCGCGCGCATAGGAAAACTGATTAATTTTGCCCGCCATTGCGAGATATTTTTCACAACTCGTTTTCACTGTTGAAAATGATTTTTAGTATTATTTTCTTCACAAGTTTGTTGAAAATCGCCGTATGATACAGTGTGTATTGATGATTACCGTCCTCGGCTCTCTTAAGACCCTCACCTAACGGCTTGGGTCTTAATGGCGCCTCAGCGGTAATCACCAACATTACACACTTGTACCATAATGTACTATTAGGTTATTTTTACAACCTTTAATTTACTTTCACCTGTCCCGGTCTGTTGGCCAATTGTTCTTTGGGTGAAAAGTAATGATCAAAACATTATGTTGGTTAAGCATTCACTGATGAATAGTTATGTTGACGAAACGTTCGTGGGTGAAAAGTCTTTTGGATGAAAAGTTAATGGTTTTAAAGATAATTTTGACCAACGATTAATGGACCAATCGCTTGTTGGTAAGCCGTTACATTTTCTCATAAACGCGTGGACCGATTTACATGATTTAAAAGAAAAAAAAATGTTCAACATTCTACGCCTATACCTTTCATTCGATACTAACATTATCAAAATATCTCAATCCACAAACAATCAGGTACAAGTGATCCGACTTGTACCTTACGTAACTTGAAAACATGATTTGAAACAATGACCTTTATTTTTTTGTTATCTGGCGGAGACTTTTTAGGTGCACTCTTGCCTTATTCTTCGGGGAATACATAATATAATGGGAACACTAATATTTTGAGGGTATTAATAAAGTATTCACTGTACCTCTTGTCTGGTGACGATCGCGATACCAAGCGCTCGAAGACCAGCTGTCTTCAATGCTATGCAGCGGTTCTCCCAGCGACAAACTGGAGATGCTCTAGATATTTTTTTATTAATGTTTTTTTACGAAGAAATATCCCTTATATACATGAATTTTATGTAAAAAAATCTTAAATGTAATAGGAGTATTTAAAAATAACCATTTTTCCAAGATTTTATATTTCGTGACAATCAAGAAGTCCGATGACGTAACTTTTATAGCTGTCAAATCAGACTTTTTAGATTGAAAAATAAATTTGCTGCTTACTTAAAAGGATACCTATATACTCGTCATTAAATTGCAACATAGTTTTAGTTATTATGGCAGCTAATTCGAAAATAGGGACACAATATTCATCATCATCACTTCAGCCGAAAGTCGTCCACTGTTGGACACTGCGTCGCTACACTGATCGGTCCTGTGCGTTTCGCATCCACCGGACTCCCCCGCAGCTTTGACCAGATCGTCGCACCACCCAGAGGAAGGCCTTCGCTGTGTCTTCCGGTAGCGGTTGCCACTCCAGAACTTTTCGGCCAATATGTCCTGCCCATTGCCACTTAAATTTGGGTTATGTTGGTAATCTTGGTTCTTTTGCAGATGTCTTCATTTCTGATTCGATCACGCAAAGAAACTCCGAGCATAGCGCTCTCCATTGCCCTTTGGGTGATTTAAGCCTTCTGATGAGGCCCATTGTGAGCGACCACGTCTATGTCCCTTAATTTAACTAATCACTGAGTAGTAGAGAGTAAACACAATATTATCGCAATAAAAAAAAAAATGGTCTCGTTGAATCCTTGGCAGTAGTTGTAATAGTGGCTCATCTCCTATATATAACTCCTGCCGAAATGTTTATCTTATACCTTTCCCAATCTTTGCAAATACTTCTTTACTTTACTTTTAAGGTACGAGTTCGTAGCCGACTGCAGACAGCAACAGCAGACCACGTGTCGCTGCGACACTACTGGTTTCTACGTATATCTATGAAATACCTTCGGCAGCTAGCGACACGTCGCAAGACCACACGTCATACTATTGCAGACGACGTATCGCTTGACCGCAGATCCGTAGTGACCATTAGTGAGTGTAACCAAGATCTCTTGCCTCACGGAACAATCAGAACGGCGGAACAAGAGGAATACGGCGCTGCAGTCTGCAATCGGCTACGAACTTGTACCTTTACTTTACAACTCTTCGGTGAATCGCGAATCGAAACGCGAAATCACCAATTACACAATAATCAAGAGTCTACCTCTTTTTCTTCATCCTTCGCCCACAACAAGGCCCACTCCATTGAACTCCCGAGGTGATCTTTGCACAGCCCTCTTCAACACTGAGAGCCCGATCTTTATTGAAAATATCCGTTTCTATCTTCCTCTTGGTCTTCTCGATGCGGGCACACTGCGTCTCCAGAGCCAGTATCAATCGTTCAAATTTCTTCTTTTGATCGCGTAAAAAATAATACTCCTAGAACATAATTTAATACTGGTCGATCTTATCTAATAATAATACCAGCCAGTAACTGCCCCACTGCAGAGCAAATACCTCTTCTCATACAGATAAAGTACAAGCATTGATCAACACGATTGCTCAAGACAATTAACTGATGGTTCCAGGTTTCCTCAATAAGTTAGCGTTCACCGCTGTCAGTGATGTCCTTTCTTTGGTATTGTTCGACGAATCGTTGAGCTCCTCAAATTCTGAGTTGAGCTGCTCGGTTATTGACAAATGCGTGCACTGACTGGACAGGTCCACTCAATCTGGCTGGTTCAAAAGACCATTTCAGACATCAGTCTACATGGTCTTCACATTATCTAACCAAGATTTTGTCTGGACGTTAAAAGAGACTGTGACATGTGAGTTTGTTTCGGCCTTTCTTCTCTGAGTAGTCAGATAGGAAACGCCGACCTCATCTAGTTTTAAAACATATGATCGACATGTAAAATTGTTTGTACAAACCAACTTACAGAAATAAAATCATTTATCTAAGATACTTAAACTCTCAGATTAAATAATAAGTCAAGATGGAACGTTGCAAACAACAAGGTGACGCCGGTTAAAAGTACGCCTTGCCGTATACATTGGGTATGTACACACGCACAAACGTACAACGAAACTACGCCTTATTTTGTCTGTCGAGCTTTTTATTTGATCGGAGAGCTCGACTGACAACTCTGCTCTGACTGCTCCATTGGTGTAATTGCTGCAAGGCGTTCCAGTGCGAGTGTAAACAAATAAATAAAATATATAAATTTACGTGAAGAAAATTTAATGTCATAACTGCATGGGGGTCTTGTTTGCTTGTGTTTAAATATTCATAGTTGCACGGGTTGATCGGACACTACGCTGGCCGAGGTCGAGTCACCATACATTACGTACCGGTCGAGACACCTCCGTGCCTCATAATAGAGAATACAATCCCGAGCATATTTTTAATCCCGGGATTACGGGATTTTGGAAGGGTAATCCCCGGGATCACGGGCCTACCCCGGGATTAGACTATGTGGTTTCTAATTGGGCTCATTTTTTTAGTGTCTTTGCACTAAACAAATAAAAAAAAAAACAAGAAAATAAAAAAGATAAAACAAAAAAACTATACTTTTGCAAGAAATCAAAAAGTCAACACAGAAATCTATTTAGAATTTCGATTATTTTTTGTCGTTACTAATAAAAACTATTAATATAATCTATGCAAGGTTATTGTGCGCAACGGACTACGGAACACAAATTAAACTTGTTTGTGACAATCCCGAAAATCCCGAGATTAGCCAAATACAGACCCGGGATTTTCGGGGCCAGAAAACGGTCGGGGTCCTGGGATCCCGAGAATCGGGATCCCGGTATTGTATTCTCTACTCGTAAAGCGGTTAGTCCCGGCTGTCTTACTATATAACTTATCTTTGACAGCCGTTACAGAAAGCAAGAAACTGGAAAGCCTGGCATCCGTCCTTCTCAAAGTATATAGTATCATATATCTCACTAAGGGCACTATTATTTATTCTGTGAATAGAATAGAATAGAATAGAATAGACTAGAATAGAATAGAATAGAATAGAATAGAATAGAATAGAATAGAATAGAATAGAATAGAATAGAATAGAATAGAATAGAATAGAATAGAATAGAATAGAATAGAATAGAATAGAATAGAATAGAATAGAATAGAATAGAATGGAATAGAATAGAATAGACTAGAATATAATAGAATAGAATAGAATAGAATAGAATAGAATAGAATAGAATAGAATAGAATAGAATAGAATAGAATAGAATAGAATAGAATAGAATAGAATAGAATAGAATAGAATAGAATAGAATAGAATAGAATAGAATAGAATAGAATAGAATAGAATAGAATAGAATAGAATAGAATAGAATAGAATAGAATAGAATAGAATAGAATAGAATAGAATAGAATAGAATAGAATAGAATAGAATAGAATAGAATAGAATAGAATAGAATAGAATAGAATAGAATAGAATAGAATAGAATAGAATAGAATAGAATAGAATAGAATAAAATATAAGTTTATTTCTCTCAAAAAGGTACATTTCGGTAAATAGTATCTAGGTTACAGCAGATTCAAACCTCTGTGAGAGCTGGAGTCTATACTGGAATCGAGACCTGTATGACAGATCTCCAGGCTCACATCCTTAAAATTACAATATTATGGTGAACTTACGTACTACAACAATGTGAAATTTTCAAATTGAGAGGAAGTGATAATTATACAAAAACAAAAGGTCATGTGCCATGTGTGTCTTTGGAGAGCGTTTGTGCTTATCACTAAGGGGGCTATGGGGGTCAGTTAGGCAGTTTCTTCATGTGAACCACCTACTTGTATTCAGCTACAAAGTTGGGAAGAGACTAAGCAGATAAGATGTTAACAGAACATATTATCAGCTTAGCTTAACAACGTCTAGCATTACCTAAACCAGGGGTCACTAAATATCGGGCCGCGGTCCGGATCCGGAGCAGTGCCCTTTTTTGTGTGGACCTTAAGTAAACAATCAATCTGCCTTCCTAGGGTCGGCTTCTATTCTAACCGAATGCAGCTGAGTACCAGTATATAATTATTATTACATAAGCGACTGCATAACTGACCTCCACAACCCAGTAACTGGGTAACACGATACCCCTTGGCTAGATTGGTGTCAGATATCAGGCTTCTGAATACCCGTAACGACTGTCAAAGATCTTCAAATGACAGCCGGGACCAACGGCTTAACGGGCTTTCGAGGCACGGATGACACTCGCTATGTAAAGATGGCCACCCATCCACGGACCGACCTCGACAAGCGTTGCTTAACAAGATCGACCCGTGCGGCTGTTATTATTTAGCCACGAGGTGTGTTCATACTTGTGTTACTTGAGTAAGTAATTTAATCATTTATCCCACGCTATGTCTTTACTGCCCCCGAATCTCATCAATATCTTCACTTGTATTATAGTGTATATAGTGGTAAATTTACATATTTATAGTACATTATGGTACAAGTGTGTAATGTTGGTGATTACCGCTGAGACGCCATTGAGACCCGAGCCGTTAGATGAGGGTCTTAAGAGAGCCGAGGACGGTAATCATCAATACACACGTGTATCATACGACGTTTTTCAACACACTTGTGAAGAAAATAATACAAAAAAATCATTTCCAACAGTGAAAACGAGTTGTGAATTTTTTTTCGCAATGGCGGGCAAAATTAATCAGTTTTCCTATGCGCGCGCATCTAACAATGGCGATCGGCCATAGACTAAAAATTATGAGTTATCTTTTTTTTGGCTTTTCGCGGATAGCGTTTTAGCCACGTACAAAATGGGGAATTTCAAGTTTTCTTTATTACAGACAAAAACAAAAGTTATATTTAAGTGAAAGTTTAATTTATTAAACACGTAAAAGTTGAAATTATCTATTTAAATACGAAGTTGCATGAAATGTGTTGCATTTGTACTATTGAGCACGATCTTTTTTGTATCGAAACTTTTTTTAAGAACAAAGCAACTCAACCAATAAAGAAAAAAAAAAACTCTTTATCTCACTTGTGAATAATAGTAATGAAAAAGTCACAGTTTGATAACAGGTGTCATTATGTGCCTAATCGCGGTGAAATTAGAGCCACTTTATGAGCAAGTGTGTTGAAAAGTTTATTATTTCAATTTAAACAAAGTAAATACACGTGATGATGTAAAGGCTGCGGGAGAGGAGAATAATGTAGGTGGCTTCAAACCTGACGGACCGCGACGGTCATATTATTAAAAAAAACCGGTCAAGTGTGAGTCGGACTCGTCTACCGAGGGTTCCGTACAAACAGCTACATTCACCAACATAATTAGATAACTAGGTCAACGCGGGAACTACCATATAGACTTTCGTCCCAAAACCTATAGGGTACCTACTTCCGGTTGACCTAGAAATTTTCAATTTTGGTTAAAGGCAAGGTCTTACAGCAGGGCAAATACAGAAAAATAAAAACTAAGTTGAAAGTTAAGCCAAGTTTTCGCGAAAATCTAAATTTGCCCATATCTTTTTATCGTGTTGACTGCGGACCTTGATTTTTATACACGTAATAGGGACTATAGATCTCAGTATCTGGTATAATTTTCAACTTGCAAAGGTTCACCCGTTCCTGAGAAAATCGGTGGTGACAGACGGACAAGAGAGTGATCTTATAAGGGTTCCTTTTTTACCTTTTGAGGTACTGAACCCTAGAAATGGACCTCAAATCAAAGTAATTGGCGACCCCTGACCTAAACTTTAGACATTTGCTTCCGACGGCGTTACTAATTAAGAATCATCGTCAACGCATACGCGCAGCAAACAAATTAGGTAAAATTAGACACCGCTCGGTAGTACCGATCTACATGGCCTAAGCAAACACTAAAATTAGGTTTTAAGGTAAATCACCTGCAAAATGGCCTCTTCCACACTATCAGTCAGAGGGCTTAAGGCACCAGGCAGAGACGCATCACGAGAATGCTCCTCTATTTCTCTCTCAAGTCTGCTGATGACCACACGAAGGGCATTGTGTTCGTAATGAAGAGCCTGTGAGGCTTCAGTTAGGCGTTTTGTTAGGTCTTCTAATACCCAGCGCCAGGACGCGATGTCTGAAATTCTGAGAAGGTGGTGGTAAATTTAGACTGCTTTTTTAGACATTTTTAGTGATTATTATCAAGTCTGTCGTAGTGCCCCATAGCTAAGACTTCGCCTTGTTCTACCGCCGACGAGTAATCATTTAGCGATAGACTACGTTCTAGGTGAAGAAACGTACAAAAGATATAAGATCCCGTGTCAATAAAAGAGACAAATATAGTACTCTCTCACCACAAGTTTGTCGCAGCGACAAGAGTTATTAAAGTTATATTAGCTCAGCGATGCTCGCTTGCTCGCTTGGCGGTCAGAACTCACGCCGAAAGACCAACCCGCGGTCATTTCTACTTACAATGAGGTCGCCCCGAGCGCGTGAGCGAGTAATCGCCCATCGCACAAGAACACTCGCCTATAGCCGAGCGAAAAACTTTTGGAACCACACACTCGCTAATCGCTGCTCGCCAACTTGTTTTTAGTTTCTAGCTTTACTCGCTGCTCTCTGATCGTCGGCGGTGGAACAAGTAACTATGTGACTTTTTCAATTCATGTAGGTACTTTCTAAGTTTATCTTTGAAATCGATAAAGTCAAACATTGTGAGGACAACTGCACTTATTATATAAGTCTGAAATCGCCCACCCGCCTTGAGCTAGTATGCTCGTCTCTTTACTGTACCTATCTCACTTGCTCGAAAAACTTATCTCACAGTCAGTTGCAAATAAGAGGTTAAACTTACAGTTTATCACACAATATTTTCAATTTAACCTCGTGTTAGCAACAAACTCACACAGAGAATAATTAAATGGTTGGGACCGCGAGGCACCAGAATGAGAGGCCGGCCTTGTGCTAGATGGGCAGATGAAATAGCGGCAGTGATGGGCCGTGAAAGGCTAAAGACAGCAAAACGCAGAGAAAAGTGGAATTCCTTGGGGGAGGCTTTTACCCGTAAGGTATCCATACAAACATGAAAAATGGATAGCAATATTATTTTTTTCATAATTATTTAATCACTTTTTATAAATATAATTTATAACAATGTTTCAATTATTACCAAAACAAAAAAAAAAGTAATTATTACTTAATTCAATTTTTCAATAATTATATAATAAAAAAAATCAATTATTATTTAGTACAATTTTCAATTACTATTATTAAAAAAAACTTATTTATATTAGTTTATTAAATTATTGCGAATATAATTGCACGATTTATGATGTACTCATTGTAATTGTTTGCATGGAGTTAAATAAAGCTTTTTATTTAGCAACTAACTCTCGAGTTAAGTTTTTCGTGCAAGTGCGCCTAAGAGGCTGCTATATTATTATCAATTCTAGAATCTAGATGTAAAATATAACTTATTCTATTTTAGGAGGAAACTAAGCTTTAAGGGAAATGATTGGTTCGCAAAATTCGTTTCACACCTTACTCCAGATCTCCTATCCCGAAAATAAGTACACAGCTAAAGAGAACGTGGCACTGACCTCACATCACTTTCATAAACTAGACATTGTTTTTTTAAAAACGTTGCCCCACACTAGGAATTTCTCCTGTATCTTGGGTACATTTACAAACATATAAACTCACATACACAAACAACTAGACCGGAACAACTATCTGTAGGTCATACAAATATTTGTTACGTGCGGGAATCGAACCCACGACACGCAGCGCAGCAGCCGATCGTTCAACCACTAAGCCAACCGTGTCGTCACTTTACACATAGATTGACTCTACAACATTCAATGAATGGCCTGGCCTCAAAAGGTATGTGTACGTTACAAAGAAAATGGTTTACGGTCTTACCTGTTCTGCAAACTTTTCTTGAACTGATACTCATTGCTCTCATGTGCAAAGTTGTTGAGCATCACCAGTTCCTGGCTATCATTCACTTGTTCCACCACTCTTGCGTTCAATTTGTCATTCAGGGTCCTTAGATCTTCAAGGTCACAGGACCCCAGGTAGCAGGTATCAGCGAACATTGTTTAAATTTAGCTTCCGTTGTGTTTAAAGATTTAAATCGTTGTAATTGTAAAAGTTTGTAAAGGTTATGTTATGATTGTCAGTTTGTTTTTTTTTAATGTCCGATGTTGAGATTGTTCATGGTCTAGAGTCTAGTTTGCATTTTTTTTTCTATGCTAGTTTGTTTGAAATCTATTTTGGTTTTATGGGACTCTTTCGGTGTTGTGTCACTTCAAGGTGAATTAGGCCACAAAATGCGTGAATAAAATCGAGTCTTTTTCTTTTAGGGTTCCATACCCAAAGGGTAAAAACAGGACCCTATTGCTAAGACTCCACGGCCCGTCTGTCTGTCACCAGGCTATATCTCATGAACCGTGATAGCTAGACAGTTGAAATTTTCACAGATGATGTATTTCTGTTGCCGCTATAACAACACGCATAAACAGAATAAAATAGATATTTAAGTGGGGCTCCCATACAACAAACGTGTTTTTTGCGATAATGGTACGGTACCCTTCGTGCGCGAATCCAACTCGCACTTGGCCGGTTTTTTTCTAAAATCTTTGACCCATACTAGGAATATCGCCTGCATCGTGGGTGTTTACAAGCAATTAAAGTCATGTACACAATCAGCCAATCCCGAAACAACTATCTGTATACCATACTAATATTTATTCGGTGCGTAAGCGAACCCGCGTCACGCAGCGCAGCACCCAATCGCTCAGCCACTGTGCCAACAGTGCCGTCTGTGTTTAGTGTAGCAACAAAAATATGTGACCACTATCTCGCCCGATGTTAAGGCGTATATATTCTCCAATGTTAACGCAATACTGGCCGTGCGCCCGCATCTTTTAACCTAGCCGTTATTAAACAGTATGTTTTAGAAAGTTACCGTTTTACGGCACTAAAGAGGTTGTAGGTTGTTAAGTGATGATGTGGTCGACGGTGAAGCACGTATGCCTAGAAGTAACCTATTCACTCTTGACTTCAAGATCCCTAGGTCGTAGCTAGGAAACACCGACTCCGGCAGGGAATTTCACTCTTTAGCTGTAAACGCAATGAAAGTATTCGCAAAACGCTTTGCGCGCATGGGTAGGATGTCCACAATGTACCGATGGCGCATTGCCGTAGGTATGTCTTGTAGTCATCAGACTACAATAGCCCTTCCCATCATCGGATGGGAAATTGTTCAGTTCTATCGCACACTCCCCGAAATTTAACCGTTAAAAAACCGACAGGCTGGCAACCCGACGTCGATGTTCAAGGCTCTGGAGCTTTGAGTCGACCAGTGCATCGTTGCCGATCAGCCTCTTGGCCCGTCTGTCAATCAACTCTAAAGCATCAAGTTGGTATTTGGCAGATCCATCCCAGAGGTGAGAGCAGTACAACATGCGTGACCTAACTTGCGCTTTATACAAGTGTTGAGCAGCTGTTCAGGCGTGAACTACCGTCTCACCTTTGCAAGGATCCCTAACTTTTTTGCAGCCGACTGAGCCTTTGCCTCAGTGAATGGACTAAAATTGAAGGTCGATGTCAACGTAACACCAAGAAGGTCGAGAAGGTCCGTTATCGGTATGGCTACACCACGTAAAAATCTAGCCGGATGGAATTGGCTCCTTTTGCGGAAAAAAAAAACGCCTGGGTCTTAGCAATGGAACTGACTAGATTGGCATTGCCCCGTTCGGAGACTGCCTCCGAAGACAGGTTCCAGATCAGGACCAGTTCTTAGGCCCAGTAGTTCGTGCGCCGGAAACGTATCTCTCAGTGCTGTCGTCTGCATACCCAAAGATATATTTATCCTCCGCGACTAATCGCCCGATACGTCCATAAAAGCGCGATTCAGGCCGGCCTGCCTGTAGTGGAACAGCTATCTCGACCCAACTCCTCTAGTTGGCTACACCGAGCATCATACCGGAACGCGACTAGGCCGCTTGGCGGTATGTCTTTGCGCGGTGGGTGGTCGATAGCCTTTGGCCAAAGCATTTTTTTTTGTTTCTTGGAGAAATTCTCATGCATACTGCGCTACCACGGGTATATAACGCAGTTTTGTGGGTCTTCAACCCACAAAAACTCCACAGTGTCCTCCTGTGCCGCTTATGGCGGGAACACGGGCACGCGTTAGCACTCACCGCGAACCCGACGCGGCTTTTCCGTCACCGGACCCTCCTCTGGGGAGTGCCCCCCCCATCACCAGTGCACCAGAACACACTGTGCGTCTTGACAACCCCAGCGACCAACCAGCACGTGGGTGCCAGACAACCCTGTGTTGGCATCCTTGGTCGCCTTGTCAAGGCGACCAAGGTCAAGGTCAATGGTCCCACCACCTATAATTTTTCGGCCGCAGGGGATAGGGAGAGCCGCCAACGCTATACCGACACTGCTTCTCCCCTGCGGCCTACCGCGTCCACCATCAGACGGTGGCGACCCCGTCCAGGCCGCGGAAGGTAGGGAAAGCGGCGCACCGTAATACCGGCACTCCTCTCCCGCCGTGGCCTCCAACACTCAGCCGCGATATCGTATGGGTTTGGCAGGCCAAAATGTTGGCCGCTACGTCATCGGCTTATAGGTAAAAGCCCTGTCGAGCGGCCCCTCCTCGGGTTCCTCCTCCGTTCCGCCTCGACAATGCGGAAACTCACCGGGGGAGTTCGGCCGAAGCCTACCAGTTAGTGTCACCTGTTTTGCTCCACCGCATCGAGATCACGTGTAGGTAATCAAATAGGGTACACTCCTACGGATGTGGGTGACTCAGACCCCAAAAGCCCCCCGTTTATGACTTGTTTAATACCTACAAAAGCTTCAAATGGAGTGCAATAGGATGTAATGAATTAGTAATGATATAATTACTTACTCTCAAGTAGAGTATTGCAAGCCCTCCGCAGGGATTCGACCGGAACTTTATCTCTAAAGGTACGTAATCCAGGCGAGGTATTGATGTTTATTTGCTTGTTCAACAATTTGTTGGTATCGTTCGAAAAGTATAAAAATCTCTGTACTTTCTAGTACCTAACTGATAAGCAGATTGTTCATTCAAATTCTCATCAGAGATATTTACTACTACCTAGCTGCCGCCCTCGGCTCCGGCGTAGTATTGCTATTTCACCCAATATCTTTGTAAATTATAGCCTATGTGTTATTCTGATGTATAAGCTGTACAGTTTCATCAACATCCATTCATTCATTAGAATTGGTTCATTAGTTTTTGCATGAAAGAGTAACAAACAGTCATCCATCCACACGAACTTTCACGTTTATAATAGTAGTTGGATTCAGCATCTGTCAACAAGTTTAAAAATTTATAGCCTGGATTTTCAGAATTATTTGGGGTCTAAATAGTTTTGATAATTTTATGCACGACTGTTATTTGGTTTGTGGGATATATACAAAAAACACGAATCACTGTTAGTAGGTAAGCGTGATACAATTTAATTTCTTTGTTTTGTTCTTACACTGGTGTGTGTTACAATAAATAACTAATGGCTACAAATATTGACCGTACCACAACTCTGTCAAGCTTTACTGAAGCCTCAACCGCTGTGTAAAGTTTCAAGAGTTCCCTAAAAGCAAAATGTATTGCAAAACTACTTATGAAGCCTTATTGCTGATTGACTTCTATAAAGATGACGTAAACAGGTTTGAGCAGCACAAAGAAGATGAGTTCCGCTACGCTGATGATACTGAATCCGAGGAATAAGCTGAGAAGACCACCAATCGCACCTGTAAAAAAAAGTGACCAAAATAAGTCTAAAATTCTAAATGTAACTGAATCTGGTGTAGAAGTCTGCTATAATAAGGATAGCTTAATTTAAGGGTGTCTCGAGTCTTTTAGCAGTTAGGAGAGAGATGTCGTCTTCACCATATATGTCTACGAGTACACTTCTCTCCCAATAGCGTCGCGTCCACTTTCCGTTCGCTCTATATGGTGGGGTAAGTTAGCGCATATTTATTTATTTTTTAACCGACTTCCCAAAAAGGAGGAGGTTCTATGTTCGACTTCAAGTTTTTTTTTTTTGTGTATGTTCACCGATTACTCCGTCAATTGTGGACCGATTTTGAAAATTCTTTTTTTGTTTGATAAAGTATGTTCCGAAATTGGTCCCATTTTAACTTGGTGAAGATCTGATGAATAACTTCGGAGATATACAACAGAACTCTTCAATAAATAACGGCAAATCTCTCGGGATTGCTGCAATCGCATGCCTGTTTGTTGTTTATAACATTTCATAACATAACATCACGCCAGTTCGCTCTTAAGGGGAAAGCAGACCTCTCATTTCACCGGTTATGTTCAAGTTTCATGAAATCTATTCTGGCGAAATAGTTCCCTTACTAACTTGCCTATTAGGTACGTACAACTAAAAAGTGAAAAATAAAAAAACTTTTTGCAATAAAATACTACCGACTTCCAAATACAAAACTGCAAAGTGAAAAATAACTTAATTTTTTGAAGTCGTTGTCCATAACGCAAGAAAATGGTACCTACGAAAGACACCGACTTCAAAAAATTAAGTTATTTTTCACTTTGCAGTTTTGTATTTGGAAGTCGGTAGTATTTTTTTGCAAAAAGTTTTTTAATTATATACTTTATTGTACACCATAATTTACAATAATAAAGGAAACTTAAAAATAAAAACACATACAATGGGCGGCCTTATCGCGTCCGCGATCTCTTCCAGGCAACCAGGTATGGACAATAATTGCTAGATACGAAGTGGGGCTGTTATTGGTGTGATAATACCAGTGTTAAAAAAATATATATAAAAGATATGCAGATACATACATATGCTATTTAATATAATATATACATAAATACATATATACTAAATGTAAAGGCAATAAACGAAATTATGACAGTCAATTAAACATAATCACAGCGACAGGTAATGCTCCCTCACGAGTCTTTTGAACACAGGCAACGATTGGGCGCGTTTGATTGGGTCTGGCAACGCATTCCATAGACGAGTAGCCTGCACAGTAAAGGATATATCCAGAAAACTCGTGGAATGCATATGCGCTAACTTACCCCCACTACGCCAAAACCTTGCCAACTTACATGCCGGGGACTATACTCATAATTAGGGGATCTCTATCTGCTACGAATAGTTCGTCCTTGAGTTGTTTGTTGCAGCAATTTGTATAGAGCACGAGCTAACTAAGAGGAACATAGGTATCTTTGGTTTGATGGACTTGCCTTACAAATAATCTGTTTATTTAAACTCACCAATAAAATAATAGTCATCATACTGTGCGTGTCGATGTTGGCCCAGAAACATGTCGTCGTAAAAATGGACGTTGATCTGCGTCACTTCACCCCTGCGCAAAGAAAAATACAATATGAAATAACACTCTTCCAGAGTAGAAAATACAGTTTGAGCATAAAGGTATTATGATGATGGCTTCAGTTTGAAAGACATGTGCAAAATGCAAAAGATAGATTGGAAGTAACAAAACTTTGGATGCAGATAAGTTAAGAAAGTTATGGAGGAATCGTAGAATAACGAAAGAGTAAAAATCCATTAAGATCAGGGCCGTCCGTGCGCTTGTTTTCCCCAATATTTCTGTACTCAGCTGAGACATCGACACTACGAGAACTGAAAAGGAAAAAGATAGATGCTCTAGAAATGTGGTGTTGGAGGAGAATGCTTGGCATTTCATGGACATAATGTCGCACGGTGTCGGATGTTGTCATCATGTCTGGTGTGGTCGGATGAAAACACACTTGACATACCCAACTTCCGCCTAGCAGCAAATTTTTCTAGAGACGTAAAGAGGAGAGGGGCATGTATACTAACTAGAATTGGACATGAATATACAACACTTAAAACGAACTACTCTATTAAAGGTATTATAGAATGTAGTGCTATAGAACTAAAAGAACATGGAATGATAATAGTTTGTGTATTCAGAGTGCCAAATTCATGTTTAAATCTTTACTACGATAATTTAGGGCAATTATTACGCCAGATATATGACAAAACTAACAAAAAAATCGTTCTATGCGGCGATTTTAACATAAACTTACTCAAACGAAACCGCCATGCTCTAGACTTTGAATGTTTTTTAGAAAGCCACAATTTAAAAGTAGAAATAAGACATCCTACCAGGCTTAGCAGTAAGTCTTGTATTGACAACTTTGCACACAATATGCCTAGATGCAAAAGTGAAATAATTGAATTTGGGGTCCGATCACACTGCTCAACTGCTACAATGCCCCGTCAAAAAAACCTGTGTGATAAAATCTTGGCGTATTAAAAGACGGGACTATATAGTACTGACGATATGAGTAAATTTAAAAAATGCATAAACGGCCTGTCTTTTACTGACATTTACAATACAAACGACCCTAACTAAGCCTATAATTATTTCCTTGACCTTTTCTTGTGTGTTTTTACAACTTATGTTTCCCTTATAAAATAATAACGAAATCGCTAAATAAAAAAACTAAATGGATATCCAAAGGTCTTAGAAACAGTAGTAAAATCAAAAGAAAAATGTTATGGCAGTATAGAATACATTCAACAAAAAGAAATAAAAATATATTTAAGCAATACGCAGCTAGATTTAAAAAAATAATATCGCTAACTCAGAAATCACAAAACAATTACTATATAAATACATCACAAAACAAATCAAAAGCGACATGGTCAATTATAAACAAGTCTAAATTCAACTTTCCCAAAGAGCCTATTACAGAAATACTTAAAGATGACATCAAGATTACAGATCCTAAATCTATTGTGAATAATTTCAACAACTTCTTCATTGACCAAGCTTCAGAATCAGACCAGACAAATAACTTAACAAATGACAGTCAAAACAAAACCAGACCCTCAAATCATGGAATCAAAACTAAAATTAATTCAATCTTTCTTACTCCCACAACACCTATAGAGGTAGACAGAGAAATAAAGCTGCTGAAAAATACCCATAGCGTGGGCAACGATGGTATCTGCACCAAAGTCATAAAATATGTATCCCAGGAAATTTCAGCTCATCTATGCTACATAATTAACTTATGCATTTCTAACGGCATATACCCAGAAAAACTTAAAACATCTATTGTCATTCCGCTACATAAAAAAGATGACAAACGAAAAATGGGGAACTATAGACCCATAGCGTTGATACCGATTTTTTCAAAATTAATTAAAAATGTCGTATATACAGTTATTTAGAAAAATATAATATTTTGGTAGACGAACAGAAAGGCTTCCGCAAGGGGAAATCAATAAATATGGCAATTTTTGACCTACTAAAAACTATTTTGGGTGCCATTGACAACAAAATATCAACATGTGCAATCTTTATGGATATGAGTAAAGCCTTTGACCGAGTTGACCATAGGATACTAACACAAAAATTAAGCATGTATGGCATAAGAGGTAAAGCGCTAGATCTCATCTATTCATACCTGCAGAACAGAAAACAAGTAGTTTAAATAACACAGATATGTCAGAAAACACGAACTGAGATTAAACATAGGTCAAACAAGAAAACTGTAAAAATGGGAGTACCCCAAGGAAGTGTTCTAGGCCCTTTATTGTTCTTGATATAAATCAATGATCTCCCTAACCATATCAATCAACCAATGGTACTATTTGCAGATGATAGTACAGTCATAATAAAAAGCGACAAAGAAAATGATTATGAGCACGTAGTCAACCAAACATTAAATAGGATAATTCAATGGTTAACCGAAAATAATCTCAAAATAAATACGAAAAAAACGAAAATAATACACTTTCACAAGAGAACCAAATTGACAAATATAAACATTAGTTACGAAGGCGAAATAATACATCTTGTGACAGATACAAAGTTTGACATGGAAAACACATTTAGAAAATGTCTGCAAAAGAATTAATAAGTCCTCATTTGCTCTGTATAAACTCTCAAAAATTGTTAATAAAGAAGCCTTATTAGCTGCTTATCATGGACTTGTGGCACCTGTTCTAAGATATGGTATTATATCTTGGGGCAACTCAGTCGATAAGGAATCTGTATTTAAAGCTCAAAAGAAATGCATTAGAGCAATGTGTAATGTAGACAAAACTACCAGCTGTCAACCCTATTTTAAAAGCTTGAAAATTCTGCCAATGCCTTCGTTATACATATATGAACTAAATGTGTTTGTGAAATCAAACCCTAATTATTATAAGACTGCTTTTAAAAGCTACTATAGACAATTACGTGAAAAAAAAAGATTATATGTTGAAATACCTACGGGAAAACAGCACTAATCAATAAAAGTATTCTTGTTATGTCATCATTGATTTACAACAAATTGCCTGACAATGTCAAAGAGTTACCTATACATCAATTTAAGTCGAAGCTGCACAAATTCCTAGTACATAAATGTTATTATTGTGTCAAGGACTACTTACAAGATAAACATATAGATAGAGACCTATAGTAAAAGTAATTTATTGACATTGAATAATATGACATTAAAAATAATGTGACATGCATTAATTTGACATCTTTTTAATTTATTTGATTGGTAGGTTTGTGAAGGCAGGTACCGGGACGTGTGGAATGAAACAGCTGATGAGATCTTATGAATTTATTATTTCGATACCCTACTATTTATACATATTTACAAAATCGTTTTCTATCCTCTACCCACATTAAAATTGGCGAAGTACCCGCCGTTGAATATAATCAGTAGAAACATCGCTGACCTCACTACATAAAAACTAGTTGCGTTCAGTCCGCCGCTCAGTTTTCCCAAAGCGATGGTCGCAGGAGCACGTCGTGTTGACTCCCATATCACTCCCCCTCAAGAGAAGCGTACGTTCCTCTTGACCACTCTACCGCTTCTCGTGACATAGGGTTGATTTGTAGGTGCAGCGGTCGTGGACGAGTCTTGGTGAGCTGCCGATGTATGGGATTATGCCGGCGACGTCTGGGTGCTCGTAGAACTTGCTTCAGTTTCGTCCACCATGTAGGCTGGTTTAAGTCGATCCAGTGACACTACTGTAGTACGTAATGGTAACTGGATTTCGTAATACTTGTCATGGCGCTTCACTACTTCATAGGGGCCATCGTACGGTGGTGTGAGTGGCG
Source organism: Orthosia cruda (assembly GCA_964057195.1). Taxonomy (NCBI): domain Eukaryota; kingdom Metazoa; phylum Arthropoda; class Insecta; order Lepidoptera; family Noctuidae; genus Orthosia; species Orthosia cruda. The sequence continues at coordinate 29,184,128 of OZ059834.1, read as the reverse complement.
CTCTAGCTGTATCATTGCGAACGAAAACATGCGTACACGTCGATAGGTCCTTGTAAACAAAAGGCTTATCAGCTGATCGTGAGCGGTGCGGCGCCGGCGAAAGGGACGTCATCGGGCGAGCGAGACGGCGTACTAGCTCGGCATCGTCGATTCTTGAATTTTGTGGCACAAAGAAATCTGATGGTATGCGAAGTGTGGTACCATATGTCATTAAAGCTGGGCTGAGGTTGTTGTCTTGTCGCAGGGCTGTGCGTAATCCCAATAATATGGTTGATAGTTCCTCTGTCCATGTCGTCGTTGCCCCGCGTGCCATAAGGGCCGCTTTCATTGTTCGGTGCCATCGCTCAACTTGACCATTTGACTGTGGGTGGTAAGCTGTAGTGCGAATTCTATTGATTCCCATTTTCTTCATGAGCGCTTTGAACAATGAAGACTCGAACTGGCGTCCTTGATCTGTCGTGATGCGTAGCGGGCAGCCGAATCTCACTATCCACGTTTCGTATAGTACTTGCGCGACGACCTCCGCTGTGATGTCACGGACCGGAATTGCCTCGGGCCATTTGGTGCATCGGTCAATTATAGTGACGCAGTAGCGATATTCATTTGAAAGACGCAGCGGGCCAACAATATCAGTGTGGATATGTTCGAAGCGTTGAGACGGCGGGAATTGTAATAACGGCGTGTTTACGTGCCGATTTACTTTCGCTCGCTGGCAGCTTATGCAGGCACGCGTCCACTGTGCTACTTCTTTATTCATAGACGGCCAAAACAATTTTCTTTTCAATAGTTCTCTTGTACTGCGTACTCCCGGGTGACATAACTCATGTAGCGCTTTGAAGGCTGCGTAACGGTGTTTTGCGGGTAGATACGGTCGTGGTATTGATGTTGAAAGCTCGCAGGTGATTGGTCGGTTACAAACGGGTATTGATATTTCTTTGAATATTACGTTTTCTTGTTTTTTGAGTTTATTGAGTTCTTGGTCTTGTTGTTGATCGATGCTTAGTTGATTATAATCGATAGATGACGGACAAATAATCTCTTCGAGTCTTGATAAGGCGTCGACGACTGTATTTTGTTCACCCTTTATGTATTTTATGCTCGTACAAAATTTACTTATGAAATGCAGTTGTCTCTCGCGTCTTGGTGTGTCGGAGGTACTCGCTGTTCTTTTTAGAGCGTAAGTAAGCGGTTTGTGGTCTGTATATAGTACGACGTCGCAACCCTCTATTAACCGTCGAAAATGTTTAACAGCTGTATACATGGCTAGTAGTTCGCGATCGTATACACTGTATCGGCGTTGTGTAGCGCTCATTGCTTTTGAATAAAATGCTAGTGGTTTCCATACTTTGTCCACTTTTTGTTAGAGAACAGCACCAAGGCTGTGATCTGATGCGTCTGTCATTATGGCGAGGGCACTACCGAACTGGATGTGAGAGTATGGTGACCTCTGTGATGCTTTGGCGGCACTTTTCAAAGGCTTGCTCTGCGTCCGTTGTCCACTTGATCGGCGTGTTGTCATTACGTTTCCTGTTATGTAGGTACTTGATAAGTTCGTTCTGTAGTTCAGCTTGTCGAGGGAGGCAGTCTCGGTAAAAATTGATCATCCCCAGAAATCGTCGTAGTTCGAGAATTGTTTTCGGTTTAGGGTAGGTAGATATAACTTTCACTCGTTCCGTTGTTGGTTTTATGCCAGTCGCCGATACTTCATAGCCAAGAAAATCTATTGTTTCTTTATCAAATTCGCATTTGCTCATGTTTAGTGTAACACCGTACTTGTCCAACCGCTGTAGAACTTGGTTAAGAAGCTGTTTATGTTTTTCTTCGTTTTCTTCGAAAAGGAGTATATCGTCAATGAAACAGAAACAGCCGTCTATGCCCCTCAGTACCTCGTGCATGAATCGCTGAAACGTTTGACTGGCGTTTCGTAGTCCAAAAGTCATGCAATTAAATTCGAACATACCGAAAGGTGTTGTGATCGCCGTTTTTGGTGCGTCCTCCTTGGCGATTGGTATCCAATAGTACGCCATTTTTAAATCAAGTTTCGAAAATATTTTCTTGTTATATAGTTGGTACGTGAAATCTTGAATGCGAGGTACGGGATACCGATCTGGTTGAGTGACCGCGTTTAGACGTCTATAGTCGCCAAACACTCGTATTCCTCCATCTTTTTTCTTGACTATATGAAGAGGGCTTGCCCATGGGCTTTTTGATGACTTGCAGATTCCCATTTCTAACATGCGGTCAAACTCTTCCTTGGCTGCCTTATACTTGTCCGGTGGTAGCGGGCGGGGGCGAGCGTAGAGTGGGGGGCCGGTAGTTTCGATGTGGTGGACAACGTCATGTTTCGGCGGTTGTTTCAGCGACATGGGGCGTATGACATCAGGATACCTTTTCAAAATATCATGGTATACTTGATTGTTGCTTACGATGTGGACTGATTCGGTGTTTTTAGAAACTTCTAATGCGTCGATAGATAGTTCGGTAGTCTTGTCAACTAACTTTTTCTTGTCCAGGTCCACCAGCAGTTTAAAGTGACGGAGAAAATCAGCGCCCAGTATTGAGGTTTTGACGTCTGCCACGACGAATGACCAAACAAAATCTCTACGTAGTCCAAAATTTAGTCTGATAGTTTTCAGTCCGTAGGTCTTGATTGGTGTATTGTTTGCCGCGTATAAGTTGTAGGCGCTTGCGGTGTTGTTTCTTTTATGATTGGCGGCCAAGACGGAGATGTCAGCGCCTGTGTCCACGAGGAAACGTTCGTGAGTGTTGCGGTCGTGTACACAAAGGCGATTACTGGTGTACGGGACACCGACGTCCGCCACGGTCGGTGTCGGCTCTAGTTTTCCGACGGCTTCTTCCTTCTACAACATGGCGATTCACAGCGCTTTGCCTTGTCTCCGAAACGGTAAGGGCGACAATGCCCTACTAAAGAACTATAGGCCCATCTCATTTCTTAGCCATGTCTACAAGCTGTTTTCAAGAGTCATCACGAATCGTCTCGCGCGCAGGTTTGACGATTTCCAGCCTCCCGAACAAGCCGGTTTCCGTAAAGGCATTAACACCGTAGACCATATACATACGCTGCGGCAGGTTATACAGAAGACCGAAGAGTACAACCTGCCTCTCTGCTTAGCGTTTGTAGACTACGAGAAAACCTTAGATTCGATCGAGACTTGGGCTGTGCTGCAGTCTCTCCAACGGTGCCAAATTGACTACCGGTACATCGAGGTGTTGAAGTGTTTGTACAAAAATGCCACCATGTCAGTTCGACTCCAGGATGAGACCTCGGAACCTGTCTTTCTGTAGCGAGGTGTGAGGCAGGGAGATGTCATATCTCCGAAACTGTTCACCGCTGCACTGGAGGATGTCTTCAAGGTTCTGGACTGGAGAGGGCTAGGCATCAACATCACTCACCTTCGGTTTGCCGACGATATAGTGGTCATGGCTGAGACTATGGAGGACCTCAATACAATGCTCGATGACCTCAGTAGAGCTTCCGAAAGAGTGAGTCTTAGGATGAACATGGACAAAACCAAGGTGATGTTGAATGCCCATTTTACACCCACTCCTATCAGGGTCGGAGACTCTACACTCGAAGTTGTGGATGACTATGGATAAACGATCCAGTTGGGTAGGGCCAACTTCGAGAAAGAGGTCAACCGTCGAATCCGACTCGGCTGGGCAGCGTTTGGGAAGTTGCGCAGTATCTTCACGTCCAACTTACCACAGTGCCTCAAGACGAAAGTCTTTGACCAGTGTGTGTTGCCAGTTATGGCTATGGCTCTGAAACGGTGGTCGCTCACAATGGGCCTCATCAGAAAGCTTACAGTCACCCAAAGGGCAATGGAGAGGGCTATGCTCGGAGTTTCCTTAAGTGATCGAATCAGAAATGTAGAGATCCGCAATAGAACCAGGGTTACCAACATAGCCCGAAGAATTACCAATCTTAAGTGGCAGTGGGCAGGGCACATTGCTCGCAGAACGGATGGCCGATGGGGCAGAAAGGTTCTGGAGTGGCGACCGCGAACCGGAAGACGTTGCGTTGGAAGGCCTCCCACCAGGTGGACCGATGACCTGGTGAAGGTTGCGGGGATCCGCTGGATGCGGGACGCACGGGACCGGTCAATGTGGCGACGCTTGGAGGAGGCCTATGTCCAGCAGTGGACGTCTTTCGGCTGATATGATGATGATGATGAATTCCGCACTAACATCTCCATACTCCAAGAACTCGGCATCAAACAGCGTCTTTTGCTGTACAGTCTCGCATACTGAAATTCTTTGGCCATATCTCAAGGCGGAATAACGACTTCATTGAGCGCCTTTGCAGGGCAGAGTGGACGGTAACAGGCCACGCAGGAGGTCACCGATAAGGTGGACCGACCAAATTAAATCTGGTTGGAGGTCCAGTAAAGGAATGCGCCAAACTTTCATCTAACATAGCCAAATGGAGAGAGATCGTGAGGTGAGTGACGGAACACCAGCGATCGAACAAAATTTATCGTGACCACGACCGCTCTGTCAAGAGCGAAACAAAGAAGAACAAAACTCTGCAATTTCTGCCTACCACCGTGGGATTAATCTAAGATTAGTGTCAAGTTGGTTTCAAAAAAATGTATTTCAATCAAACCATTTCAAACTTTTGAATTGTCAAGCAATAAACAAATAAAATTGTCTGCAAAGATTTGTGACCATGGCATTCTAGTTACACGATAGATAAGTAACTGGTTAGTCCAATGGTGCTTTTAAAAGATTTATTTACATAAACTTATAGCACTTTTATTATGCTTACCTACAGCTGAGGAGTGGAATTCCCTGCCGGAATCTGTGTTTCCCGACATCTACAATCTAGGGGTCTTTAAATCAAGAGTGAATAGGTTAACTAAAACCCGACTGCTTAAGAAGCGAACTAAAAGGATGTATACTTTGCCCTCGCTCAATCATTGTTAACCTACTGTATCAATGTATGGGGTGGAGCTCCGAAGTCTACACTCCTTGTCCTGGAGAGAACGCAAAGAGCCATACTGAAAGTGTCTTCGTTTCTACCTTACCGTTACCCCACAGAGCTCTTATATAAAGAAGCCAAAGTAATGACAGTGCGTCAACTTTTCATTAAAAGCATAATTTTAAAACAACATTCTATGCTAAAATATCACCCTTCGACTTCACAAGGTAAGAGACGTTACAACCCCGTAGATCGCCCAGACATTCGTCTTTCAACCCAATTCTCGAAGCGTTTCTTTTGCCATCTAGGTAGTTTTCTTTACAATAAAATTAATAGTATGCTACCGATAGTTAATCTTACTAAGAACATGTGTAAAAATAAAATAACTTCCTTCCTACAAGAATTTAATTATGACGACACCGAAAAACTACTTGCTACTTTAGTGTAATACGTATGAAGATGAGGCCAAAATACTACAAATACCTTGCTACACGCACTATTATAACTACAGACACAACAAAAGAGGTGGCGGGGTTTCAATTTTTGTCCATGATAATCTAACTCATAATTTAGTAGAAGAACATTGCGTGGATGATATTCATTACCTTTGGATATTTATTAAGAAGTTCTCTCTAAACATCGGCGTCGTTTACAAGCCTGATAAAACAAACATAAATAACTTCCTTGACATATATTCGCAACAATTACAGAAGATGAAACGAGCTATAGTATTTGGAGATTATAACCTGGATTTACTAACCAAAGATCGTACAACCCGCAGTTACATGGACACCCTGAAAGAAAGTAACTATAAGATTTTAAATAAAATTGACCTAAAAAATTGTACCCGTGAAACATCTGCAACTAGAACAATAATAGATCATGTTTCCTCTAACTTACATGACAACAACTTTAATTTTGCACTGATAGAATCTGCGATGTCTGACCATAAGCAAATTTATTTGGAAATACTAAGATACGATACACCTACTATTAAGAAACAGGAATATCTAGCTATTGACTATGTAAAACTCTACAAAAACATACAAGATTTTGAAAAATACGATGATGAACCCACTTACAAAAGATTCGAAGATAAACTACAACTCTGCTTAAGCAAGAGTAAGATAAAGAAAATCAAAATATTGAATCGACCGCGGCAAGATTGGATTAAGAGAGAAATCATACAGGAAATAAACAACAGAAACAAGATTTGGCTAAAACATAAAGAAAATAAACAAGATTTGATTTTAAAAGCAGAATACGAGAAGGCTAAAACGAAAGTTGCAAATAACATTGAAAATACAAGAAACACATATTACCAAAAACGTTTTCAAGACACCATTACCAAACCTAGAAAAATGTGGACACTCATAAACGATCTCTCTAAAAACAAAATAAAAGACAGAAAAGGACCCGAAAAACTTGTAACTGCAAACGGAATAGTTACAGACCCAAAAGGGATATGTGAACTTTTTAATTCCTACTTTTCCACTATTGGTTCATCTTTGGCAGACCAGATCAAGGATAATTCTGGCGTACATGAAGCTACAGGAAACACAGAAGGAACTCACGTTACCGAATTAAATTGTATTACACCAGCAACCACGGATGAAGTAGGCAAAATAATAAACAATTTGGATCCAAATACTGGTTCTGGCATCGATGGCATTTCCGTAAAATCAATAAAATGTGTAAAGGACATAATTATTAACGAACTCACAAGTTGTATCAATGATTGCTTAACACGAGGTATCTTTCCGGATAGCTTAAAAATTGCCAAAGTAGTACCAATCTACAAATCTGGATGTAAATCTGACCCATGTAACTACCGTCCAATATCTGTGCTTCCGGTGATCTCCAAAATATTTGAGAAAATTCTTTATAACCGTCTAGAAAAATTTCTTCAATCAAAAAGCTTTTTATACAATAAGCAATATGGATTTAGACCACAATCAAATACTCTTTCGGCCACAATTGATTTGATAACAAAAATTAAGAACAAAATTGATCAAAAACAAATCGCGTTAGGTATCTTTATTGATTTAAAAAAAGCCTTCGATACAATTAGTCCAGATATATTACTTAAAAAAATGTCACACACTGGTATCACTGGTAAAGCACTCGAGATATTTAAGTCATATTTGCAAAATCGGAAACAAATTGTAAAAATCGGTGACTATCAAAGTCATTCACATCCTGTAACATTTGGTGTACCCCAGGGCTCCATTTTGGGTCCTCTTATGTTTCTAATTTATATAAATAACATATCCCAAATCGGTTTGAAGGCTGACGTTTCACTTTACGCCGATGACACTAGTCTTTTCTACTTTGGAAACTCAACTGAAGCCATTATGCCGCAAGCTCAAAACGATCTGAATTTATTGAATAAATGGTTCCAATCAAATTTGCTCACTATTAATACAACTAAAACAAACTACGTAATATTTGCAGCAAAAAATAAAACAATAGGCAATAATATAGAACTAAAAATAAACAATGAAACAATTCAAAGAAAAACCAAAGAAAAATATCTCGGCCTTATATTAGATACTCACTTAAATTGGATGCCTCATATTGAGAAAATAAGATCAAAACTATTAGCATTAACAGGAATTCTCCAAAGCCTAAAAAAATGTTTACCCCAAAAAGTCCGTTATATAATTTACAATTCATTAGTTAAATCCCATATCGACTACTTGATAGAAATCTGGGGGACTGCAGCCAAAACAAATTTAGACCCCATACAAAAAGTGCAAAATAAACTCATTAAAATCTTATTTAACTACAAGTTCCGTACATCTACTGACAAAATATACAAAGATACGAAAATAATGAATATTACACAAACTTATAAATACTATACGTGCATACTAATACGTAAAATTTTAAACCAAGACATTCATACATCACTAAAATTTACCAAAAAACATGAAATATACAAAAAGCAACTACGGAACCCAAGTTATCTAATAACACGTCCACCCAGAACTAATTACGGCAAAAAGAATATAGAATTTGAAGGTGTAACTTTATACAATAAATTACCATCAGAAATCAAAGACACTAAAAATATTTCGGCTTTTAAAAAACGATTAAAAAAACATATAATAATCAATTAGGTAATTCATTAAAAATATATATATATATATCAAATACATACACACATACTCAACTCATTACATACTGAACTCAAATAAATACTATGTTAAAAAATAGAATCTTTAATCAAAAAACAAAAAAAAAAAAAAACAAGCTAAACCATAATAAATAATAGTAAAATAACGCTGCTATTAAATATAGATATAAAAATGTTTACCTAAATTATAATAAACTACTTCTTGCACAAATACATTACTACGCTGCCATCGATGCCACATCTAGTAAATTATCTTTGGATCCGTGTTCGCTCGTACGGCGAGCGGGTCGCCTGATGACTTGTTTACGCATAAGATTTGCACTTACCCACTTTTTTTTTTTTTAAAAAAAAAAATACTTTCTGTACCTACGCTTGATAATGTTTTTATGTTAAAAATGTTTTCTCAGTAAGTGAATTATTGTTAATTCTTTATGAGGAAAATAAAGTTCTTAAACCATAATACTACTAATGTTAAAAACACACACACGCTCCATCACACACACTCACCACCACACACTCTCATACTAACAATCTTGTCAATAACTAATATGTCCGTGTTCGCCGGTCTAGATTCAAAAAAAAACTAAAAAAAAAAAAACATCGAGATAATGATTGTGTTAAGGGCGGAGTCCTGGTGTCCTGAAATACAGGCTTGCAGTCTAGTGTAGGCACCAGTCTCCCACAATAGTAATAAGCTTGTTGAAGCATTATCATTGATGTATTGTGGTGAGAAATAAACATATATTTTTATTTTATTTAAACAAGAAGAAAATCACACTTTTATTATGCGTACAGCTAAGGAATGGAATTCCATGCCGGAGTCTGTGTTGCCCGATAGCTACAATCTTGGGGTCTTTAAGTCAAGAGTGAATGGGGTTTTTCTAGGCAAGCTTGCTTCACCGTCGACCACATCATCGCTTACCATCAGGTGAGATAGTGGTCAAGCGCGAGCCTATTGATAATAAAAAATAAAAAAACATGCTGTGCAGTCGGAGGATACATAATTATTTAGGAGCTGGCTGACCAAAACCATATGTATCGTCCGACTGCACAGCATGATTTTCTTCTTGATTAAATGTTTTTAGTTCGCTTTTTAAGCAGTCTTGTTTTTTTTTTTATATTTACAGCTTTTTTAGCTGTACCAATTTTGTTTATGAATTACTCTTAAACATATAAGTGGTATACATTTTTTTAATCACCTCTAAAAACCCTTCATTGTGATACAAAGAAAGAAAAAAATTTAGACCCCCACAATATGGCGCCCAAAATCCGTTGTTTGTTTTTTTTTTAAAGTCACGATCTGAGAACAGTTGGGCGGTCAAGACGTATCTAACGATGTCTTAATTATGTAAATCCGTCAAGTGGTTTGCAAGATATGAGGTTTTTTTTTTTATCAATAGGCTCGCGCTTGACCACTATCTCACCTGATGGAAAGCGATGATGTGGTCGACGGTGAAGCACGCTTTCCTAGAAAAAACCCATTCACTCTTGACTTAAAGACCCCAAGATTGTAGCTATCGGGAAACACAGACTCCGGCAGGGAATTTCACTCCTTACTGTACGCATAATAAAAGTGTCCCCAAAACGTTTTGTGCGTATGGGTGGGATGTCCACCATGTACCGATGACGCATCACCGTGCGTCTGATTGTCCGATGATGGAACGGGCTGGGCGGAATTAAATCATGCAATTCCATCGCACACTCCCCGAAATGTAACCGATAAAATACCGACAAGCTGGCAACTCGGCAACGATGTTCAAGGCTCTGGAGCTTTGATTTGACCAGTGTTTCATCGCCGATGAGTCTCTTGGCCCGCTTCTCGATCGACTCTAGTGCATCTAGCTGATATTTGGCAGATCCATCCCAGAGATGAGAACAGTACTCCATGCACGATCGAACTTGCGCTTGATACAAGTTGAGCAGCTGTTCTGGCGTGAAGAACTTTCGCACCTTCGCAAGGATCCCCAACTTTTTGGCAGCCAGATGAGCCTTTGCCTCAATGTATGGCCCAAAATTGAGAGTTGATGTCAGCGTAATGCAAAAAAGCTCAAGATGGTCCGTTATTGGCACGGTTACATCACGGAAAGTTGAAGCCGGGTGAAATTGGCTCTTTTTAGCGGAAAAGAGACACGCCTGGGTTTTAGCAGCATTAAACTTGACCAGATTGGCATCACCCCATTCGGAGACTGCCTGCAAGGACAAGTTCAAACGCTCCACCATGGCCTCACGGAGAGACCGGATCAGTGGCCCGGTAGCACGTGCGTTGGATAAGTAACTCTCAGCAACAATGCTGTCGTCTGCATACCCAAAGGTGCCGGGTTTTAGCAGATCTTTGATGGGCAACAAGAACAATGTTGCCGAGGTACTAAAGAATATAACATACATACAAACATACGCGCGGAAAATATAACCCTTTCCTTACACCGGTTAAATAAATACAGTACACCTACATTTCGCCAGATATATGTGGATGTACTGTAGGTTTTTTTTTCTATTGGCTTGCGCTTGACCACTATCTCACCTGACGGTAAGCGATGATGTGGTCGACGGTGGAGCACGCTTGCCTAGAAAAAAACCCATTCACTCTTGACTTAAAGACCCCTAGATGATGGTGCCTCTGCTTAAGGCATTGGGGAATGCAGTTGTGATGTTATGTTATGTTATCGCAAACCATACTCACAGTCTCAGCTGTCCCCATTTATGTGAAGTATTCTCCATATCCTTGGTAAGATCTGAGTAGAACACCTGACTGGCGTAGATGACGTCATTGCACGACGGGTGGCAAGACTGCGATTCCGGCAGCGTTCCTCTCTCGTCCTCGCTCTCTGCGTAGTACGCGTAGATCAGCTGCTCTTCAACTTTCGCTAGAGAAGAAAAGAGAGGAAGAGTTACAAGGCAGAGAGGAGTTGAAACGCCGAGAGGGGACACCCAATAAGGACATATACAGAGCTTTTTGCTGATGTTCTTCAGAAAGACCAGGTGCGTACTCATAACCGGGGTGTGTGAACCTAATTGAAGCAAAAGGAGTACGTAACGAACTGGTAAACGTAAGGTAGGATGCCCTCAGGCTAGGTGGAGCGACGATCTTCGCAGGGTAGTAGCTGGATGAGAGTTGTCGGAAATCAAAGCAAATGGCGTGCAATTGGAGAGGCCTATGTCCAGCAGTGGACCTAGGCTGATTATGATGATGAGTATGTAAGGATAGAAGCAGGTGACGTTCTGTAGCTTCTGCCTATCCTTATGGGAAAAAAAAAGCGTGAGCTTATGTAAAAGGAAGACACTTCCAAAGATAAAAAATATCTCGAATAATATAGTGCCTGATATTAGTATCATCAACATTTCAGCTGAAAGACAAGCTTCTTGACCTACCACAAGCATCGCCATATTGACCGGCCCTGTGCTTTTCTGGCGAACTAGGGCGACCTTTATTAGGTCATCGATAATTGTGTCACTATGAGCCTTGAAAATAAAACGTAGAAACAAAGGCAAAAGCAAATAGTAGATTGCTTATCTAGAGATCAAATAACTATTTTAAAGGCGACAGTGTTTTTTTAATACAGAGCGTATTGAGGGATTTAAAGTACGTCACTCGAGCTTAAAATAGTGTTGCTCCCGAGGTGGACACTCTACTTTTTATCACCCTCTATGAGAAAATAAGTAAGTGCAACTTATGAATGAGAACGTTATGTTTAATTATTTATATAATAAATAATTAGAGGCCAATTTTTATATTTGAACAATTATGGAAGTGCATCGTAACAATTTTATTTCTACCATCTGTTACAGTTGTAGATTTATTTTTTAATTCGGCTCGTGCGCTGTTTTCCAGCCAGTCACTTGTGCAATACAACGTGCCCGTGCGGTCCGAAATAGAATTACAATCGCTCATCATTTCATTCACCTCATACATTCATCGTAATCGATTTTAGCGATGTTGTCCTACTTTGGACCGCATGGTTTGTAATTCATCTCTTTTTGCTGATTGGAACATTTACTAACGATATCCACAATTCAAATTCAAATCACTTTTATTCCCTAAAATTAATGAGCTATTTAAGTTCCTGTTTACTAAGATTACCTACTTACTATACTGTACTTGGTGTACCTACAATAAAACATATAAATAAATAATAAATAAACTAGATCTTTTTGAATAGATGTCATAAAAATATTTGGTATTATAGAAGTTAATAAGAATGTAGACCCTGAGAAGACCCATAGGCTGTTTTCGTGGGTTTTATCTGGCAGAATCTTGATGCTCCGAATTTTATTTGGCATAACACACTTGGCATAATCTTCTTTAAACGAATATTTTTAAGGCATAAAAAATATTTAAAATAATTATTGTTGGCCGAATATTTATACGTCAGAATTTACAATGGCATACTTTTAAGATTGCAGAATTTTATTTGGCATAATTTCACTTGGCATATTATGAAGATGGCAGAACATCATTTGGAATAATTTTATAGGACAATATTATTTGATCTAAAATCTAATTGACCTATTGTAAATGAGCCCTTTTAAAAATTATTAATGTAGTTTTTTTATGTTTAATCTTTATATTAATTATTGCGTGTATATTAGTTGATCTACTAATAAATGAACTGCGTTCAAGGTAACATGATATTTATGTTTAAATATACTCAATTAATATTTGGTATACAAAAATAATATTTGATTCTCTTTTTAATTTATCACGTAACGGTTGGGCAATTTGATAATTATGGTCAATGAATCAGCCCAAGAGCGAGCTAAGCGAGTTCGGGAGCTCAGGGCACCCCTACACGGATAGGTTAGGTTCGAAGGAGATGACGGGAGATGAAGTGAGCGAGCGAACTCAGCTCCTTTCACCTAATAATATTTTATTAACATAAGTTTAAAATCATCTTAAGCATGCGTGGCGATTAATGTTCGTGCCTTATCTGTATGAGAAGAGGCCTTTGTGCATCCATCCATGCTTTTATTAATCGGTTTTTTGTGTTTAAGGACCTTTTCTGTATCTGACTCAACAGGTTACTCGATGTTTATAGCTTAACATATAAAAAAAAATGTTTACCTTAACAGATTATTTAGGGACACTCAATTATAGTGACACAGAAAAACTTCAAGAAATTCTTGTTTATCCCTCATATCTACTTATTACTTACTTTTTTTTGTGTTTTTGTACCAATTTATATATTTTTATGTTTTTTAATAGACTAATTTTATTTAATCATTTAACTGACACAATTATTGGTTTATGTTGTAACTGTAAGTGATGGCCTGAAACACAGGTTTGGAAGAACCTAAATCGGGCAGGTCCCTACCAAAAATAGAAATTCTTGTTTTATAATCGTGTAGTTGTAATAAAACTATTTGAGTTATAATTTATATATAAGCACTATTTATACTATTGTTTTAGAAATTATACCACTGCACATTTTTGTGAACGTACTTGTTTTCATAAATTATTCTATTCTATTCTATTGTAGTAACAAGTAAAATTTCAAAATTTAAAAAAACTCCCTACACATTTATCTTGCGAAAACATCCCGATTCAAACAGTAAAACGCCCATAACTTTTGAACGGCTGAACCGATTTTATTCAAACATAGCTAAGAACACTCTCGACACAATCACCTTTCAAACAAAAAAAAAACTAAATCAATATCGGTCCATCCCTTGAGGCGCTATGATGCCACAGATACACAGCAACACACGTCAAACTTATAACACCCCTCTTTTTCCGTCGGGGGTTAAAAATAGAAGTGATTTTAAAAGCTTTTAATATGTCTTAATCAAATAAGTCACAATAGAATTTAAAGACTTATTCATTACATCACGTATTTAGATTTTTCTATTAAAGTTTTCACCGAAAGAAAAATACTCATTGCATGAATATTAAATTATTCTATACAAATACCTTCCACTTTGCTAATGCAATTGAAGTCATCTTTCGTGGTACAGACAGGCTCCCAGATGAATTTTCCTGAAATAACATGAACATTATAACTCTATTTTTCTTTTGCATAGTTGACAGTTATATTTTCTTAAGCGGGATTTTTTTATTTGGTCGTTGAACCCAATGTCCCAAGTGTATATAGTTGTGGTTTCTTTTAGCTGGTCCACATTATATAAAAGCTTTCGTTACTATTCCAACACCAGGGGGGTAACCATAAGCTCTTAGAGTAAGGTTATTTTGAGTGTGCGTAAGGGACAGACTTATACAAGCCATACACATACATACATAATATTATTATAAGAGATTATGGTCACCCCGCTGGATTCAGAGTTTGTCGTGTTTGTTATTATGGCAAGGGATTACAAAATCATCAAATTTGTAAATATGGTTGGTGCAAATTATACAGGTTGGTGCCATTGAGTTAAATGTACTACGTACTAGAGAAGCTATTTCAAACAAAAGATTGCGCGTAATTCGGTGACAGCGGGGCAAACAGGGGGGGGGGGGGGGTTATGGTTTCACAGATAAACAATCAATGCGCGCAGATGAACGTTTTATTACTCTTTGACATTTACACAAACATGGCCGCCCTCTCGCCTCCGCGGTGACGCGACGTCACGAGATACAATAAATTGATAAAATATAATTAAATTAAGCGTGTTTTCAACTTACTGTTGAAAACTCATTCCTTGACTTTTATTTATATTTCTCGAGTTTTTTGAACAGTATCTCAATACACACAAAGGCATTTTTTAAGAAACAAAACTTAGTACTCAAACGTGTCACGTTGCAGTGAGCGCTTGCCACAGACTAAGTGAGTTGAGGTACGCGCGCTCTAACGCGTGTTACAAACAATTGAGTTGAGGAGTCTCCTCTAGTACGTAGTACATTTACATCAATGGGTGGTACAGGTACAAATTAGCATAGCAGAATACGCGGGACTCGTGGGTAATACCTACGCTATCTATCTATTAGCTTTCAACGATCAATTCTTGTATATATGTATATATATACGTATATGTATAATCTGAATCTCGGAAACGGCTCCAACGATTTTCATGAAATTTAGTATGCAGGGCCTTTCGGTAGCAATAAATCGATCTAGCTGTGTTTCATATTTAGAAAATGTCGTTTTCTCTATTTTCACCCGAGCAGAGCTCGGTCGCACAGGTACTAATCATAATATTGACAATCCAAGTGTCCGATGACGTATCTCATTTTACATGCCGCGATAACTTTGTATGTACTACATCTACGAAAGATCAAATTCATAATCCTAATTAATTACTATGTTGCACATACACTGTAACAACGAGTATCATTCGTAAGCATCAAGTTTAACATACATACATTTCATGAAAATCTTTGGAGGCGTTTCAGAGGTTCAGATTAATATATACGAGTATACATATATATAAGATTTGCTCGTTTGAAGGAATTAGATTAGATAGGCAGTATTATACTATCTGTGACTAGGCAGATGAGCTCTACCTTGTAGAAAGTAAAATATAAGTGTAATTTAAGGGGTTCGTAAAGTGATGGTAAGTTATATTGAAAATATGACTTTTATAAATCCAAACTCCAATTGATGTTTTCCAGTACTACTAGGTTTACAGTACTACAGAATGAATTTTATATTCTTTATTATATTTCGTGTCGACAAAATGAATTTGCGTAGGCTTATTAATTGGACAGTGCTTTTCTATATGCAAATAAAATGTATAAAAAATTAAATGACTTGTCACTACCAAAGACTTTTTAGTCAATTAATTACAATAATGTCAATACTAATAACCTACTACCGATGAAATTGGGAATGACGTTATTTATAATTTATATATACTTTCATGTACACCAAGACAAAAAAAAAATACATACGGAAACCTTAAGGTGTCTAGACACCAAGGACGGCGCTCAATTCACCAGACGGCCTCATTTTTAACCGACTTCCCAAAAAGGAGGAGGTTCTATGTTCGACTTCATGTTTGTTTTTTTTTTTTTTTTTTTTTTTTTTTGTGTATATTCACCGATTACTCCGTCAATTGTGGACCGATTTTGAAAATTCTTTTTTTGTTTGAAAAAGTATGTTCCGAAATTGGTCCCATTTTAATTTGGTGAAGATCTGATGAAGAACTTCGGAGATATACAACAGAAATCTTCAATAAATAACGGCATATCTCTCGGGATTGCTGCAATCGCATGTCTGTTTGTTGTTTATAACATTTCATAACATAACATCACGCCAGTTCGCTCTTAAAGGGTAAGCAGATCTCTTATTTCACCGGTTATGTTCAAGTTTCATGAAATCTATTCAGGCGTTATACCTTACTAACTTGCCTATTACGTAGGTACAACTAAAAAGTGAAAAATAAAAAACTTTATTGCAAAAAAATACTACCGACTTCCAAATACAAAACTACAAAGTAAAAAATAACTAAATTTTTTGAAGTCGGTGTCCATAACGCAAAAAATGGTACCTACGAAAGACACCGACTTCAAAAAATTAAGTTATTTTTTACTTTGTAGTTTTGTATTTGGAAGTCGGTAGTATTTTTTTGCAAAAAAGTTTTTTATGAAATAAGCGCAAAACAAATGAAGCCGCCTGACGGATTGAGCCACAACATGCAACATGCGGCCTTATCGCATTTCACATCTCTTCTAGACTTTCTGTCCGAACAAATGAAGTGATAAAAAAAATCGCTTATTCGCACGGCTTAGCTTCGTTCCCGTAATCAATCCCTCAGAAATAGTCAGGAACCGTGCAACCGAGAAGAAATCGCATCCGGTTAGACTGCAAGCTTACATAATTAAGAGTAGGCTATAAGACATGTCATGACTAAAGAATTTCTGATACCGAAGGTTAATATGCATCAAAGGCTACTTATTGCCATCTATTCATACAAGACAAGTGTCATTCAACGTCAGTGATGGCAATAGATGTAATGATAAAATCCCGTGGCATTTCGATAGCGCTTGACATTCCCATACATTTTTATCATTTTCTCAATCGCTACCGCGACTCTTTCGTTAGAGAATGCCACTTGTCTAAAACCTAAGAGCGGTTACGCACTATATCCAATGCGAGTCCGTGAAATTTCGGTTTCGAAGAAGCCGTAGTAAATACTTCTTTTGGGGCTGGTCTGTGTTAGCAAACTCACGCTTTGAGCTGTCAGCGACAAGCCCTGTAGGGCTTGGCTTTGTCGATGCAGTCCTACCTTGCCTGGCTCCTTCAGAGCCGGCAAGGTGGCGTGGTCTTGAGGGAGAGCGCTACGGTCGTGTAGATCCTCAAGGCAAGTGCGGTGATTTTCCTTCTCGTGGTTGCCGCCCTGTTCTTGGTCTAATTCCCTCTGAAATAGACGTAACTGAAATCACCGGGTGCAATCACATTTATCGCTACCGAAAGGCCCTGCATACTAAATTTCATGAAAATCGTTGGAGCCGTTTCCGAGATTCAGATTATATATATTTATTTAAAGCTACGTCCATACCGCAGAAAACAAGTGACGAGAGTTCGTCGAAAAAAGGTGAGATAGTTTTGGAAGATAACTTGGGTTCTGTAGGATGGAAAGTGGTCGGTAATAAGAAAACTTCAAAAAAGATCGCTAATGCTATATAAAAAAACTTTTTGCAAAAATATACTACCGACTTCCAACTACAAAGTGAAAAATAACTGAATTTTTTGAAGTCGGTGTCTTTCGTAGGTACCATTTTTTTGCGTGATGGACACCGACTTCAAAAAATTAAGTTATTTTTCACTTTGTAGTTGGAAGTCGGTAGTATTTTTTTGCAAAAAGTTTTTTATTTTTCACTTTTTAGTTGTACGTACCTAATAGACAAGTTAGTAAGGGAACTATTTCGCCAGAATAGATTTCATGAAACTTGAACATAACCGGTGAAATGAGAGTTCTGCTTACCCCTTAAGAGCGAACTGGCGTGATGTTATGTTATGAAATGTTATAAACAACAAACAGACATGCGATTGCAGCAATCCCGAGAGATTTGCCGTTATTTATTGAAGAGTTCTGTTGTATATCTCCGAAGTTCTTCATCAGATCTTCACCAAATTAAAATGGGACCAATTTCGGAACATACTTTTTCAAACAAAAAAAGAATTTTCAAAATCGGTCCACAATTGACGGAGTAATCGGTGAACATACCCAAAAAAAAAAAAAAAAAACAAACTTGAAGTCGAACATAGAACCTCCTCCTTTTTGGGAAGTCGGTTAACAAAAAGGCGGATATACTCAAATTGTTACGCTTCAAGTAATTGAGAGGAAGAAGTTTTTGCATGTGTGGTCACTACATCCAGATACAACGGAAAAGGCGATTAGTGAACATGTGGAGGGAATTTGTAAATCGACAGATATGAAAGTAGAAAAAATTATCCCGAAAAGTGCCAGAGACTACGCGTCATTTATGGTTGGAGTGCCAGAGTCCCTTTTTGATAAGGTAAACAACGTGAACAGTTGGCCATTGAATGTGCAGTTTAATCAATGGGTGTGGTTTCGAAACTCCCGTAAACCAGCAAAAGGCAATCAAAGCTAGCAATAAAAGTTGTCAAGTATATTACTAAAATGTTCGAGGATTACGCACGAAAACAAGTACATTCCATAATAATTTATTGGCATCAACGTATGATCTCTTTGCTATTACGGAGTCTGGTCTCAATAAAGGGATTCATGACGGAGAACTAATTCCAGCGCAATTTAAGTTATTACGATGTGTGCGGGCAGACGGGCGAAAACAAGGAGGAGTATTTCAGGCGGCTTCCCCGCGTTTTGGATTAAATCGCGTTGTTATTGACAATGTGGACAGCGCCTTATTTGAGATTGTTTGCGCGACGGTACACAAACAAAATCATTTTTTGTTTTTTTGTTGTGTTGTCATTCCGCCGAAATGTGATGTTAAGGAATATATGCATTTATTTCATATATTAGAAAATGAGTGTGTTAAACATGACAAAGTTTTAGTGATGGGTGATTTCAATATGCCTTCTACGACAGTAGAATGTCAAAACTATTTGGAATATCTCATTGCCTACTGTGGATTTCGACAGGTAAATGATATTGTTAATATTAATAATCGAACCCTAGATTTGGTATTTTCTACGTTTGAGTTGAGTGACTTAGGGGTACAACTCTCTGAGGAGCCAGTGATTAGTGTTGATACACAGCATCCACCGTTGGTGATTAGTGCGAGGCTTTGCCATCGGGAGGTTGAGGGTGGACGGGATATTTCTCAGAATAAAAGTGTTTCGTCACACAAGAGACAGGTGGAATTTTAATAAAGCTGATTTTTATGGTTTATATAATTCTCTTGGGTCAATCAATTGGGAGTGTTTACTTAGTATTCATGACTCAGAGGCTGCTTTAAACTACTTTTATAGAACAGTAAATGAGGTCCTTGACAATTGTGTTCCTAAGAAAACCGTTAAAGTAAATAAGCAGGAGGCTAGGTTTAGTTATCCAGAATGGTACACTTCTGAGTTGATTAGAGACATTAAAGATAAATGGCGTTATCATAAGTTGTATAAAACTACTGGCTCCCAGAGTGACTATGAAATGTTTTCTAGTTTACGAACTCGCGTTAAATTAAAGATAGCTTCAACCTATGAAATCTATCAAAACAGGCTTCAGAAGAACCTCCAAGTAGATCCGAAATCGTTCTGGAACTTTATTAGGACCAAACAATCTCGACGCAATAAACCTAAGGTCACAAAGAACGGCTTAATCCTAAAAGAGGATGAGTGTGCAGACTGTTTTGCCTCGTATTTCCACTCGGTGTACAGCGAGAAGCGGCCGGCGCTATACCCGATGGCCGCGGAGCGCATGGGTGGCGGAGCTGCGGGTGCGGCGCGCGTGCATGTTGACCGCCTCAGCGCGCGAGACTTGCGCGCGGCACTCCTGCATCTGAAGCCCAAGCGCTCAGTGGGTCCGGACGGCATACCACCTTACATTGTCCGGGATTGTCGTATAGTTTTTGAAGAGCCCTTGTTGCACATTTTTGGCTTGTGTTTGCGGGAGGGTCGTTACCCTGACGAATGGAAAATCACCCGAGTTATCCCAGTCCCTAAAGGGGGTGCAGGCACCGACGTGAGTGGATACCGACCGGTGGCGGTACTGTCGGCGTTTGCAAAGGTATTTGAATCTGTGTTACATTCAAGTATTTATACACAAGTGAGCTCTCAACTATCTGACTCTCAACACGGCTTTCGGCCGGGTCGCAGTACGGGTGGTAACCTACTCTCATTTGTTACTTATCGCCCGTTATTGACGCTGGTGGGCAGGTAGATGTGGCGTATTTTGACTTCCGGAAAGCTTTCGATACTGTGGATAATGATGAACTTTTGTGCAAACTCTCAGCTTTGGGATTTACACCGCACTTACTTAAACTCTTTGCCAGTTATCTTGGCGAGCGCCGACAGTACGTTGAGTATGCGGGACGTGAATCGCGTCCTTAGTACGTCCTTAAACATTCTCCGGTGTAAGCCAAGGCACTAATATTGGACCTCTGGAATTTATATTAATGATCAATGATCTGCCTACAGTCGTAAAAGAGGCGAAGTGTCTGCTTTTTGCAGAGGACTTGAAATTATTTATGAATATTAAAGATATTGCTGACTGTAATAGACTCCAGTCTGATATTGATAATGTGGTCGAATGGAGTAAGGCCAACAACCTGCATTTCAATATTTCAAAATGCTGTGTTATGAGCTACAGTCGCGCGCGTGCTCCATTGCAGCATCAGTACAACATGGACGGGGTAGTTATTCCGCGTGTCTCACATGTACGAGACCTGGGCGTTCAGATGGTGTCGGAGCTGACGTTCCGGTAACATATAGTTGAGGTGTGCGGCAGAGCTTTCGGAAATCTCGGTTTCATCTTAAGACAGTGTAAGGATTTTACCGACATTGCAGTTGTTAAAGTGATGTATAATGCCCTTGTAAGGAGTCATCTAGAGACAAGTGCATTCATCTGGAATCCACATGAAGAGAAATACAGTCTCATGTTGGATAAAATTCAAAACAAGTTTTCTAGATTTCTCTATAACAAACAGTACGGAGTGTATCCCTTCTATCCCCTGATGTACCCGAGTCTGTTCGTCCTGGGCATGGTCGGGTACACCAGACTAGCAGTAAGAAGGAACGTCGCGCTGGTCAAATATGTGACGAGCATACTATTAGGGTTGCTACACCACCCGGAGGTGCTGGAAGAGCTGCGGCTGCGCGCACCGGACGGGTGTGTGGGCGCGCGCCGCCGCCCCGCTCTCTTAGACGTGCCATCAGCTAGGACCAACCTCCTTAAGTTTGCTCCTATCTCACGAGCCGCGCGTATTATTAACGTTATTACAGTGTCGGAAGACATATTTGGGCAAAGCCTGCGGAGATTTCTCCAAATGGCTCAATTAATTATTGAAAGAGGCCTGGAGCTATAGACTTTGTCATGGTTAATTTAATGTATTGATGTATGAATACTTATTATTATTTTAATGTGTGCAATTTTGCTGCTAAGTTATTTTAGTTTTATGTAATTTTGTCTATTTGTGACTTGTAGCATCATATTGGAGCAATCTGTAAAGATGTTATAATTGTTGATAATAATTTATTAGAATTAGAATTTATCGTTTAAAGCTAATAGATAGATAGCGTAGGTATTACCCACGAGTCCTGCGCATTCTGCTATGCTAATTTGTACCTGTACCACCCATTGAGTTAAATGTACTACGTACTAGAGGAGACTCCTCAACTCAATTGAACGTACTCGTGAATTGAAAGGTACTCGTTCAAGCTCCTGGAAGAAGACAAGGGAGAGGCACCCATTGCGGAAGCAGGAGTGGAGCCCTCCGAAGATGGTCCACCGCAGTGTGGAGAGGCCATCGACGTAGTGCAGGAGGTAGAGATCCAGACCGGGGCGTCAGAGGCGGACCTCAAGGATGACATCCTTGAGGGCCTCGATACCCTGAGGATTGAGTCGCCAACTGCTCTCGAGGAGGAAGCGATGGAGGGGGAGCCTCAAAACTGAGGCAGTTCAGCAACAGCACAAACCCATCAAGATATCCAAGATAGAGGGACTAAGGTGTGTACAAATCAATTTGTATCATTGCAGAGCCGCTACTGCCCTTCTGGCTCGGCAACTGAAGCTTAACACATACGCCGTTGCCTTGATACAGGAACCTTATCTGTATAAGCGGACTATAAAAGGCTTAGGTGGGACAGGAGGCATGGTGCTCTATGAATGTCCAACTAATGACGCCAGGACTTGCATCTATACCAGGGGCGGTATAGAGGCCCTTACGTATTTTCTGTTACAGGTATCTTACAACAACTTTGATCCAAATGGGGATGGGAACAGAGAAAAGGAAAATTATTCTTGCCTCTGCCTACCTCCCATATGAACAAAAGGAACCAGTAACACCACAAATTAGAAGACAGGTTGACTAAGGCAACCAAGAAAACCGCGACCTGATACTTGGCTGCGATGCGAATGCACACCACGTCGTTTGGGGCAGCTCGGATGTCAACAAACGAGGGGAGGATTCGCTGGACTTTGTGGTAAGCTCTTCTTTACAAATCCTTAACGCAGGCAATAAACCTACTTTCAGAACCTCTGCGAGAACTGAAGTTATTGACCTGACACTGGCGTCAAACAGGGCCAGCGCTTACATTGAAAATTGGCATGTATCAGACGGAATCTCTCTGTCTGACCATAATTATATATTATATGCTTTAGGTTTAGGACGGCGAGAGAAGCCGAAACTAGACGAAGGAGAAACCCAAGGCATACAAATTGGGACTCGTACAGGAGGGACCTAAAAGTAAATCTAGGGAGCCCTAAAGGTAAGCTTAATTCCATACTAGGTATAGAATTTGAAGCGGATAGAATCAAGGTGGGCTCCATCGGTGCATGGGAAGATAGCTGCCCAGAGAAAAAGGCCTTTTGCAAAAAGGTTCCATGGTGGAATCCTGAACTAGCTAAAATACGTCAGGAAACACGACAGGCCTTTAATGATGCAAAAGTCAGGTAAGATTTTTCTGGCTATAATAGCATGCTGATGTGATATAAGACGGCGGTACGCAAGGCCAAAAGAACTAATTGGCGGCAGCATTGCACCTCCATCGAAGCTCTACCAAATGGAATGAGGTTGTGCAAAGCAATGTCCATGACTAAGACAAACCCACTATCATCTGTAAAGGATGAGAATGGGTATCTAACGGAAACTGGACAGGACACTCTGGGCGTGATGTTTAGAACTCACTTCCCGGAATGTATACTGCGCGAAAACGATGAAGAGGAACCAGTCACAAGGGACGAGCTCACAAGGCACACGTCCAAAAATAACTGGCTCACGGCAAAGAAACTGGTAGATGAAAATAAACTGAAGCTTGCCATAGCGGGCTTCCACCCTCTCAAATCCCCTGGTCCGGATGGCATCTACCCAATACTATTGCAAGAAGGGGCATCTGTTTTGATACCTCATTTGAGTAAGCTCTATAGAGCCTGCATAGCCTTTGGGTATGTACCCAAGGCAAGGAGGGAGGTCAAAGTCACCTTTATACCAAAGGTGGGTAGACCGACTTACGATAAAGCTAAAGCTTATAGGCCAATTAGTCTATCAGTATCATCCTTTCTCTTAAAAGCTCTGGAGAAACTGGTAGACATGTACCTAAGAGAGGGACCACTTAAAGTATTCCCTCTACATAAGCTACAGTGCACCTACAGCCTTGGCAAATCTACAAAAACGGCATTGCACTTTGTTGCGAGTCCAGCCGAGGCTGCGCTAGAGGGATCTAGAGGGATGTGTAGGCATCTCGACGTACCTCGTAAAAGCCGCATTCAGGGAGTTAGCAGATCACAGACAGCGAACTCATTGGCTATCTAGCACCGGTCTACAACACGCCAAGAAATTCCTAGGCTCTACGTTCAAAGCCCGGGAATGCATTTGGAACATGAGCAGGGGGCAAATCCGCTACCTGCTTGGGGCCTTTACTGGGCACTTTGGAACTAACGACATGCTCATGAAGATGGTTCTAACCGCGAAGCCCATGTGCAGGTTGTGTGGGGAATATACGAAACGCATGGAGCACCTTCTTTGCACATGCGATGCACTTTCTGGCAAGCGAATGAGTCTGCTAGGGGTTGGATATCCAAGACCAGAAGACTATAGGCTCATATCTCCCAGTCTCGTTGTAAAACTCATGAAAAGAGTTTTCAACGAGATTGGGGAGGAGTAAGTTATCTAGGGGACCACAATAGATCCCAATGGGTCGAAGTGTCCGAGTTGTTTCTCGGCCTCTATAACTACTTCTTGTACATCCGTACTCTATCAGTCCCTGTAAAACTGCATTAGTAAAAACAGTTTCCAGACGCCATAAAAGAATTAAATTTTACACAATTTAAGAAAAAATGAAATTGTTCTTAATTGATAAATATTATTATAATATTGTCGAATACTTAAATGACGAATTAATTTAGAATTACAATTATCATATAAAACATAGACATTAAATTATTTTGTCATTTTTAATTAGCAGGTGGTGTTCTGTAGTTTCTGCCTAACCCCATGGGAAAAAAGGCGTGAGTTTATGTATATGTTTTTAATTATTTTGACATATATTTATTTTTTTGACATTTTAATAATTCCTCATTTCGGTCTGACATTATTGGAGTATTGAATAATGTGTAATTGTTTAATTTAATTTCTAATTTAATACCTAAGGACGACTTTTTTTTTTGTATATTTTAATTTGTAATCCTCAGTGAAATTTGCACAACATATTTGTACGCCTCCTGGCATAACATAGCGCTCTGTTCATCAAACATAACACTTATATTTATTTACCTATGTTAACAAATAAATAAATAAAAAGCCATTCAGAACATTTTGAACTCGGAACTCTAATCACAGACACGGATCGGATGTAGTGCGTAACCGCCCTAAGGATTACCAAATCGTATGATCTTATGAAATAATTGGTTGAAATGAAGAAAAAAAAGAATGAATAGTTGTGGTTCAATAGGCTTTCAGAAATTACATGTAGAACTTACTTGGCCAATTAAAAAGCACACAGTTACACATCTTCCTCGCCTCCTGGACCAACAGATCATGTTTACAATTGCTATCAGTGTAGAACTCATAGTACTGCAGTTGCTTCTCGCTCTGGAAGAAGCACTGTCTTCTGTAGGGAGACAGGGCCCGGAGAGAGAAGTCTGTCTTGTACGTGAGGGGGGTGACTTCGATAGTGGTCATCCGGTCCATCGGGAGACGTAAGACTGTGCTGGTGTAGACGTGGTCGGTGGGAGAGCTGATGAGGATCTGTAAGGAAAATATGTTGTTGGGTGTGATCAGTATTTGAAGAAAATATAAGGCGAATTTCATGAAACTTATCCTTAACCGGTGAAATGGGAGTGTATCAACAAAGATAATATAATACTACAGTACAGATACCCAATCCCATACAAAGAAATGTCACCTCCTTAAGTCGGGCTTTTGGTCGGGCTATTTTTTCTTTCTCCATATTTTTAACAGGCGGCAGCACCAGTGACTCTTTAATAGCCCGAGACTGTGGTTTTCTAACGCCATCTAGTAGTTTGCCTAGATACTAAATCATATGGCAATTTGAGCGAGGAATCGTATCATGTAGGTACTCAGAGACGTTATTTGCCAGTTGTCTTGTCATTGAACGCTTACTTCGTATTCGTAATAATAACATTAGGTATGTTCGGTTCGGGACAGACTCCGCTCAGCCCGCGGTAACTTCTTAAATCTAAGTGGTCGCATTGTGTAGCGAATTTCACAATATTCACGAATATTCCAAATCAATCAAAACTGTAGAATTCGTTGTAGAATTAAATGTAGGTAGTTAGCTTGCTTCCGCGGCAACGGAATGACACGAAGTAGGTACCTATTTCATGTCATTTTATTATTCACTATAAGGGTTATCCTTTTTTACCCGGCTGCAAGGAAAGGGTTATGTTTTTCGCGCGTATCTTGTATGTAAGTATGTGTGTAATATTCTTTATTACCTCGTATCTTTCAAACCACATGTCGGATTTTTATAATTAAGACATCGTTAGATAGGTCTTGGCCACCCAAATATTCTTAGATAAGTGCCATTAAAAAAAATGGCGGATTTTGGGCTCCATATTGTAGAGGTTGCAATTTTTTATCTTCGTAACCCGTCGAGTGGGGTATCAAAATGAAGGGCTTTTAGTGGTGGATTACAAAAATACATACCACGTATATGTTTAAAACAATTTATTAAAAAAAAAAATACTTAAAAGTTGTAAATAAAAAAGCTAATTTAAAAATCAAAAAGGAAGCGAACTCAAAAGCTGTAAACAAGTAAAAAACCTGCTGTGCCGTCGGAGGATCAGGCAGTTCGCGAATATGTATCCTCCGACTGCACAGCTAGTTATTTTCTTGTTTACAGCTTTTTAGTTCGCTTTTTAAGCAGTCGGGTGTTTGATTTTTAAATTAGCTTTTTTATTTTAGGTTGGTACTTAGATATATAAAGAACAAGATGTTTTTACAAAAATGATTACTTTTAATACTTTAGTTAGGTACGCAGCATAGCAGTACCTACCCTATCCCTCACCCCCGCTGTCACAAGAAATTGCTAGCGCGTAGTGGCTCACGAAGTGTTTCGGGCCGTTATTAAGTTTGAATCAAACTGTACCTACTATGCGACACGTAAACTCGGACGGCAAGCGGCACACGCGTCGCGTTATCTCTTATTTTAGTACCCGTGCGATTTGAGTAGGCCCTAGCGCGATACGAGTCCTGTTCCAGCGAGGTATCTAGTTAATTCGACGTGTAAACAAGCTTCACAAAAAAGTGATTTTAAATAATAGACCAAAACTTTAATATTTGAAATTACGCCTATAATAAATAATATCTTTTAAATTACGCCTATAATAAATAATAACTATCCTACAAAATGAATCTTACGATGGATATATAGTTTAGGACAAATTGTGAAACACGCCATCTATTGCAAAGAACTCAAAACAAAACGAAAAGTCGATGGCTACTTTCAACTAATTTAACATACAAAGTCTTCACTTATCTTGTTTGTTCAAAAAACCTGATTAATGAGTGTAAATGGATAAATTAACATTAAAGAAACAAGTTTTGATTTTTACTAAACTTATTTCAGCCTGAATCTGCTGTTAAACATTTTTAATTGATTGTTACTTTCACATTTGTTACCTATGCTGCCATCTATGATCTTTTTTTAATACTAATTATAATTTGTATGAGTTGATACCCCATGGTATCAAGATAAACTGTACACATCTGCGTACCACTTTAGAGAGTACTGGCGTGATGTTATGTTATGAAATGGTGTTAACAATAAACGGACATGCGATTGCAGCAATCCCGAGAGATTTGCCATCGTTTATTGAAGATATCTGTCGTATATCTCCGAAGTTCTGCATCAGATCTTCACCAAATTTAAATGGGATCAATTTGGAAAAATAGTAATTCTAAAAAAAAACAAAATCGGTCCACAATTGACGGTGAAATCGGCGAGCAAACATAAAAAAAACTTACAGTCGAACGTAACGTTCTCCTTTTTGGAAAGTTGGTTAAAATTGTATTCTAGGTTACGAGGATGATCCTCTAGTAGATTACTAACTATGACAAGCTTAGTTATTGGTTTCTCGTAATAGTAGTCACAAAATGTGTGAACAGTACATGGTAAGCAAAAGCCGCAGCCAGATAGGTGGTAGCTTGACATCAGCCACCGACGCACCGGCAATGATGCACTGAAAGTGCTTTATACGATCGCCAATTGACGAGCCTTCACGATGCTAGCGGCAACATTTATGCCAGTGACTGATTTCTGTAAAGCTGTCTAAGGTTGAAAATACACATGCCTATAACTTGCATACAAGTGTAAATAGTTCATGGTAAGCAAAAGCCGCAGCCAGATAGGTGGTAGCTTGAATTCAGCCACCGAACCACAAGCCAAAATGCACTGGGAGTGCTTTAAACAAATACCAATCGTGGAGTCTTCACTATGCTAGCAGCAAAATATATTCTAGTGAGTCATTGCTGTAAAATTGACTAAGGGCGAATATACATTTGCCTGAAACTTTCCATTGTGACATTAATCAATCAGAATTAACTATAGCACAAAGGCATGCAAGGTTCTTGCACACTTTTATGCAAATAACAGCCATTTGTATTTTCACCCTAAGACAGCAATCTCTCACTGGGATAAATTATGCCACTAGCGTCGTGAAGCACCAAGCAGTGGCGGCCCAGTGGTAACGGCCCCGACTTACGTGTCGAAGGTCGTGGGTTCGAACCCAGGCAGGTGCTTTACTTTGTGTACATTATTTCATCACCACTGCTCTAAAAACAGTGAAGGAAAACATCGTAAGGAAACCGGCACGTCCTAGAACCAAACATTCGAAGACATGTGACATCCTCCAAACCGTACTGTGTAGGCCCACGTGGTGTATTAAGGCCCATCCCCTCTCTCGCAGAGATGAGGCCTGTGTCCCAGCAGTGGGAATATTAATAGGCTGATGATGATGATGACGATGTGGGGTTAGGTAAACCTCAACAAAAAAAATGGACTACTTAGTAGGTTAAAATATGAACTAAAACTCACAGTAAACCCCAAGCTCTTCCCCTCACAAGCGTACTGATGCTCAGTATTATTGAGGAACAGCTCCACTCCTAGACCATTCGCTTCACCAGACGCCATGACCCTGAGCGGCTTCATCGTCAGATCGGGAGGGAACACCTTCGGATAGCCGATGTCCAGTCCCCATTGTAAGGCAGCTGGCTTCGCGTCTGCATCAAAGGTCTTGTGCCAGGCTAGGGTCTCGTTGGTCCTGGAAATATTGTGCATGCTGTTCTGTTAGATTGATGTGTACCCCAAGCAAAACGCCGCGCTTGTCTTTTTTCGTGCAGTTTTTAGGAGCTATCTACTCGTTATTTAAAAATAAATATAAACTAATAAAAATACATTAAATTTCTACATATTATTGATTCCAAAATGGTAGTTTTTTTTTTTATGAATTGTATGTTTCACTAATCTCCTTCCAACAAAACCATAACATTGGACAATAATGATTGATAGCATGCATCTCCTCGTAAAGTGTTCATTAATTAATGTTTGTACTAACTCTAATGGATAGACAATTAAATAACGAACATATTGTAAGTTTCTGTTTTTTTTCAAAAGACCAAAATTCGATTTTATAAAGATTTTATTCTAAAATCTGGGCGTAACTCACGCGCCACCAGTGTGCCGCTAGGGCACTAGGAATGTTCACGGCGGTGTTTTGGTTAGGGTGACTAATACGTGGGCTCTCAAAATAGCATTAATTTACTGAATTCTAATGAGGCAACGTTCGCTAAAAATAATACAGCAGAGCAAAAGTGTCAGTGCTTTTCCTAGATCACAAAATAAATACAATTGCAGACATAATGCCGTGGCATTTAGAACCAGTCAACCAAGGATGGTGAAGAGACAAAATGGCAGGTACATTGTTTCAAATAAAAAAAAAACCTGTTATTTTCCGTCTGATTGTGGAATCGCTTCAAGGGGTTTAAGTTACGCTATTAACATTGTGGTCAATCAAGCTATAATTAAGCTAAGGCCAACGACTACAGTAGGATAGCTCTAATATCCCGGATCAGTGATACTCGGGTGCAAATTCGGGAGGATAGCGAAGGTATAGTGGATAGGGGAGAACCTCGTAAAAAACGTCACTTGATATAATTGTTTTCGGTGATATAATTCTAAAATCATAATAAGACTCGAGATAAAGGTTGTCTGCTAGATATCGCTGTCAGCGATAAGACCGCCTTTGTACCCATAGTATTAAGTTGCTGTAAAATATATTTGTAATTTCTTTTTTGGTGTACAATAAAGTATATTCTATTCTATTCTATTCTATTCTATTCTATTCTATTCTATTCTATTCTATTCTATTCTATTCTATTCTATTCTATTCTATTCTATTCTATTCTATTCTATTCTATTCTATTCTATTCTATTCTATTCTAAGACTCCTCCACCAGGTCCGACTTACATAGCATTGAGGGGTAAACTGTTGAAAGCGAAGCAAAGCCCGTAGTTAGTGAAGATAGGCTGGAACAGTTCACAGCACTTGTCCATCTCCCACTTGGTGTCGTGTAGTGCTGGCCAGTTGCAGGCCTTCACCACTTCGGGACAAGTTGGAGCTCCCTGAAAACAATGACATTGTTCAGACAATTTTTATTCTGGTAGAACGAACAAAGAAGAGAAAACACTCAAAGCGGAGGATCGATAAACCAAAATCGATTCTAAAGTCGCGGTCGATAATAATTAACTTAAAAGGTTTGGTTTAACTTAAAAGAAATTAATGCTTCTAGAAATTCATCAAGCTTTAGTAGGAACAACATATAAAATATAAGAATGGAAAAAAAAATACAACCGACTTCCAAATAAAAACACTACAAAGTGAAAAATAACTTCAATTTCGGAAGTCGGTGTCAAAAAACGAAGATCCCAAAACAGGTACACCGACTTCCGAAATTGAGGTTATTTTTCACTTTGTAGTGTTTTTATTTGGAAGTCGGTTGTATTTTTTGTTATAAAGTTTTTTTTATTTTTCACTTTTTAGTTATGGGTACATAACGGACCAATTCTCCAAAGTGAAGCCAGAATAGATTAACCCAGAAATA
The DNA here is from genome assembly GCA_964057195.1 of Orthosia cruda. NCBI lineage: Eukaryota > Metazoa > Arthropoda > Insecta > Lepidoptera > Noctuidae > Orthosia > Orthosia cruda. The sequence goes on along the minus strand of OZ059834.1, from coordinate 29,153,414 downwards.
TGAAACTTAAACAAAAACGGTGGAGTTATAGTATACCATGGTGAACTGTTCACACCTGCGTACCCCTTTAAAGCATGCTAGTGTGATGTTATGTTATGAAATGATGTAAACAATAAACAGACATCCGATTGCAGCTATCCCGATTGATATGCTGTCATTTATTGAAGAGTTCTAATGTATATCTCCGAAGTTCTTCATCAGATCTTGACCAAATTTAAATGGGACCACATGACAAGCACCAGCTTTCAAATAAAAGAATCATCAAAATCGGTTCACCCAGTAACTAGTTCTGAGGTAACACAAATAAAAAAAATACAGTCGAATTGAGAACCGGTTAAAAAAAACTAAGTTATTATATCCCTTAGAAGATTTGGTCTATTAGGTGTATTAGTAGATTTGGACACTGCAAGTGGACTGTTTGGGTAAAAACATACATTCGAATTGAGAACCTCCTCCTTTTTTGAAGTCGGTTAAAAGAAAACATCCAAATGCTAAGAAGGTATGTATTTGTATTTACCTGGACAACAAATTCTGTAAGCCTGTGAAGCTGCACATCATCTAAGCGGGTCCTTCTAAACTCCTCCTCCATCCTCGGACACACCATGGCAGCGAAGAATTTCTGTAATCTGTCCATAACATCAATCCTTTATTCCTCGAAGAGATAGGCAGAGAAAGTGGTCCCATTTCATAGGTACGCTAGCGCTACAAAAATATATACAAATGCATTTCTTAGAAATTTGAATGAGAAAGCCTAAAGCTTCTGAGGCTGTATGGTAGATGCATCTTGCCCACGTCACTTAGGTTGAAAGCACACTCGAACAGAAGCAAAGCGACGCGTGAGTCTAAATTGTATATTGACCCTTATCTCAACAACGTAGTTCACACATTCCTATACACAAAAAATGCGATGATACCGAATTTGACCGGGTCGCTTCGACAGTCTTCGACTCAACCTTAAGTGAAGTAACATAAGTGGCATTGGGCAACTTTGTTGTTATTCAACAAAGTTGCCCAATGCCACTTATGTTTTTAATACCGGTGATATTAAAAACTCAAGTGGCAGTGGGCAGGGCACATTGCTCGCAGAACGGATGATCGATGGGGCCGAAAAAATGCGAGACGCACAGAACCGATGGATGTGGCCACTGTTGGAGGAGGCCTATGTCCAGCAGTGGACGTCTTTTGACTGAAATGATGATGATGACATAGCATTTTGATCCCACATCTCCACCACGTAATGCTTACATTCCTATCAAAAAAAGTAAAATTTTAAATACCCCCGACACATGTTTTTATTTGTTGCTACATAATTTATCTAGTACAATAGTAGATACGCTTCGATCGGTAATCTATTGAAAACGTAATTATGACACGATATCTTGCGAAAAGACCCCGATTCAAACAGTAAAACGCCCATAACTTTTGAACGGCTGAACCGATTTTATTCAAACATAGCTAAGAAGACTCTCGACAAAATCACCTTTCAAACAAAAAGAACTAAATCAAAACCGGTTCATCCGTTTAGGAGCTATGATGCCTCAGATAGACACACAGATCCACAGATACACAGCAACACACGTCAAACTTATAACACCCCTCTTTTTCCGTCGGGTGTTAAAAACAAAAAACGCGCGAATTCGATCGAGTGCGTTCGAGGACGTGTGATTACGGGTCGCATAGATTTCACGTTGTGGAGATAGGGGTCAATAAGCTATGTACATTTTTAGACCGACGCGGCGCGACGTGGCGTAGCTTCGCTTCGACTCCGTCTCACTGTGCTTTAAGCCTTAGTTACTCGACTATATCCTGGCAAATAAATTACCCACTGAAGAAGAGCATGTGAAAGTTGCATTTTTTTAAGTCAGTCTTCATTTAAAAACAGCATTCTGATCCTCGGACAATTTTGCAATCTTCACTGTTTCGCAGCTAATTAACTTCAAGTTTTTTGCAATTTGCTATGATTTATGAAAGTAAGAGTTAATATAATGTTGGAAATTGAAAAACAGGTTTCTTTCCAGATTCATTAGGAACAGGACAGGAAAGGTTAAGCTTTAGATAATAGTGGTCCTAGAAATGCAATTCTTATAAAAGCCTGGAGGCTATATCAATTAAAGAAATCTAGAAACAATTAGTGTTTCTCAGAACTAAATCATATCTGCGGCCCAATCATTGAAACTTTGTCACTGGCCCGTGCACGGCCCGTACACGAACGTGTGTGAACGAGTTCATATAATATTTACACAATGATATTTTTTGAGCCCCTGCCGGGGCACAATCCGTCCACGTCCCGGGCACGGCCCTGATATGTGTGGATAGACCTTTATAGTACCATACTATTATATATCCAAAGGTACATAAGTATGCCAAGTTACAGCTTAATCGGCAGCCAGGAGCCAGTAAAATGGATTACTAGTTTCCGGATACATATACGAAACAAGGTACCTAATATAAAGTTTGTAATAAAGGAAAGCATTCGACCCTTACCCCTCAAGCTCCGAAACATTAGCGTAAGACATCTTCACATGCAGATGAGGGCAGATCACCACGGTGGGAAACGGGACAGCCCATATTGGAGTAGGCACGGAGTCGATGACGTTGACGAAGGGCGTGGAAGTCCACTTGCAGAACAGCTGGATGATGACCACGGCACAGATGAAGATACTGATGAACATGATCACGATCCATGTCGCCTTCTCTTTGTTGCCGAAGGTGGGTTCGAAGATGTATCTGAGGAAGATGAATTAGATGAGCATAATAATCAATTGGTTAATGCCACCTGTAAAACAATCCTTCCTTCATCAAGGAAAAGGATATGTCGAAAGCGTTAAGAACATGACTATACTGTTCATCGAAATAAGTCGTGGCCCTGTAGCTAAGACCTCGCCTCTCGTGCTTCAGGTCATGGGATCAAATCCGGGCAAGTAGTTCATTTCTTCATTCTTTTGTTCTTTTTTCTTCATTAGTATTTTGTATGATATTCAAATGTAAGCACGGAATGCAGCAAGGGCACGTATAGCCGGCACCGGCAGTATTTCATGTTAGTACCTAAGTTTATTGAATGTTGTATTTTCTGTGATATTGTGTGATAGACTGCACTGCACTATTGCGTTATTCTATCCCTAGTTTTAAAAATAATATTTTTATCGCTATTTTCTCTGTGACAAACCGGTCTTAGTATAATTCTGTGATAAACCGCACTTTTTGCACAATTTGTGATAAATGGAACCTTTTTTGTATTTTATATTTCTGTTATAAAAGCACTATTTGCACAATTGTTTTCTTTTGTAATTCTGATATAAACAGAACTTCTTGTATATTTTTTTTAACTGTGTTAACTAGCATTTTTTGTATTTGTATTTTTTCTGGGATGAACAGAACTTTGGTATATATATTTTTTTTAATTTATTACCTGACTGAAATAAGAATGCCCGTAGTTACTTTAATAAACCCACACAGTATACAAGAAGATGAATGCACGATGAACCCTAGTATTAAGAATAAAAGTGCGAGAGACATGAAAGAGGAATTGTATAAAAAAAGTTTGCAAAGAATAGGCGTCAATTTCTTTGGTGTGGATAGAGTTAAGGAAAAAAAAAAGATCTGGCAAGTACCAATGTGACTTTTTCAAATGTATACGTACTTTCTATGTTTATCTTGGACATCACAGGCAACGGTGGCAGAAAACATCGTGAGGAAACTGGACCTATATAGTTAATGTAAGTCTGAAATAGCCAAGTCAAAAGCTTGTGGGGTACCCAGAGGCGGCTTAATTAACTCTGACACCAGAAGTGGCCACATCCTCACACGAAAAAGAAAGAAAGATCGAAATAAGGAAAGCATACAGCAAATTATTAAGATTTTGCCGCATTCGTTAATTCATCTACACTGACAATTTCAGAACACTTGGACCGAAAAGAATTAATATACCTACTATCTTGGCAATGGCAAAGACACGAAAACGAATAATACTTCCAATAGCGTTAAAGCAATCTTTGACTTAGAACAAAATATAATACTAGACTATTTCAATTCTTACAATTGAAAATTGCTGTATTTTAACAAAAGCAAAGCACTTTAAGATGAGAAAATACTAACTTGACTCCATGCAGAGATCCTTGGTAGAAGAACTGCTTCAATCCTTTCATGACCTCACTGACCCACTTCTCCAGCATTGACTTGGGACCCAACTCCTCATTAATAACGGTCTTCTCAACATCTTTGTTAATAATATTATTAGATTTAACGTTTATGACATCGGGACTTATATATTTAAAGTCTTTCAAATAATAATCGCGAAAATATAAGTTTTCTTCTACAGACAAATTGTTCGGAATACTGTTGATTTCATTGATCCTGTTTTTGTGGTACTCAAACATTTTAAAATAATTGGCAAATTAGTGAAATTAATTGAAATGAAACCTACTTATGTCTTTACTGATCAAATGTAAGCAAGGAAAGGTGGAAATGGTGGAAGTTGATCCAATACTAATGGTATTATCGTACTTGTAATTAGAGTAAAATGGTATTAGTTTAGAGATAAAGTGCACTGTCTGGCTGTATGTTTGTACGTTGTTTCTGGACTGTTAGTAGAAAAAAACTTTTTAACAAAAAATCAAACCGACTTCCAAAATAAAACACTTCAAAGTGAAAAATAACTTTCTTTTCCGAAGTCGGTGTCTTTTGTACCCATTGTTTTCCGTTATTCGACACCGACTTCGGAAAAGAAAGTTATTTTTCACTTTGAAGTGTTTTATTTTGGAAGTCGGTTTGATTTTTTTTTAAAAAGTTTTTTATTTTTCTCTTTTTAGTTTTGGTAGGTACCTCCAATTAATATGAAAATCATTTATAGCCAAAGTACATCTTATGACAATTACAATAAGCCCAAACACGACTAGGATACATTGTTTTATTTCGGGTTTCTAGTGGCCATTGTGGTCTTCTTCATCAGTTCCACTTCACCAAATGATACTTTCCGAGTGCAAATGATTGCATTATTGATAAAAATACCAAAATCGGTACATGTATGCCTATAATATTTGAGGAGTCCCTCGATTTATCTAGGATTCCATCATCAGATCCTGGTTTCCTTATCATGGTACCACCCTTGGGATATCTCCTTTCCAACAAAAAAAGAATCTTCAAAATCGGTTCATAAACGACGAAGTTATCCGCGAACACATATAAAAAAAATATATATATACGGTCGAATTGAGAAACCTCCTCCTTTTTGGGAAGTCGGTTAAAAAGGGGCGAGATTTTCTAATTCCAAATGTTTGCACTTGAAATTTTCAGTAGAAATAATATCTCATATTTCAAGATAATAACAATCTGAAAACATTAATTCTCTAAAAACTTGCTTCATTTCTGTAGTCGTCGAACGATCCTAGGAGAGAGACAGGCGATATTTCTGATTATCTTTTTAACGTCGTACAAATCTTTTAAGGTTGGTCACCAATACAAGAGTTGTCGTATTAATTATAATGGTATCCTATCACCAGTATCGAGGGGCTCGAGGCTAAATAATAGCCGCACGGGTCGAACTTCAAGGTTAACGAGGTCGGTCCGTGTATGGGTGACCATTCCAACATACCGATCCGAGTTACCTCCGTGCCTCGGAAAGCCGTTGGTCCTGGCTGTCATTTGAAGATCTTGGACAGTCGTTAAGAGTAGTCAGAAACTTGAGATCTGACACCAGTCTAGTCAAGGGGTACCGTGTTACCAAGTTACTGGGTTGTGGAGGTCAGATAGGCAGTCGCTCCAAGTAAAACACTGGTACTCAGCTGAATCCTGTTAGATTGAAAGCCGAACCCAACATAGTTGGGAAAAGGCTAGGCTGATTGATTGGTATCCTATCACCAGTCCCACTTATGTTTATCAAGAATGTGGAATTCCCTTCCAGAATCTGTGTTTCCCGATAGCTACAACTTGGGGGTATTTAAGTAAAGAGTGAATAGGTTTCTTCTAGGCAAGCGTGCTTCAGCGTCAACCACATCATCACTTACCATCAGGTGAGATAGTGGTCAAGCACGAGCCTATATATAATTAAAAAAACACGCCTCAACCGCTGAACCTATTTAGATGAACATTATTGGATAAGGACATATGATACTGATTATACCAGTACTGTGATGATTTTCGACATCCACGCGCGTGACGGTGCTCTGGCAAAACCTATTCGGTATTTCTACAAACAAACCCACACTACAAGCTAGTATATGCGGTGACAAACCATCAATATCTCGCGGCATTACCATAGTTGGATGCACTTAACGGTATTGCCAACACTTAACGCGGTTCACCCCTTGATTGCCGTGACCATTAATTAGCTCAACATTGTGGTCTTGATGTTAAATGCTTCAGTTAATTTAAACACGGAAAATAATGATTATGGGAAATTCGGGGTCAATATCAAAGCGTGCACTATGTTGATCGAGGACCTGGTTAAGGTTGTGGGAATCCGCTGGATGCGATACGCACGGGATTTCTTCAGGATTTCTTGAGAATACTTTTATTATGCGTACAGCTAAGGAGTGGAATTCCCTGCCGGAGTCTGTGTTTCCCGATTGCTACAATCTAGGGGTCTTTAAGTCAAGAGTGAATGGGTTACTTCTAGGTAAGCGTGCTCCACCGTCGACCACATCATCGCTTACAAAACAACGGCAGTAAAGACAAAGCGCGGCATAAATTATGTTCTCGAGTAAAACAACTCAATTAAATTGCACTGATTACTTAAGGTCCACACAAAATAGGTTGGCGGTCCGGATTCGGACCGCGGTCCGCCATTTGGTGACCCCTGGCCTATAGTTTTAAAGGATGTTGATGTTGCAATTTCAGAAAGTGCGTCTTGTTGTATATTATATGTCAATATGAGGGTGGTTGCATCCACTCGTATATAAGTTGTGTCGCTTGCCAAATAAACTCAGTGTACTACCAGCTATCTGTTGTTTCACTTGCCTTACATACACATCATTGGCGACGAGGACTTACCCACAAATTAAAGAAAAAAAAAAAAAACGTTAAAAAAAAATGTCACATTTCGGCATTTTAACGAGTTTTGACCATAATATCCATACATGGCAAAACTATAAACAACGCATTACACAATGGTTCATTGCGAACGACGTGGACAGTGTACAGGATCCCAAAGGAGTGAAAAGACGGGCAATATTGCTGAGTGCACTCACTGACAGCACGTACAAACTGGCATCCGACTTGGCGTTACCGAAGGAGATGACGCAGACGCCATACGAAGACATTCTAACACTTCTCGACAGTCATTTCACACCAAAGAAATGCGGATTTGGTGAGCGGTATAATTTCTATGCTGCTACTCAAGGTCCAGAAGAAACATTCTCACAGTGGGCTGCGAGGTTACGTGGCCTCACAACACATTGCGGATTTCTGAATGTAGAAGAGGCGCTGCGTGATCGGTTCGTTATGGGTATGCTGCCGGGACCGGAGAAGGACAAGCTATTCGCGCGTGACCTTCAGGAGTTGACATTGGCAAAAGCGGTGGATTTGGCGGAGAGCGTGCGCAGTGCACGGAAGGGAGCAGCAGCGTCATCACCGGCGTCGGCGCAGGCGCCACCGTCGAGCGAAGCGCTGTTCAAGATCGCCACCACAATCGAACCCAGTGCTAACAAAGAAAAGTGTTCCGTGTGCGGTTACAAAAATCATAAAACGTCTCAGTGTCGGTTTGCTAACTATACATGTAAAAAGTGTAATGTAAAAGGCCATCTACGAAAAATGTGCAAAAAAATAAATTTCGTAGGAACAGGCGGGTCGAGCGAGAGTGATGATGACGGTAATTCGAAAAAAATATGTTCACGTAGCGGCGAACCAATGACTACAATAGTTTCGATACAAAATATAAAGCTAAAGTTCGAAGTCGACTCCGGGTCGGCAGTCACAGCGATTTCCGAGAAAGTGTGCAAAAGATATTTTGAATCGTTTCCGTTATTATCATCGTCGGACCGATTATTTACGTATACAGGTCAAATTATCAACTGTCTAGGAATAGTACAATTACCTATTACTTATAAAGAGAAAACACACGTAGTTAATGTTCGAGTGATACGTGATGGTGGACCCCCAATTTTAGGCAGAGATTTTATTAGTTTGTTTAAATTACAAATGTTGCAAATAAAATATTGTCAGTCAAACAGTATAGCCGAACAGTTAAAACAACAATATCCATCTGTTTTCTCAGACGAGCTGGGGGTATTTACAAAGTATCGGGTAAAACTACAATTAAAAGATGACGCGAAACCGGTTTTTTTCAAAGCTCGTCCAATAGCATTTGCACTTAAAGATAAGATAAACGACGAACTCGATCGTTTGGTACGTATAGGTGTACTAAAACCGATACAGTACTCCGATTACGCATCGCCTATTGTTCCTATATTAAAGCGAGATGGCTCAATTAGGTTGTGTGTAGATTATTCAGTAAGCGTAAACAAGCAGCTAGTTGTAGAACAGTACCCCTTACCAACGGCACAGGAACTTTTCACAAAATTACACGGGGGGCAGCAGTTTAGCAAATTAGATTTGACGCAAGCTTATTCACAATTTGTCCTAGACGAGACATCTCAGAAGGTAACTTGTATTAATACCCACCGTGGTTTATTTGTATATACACGTTTAGTTTTTGGTCTTGCTAGTGCCCCGGCTATTTTCCAACGGGCAATGGAATGTTTATTATCAGGGTTGGACGGTGTTATGTGTATGCTTGACGACATTTGCATAACGGGACAAACTAAGGAGCAACATTATGAGAGATTGTGTGCGGTATTGCAAAGACTGCAGGACGCGGGTCTAACACTTCGTAAAGATAAGTGTGTGTTTTTTGAGAACCAAATAGAATATTTAGGCTATACCATAGATAAGAATGGGTTAAGTAAATCAAAACAAAAGGTCCAAGCAATCGTTGAGGCGCCTACACCGACAAGCGTGAATAAGTTGCAGTCATTTCTAGGATTAGTTAATTACTATAGGAACTTCGTCCCTAACGCATCATCAATATTGACCCCGCTTTATTCATTGTTGCAAAAAGGCAATACATGGAAATGGGAGGACATACATGATCAAGCATTCAAGGCAATTAAGCAATGTTTAGCTTCAAATCAGGTTCTAGCACATTTTGATCATAATGCCAAAATTATTTTAACGGTAGACGCATCACCCAGTGGACTAGGTGCTATTTTATCGCAGATAGGTGTTGACGGAGTGGAACGACCAGTATCGTTTGCCTCTCGTACATTGAATTCCACAGAGAAGCGATATTCACAACTACAAAAAGAGGCTACGGCAATTATATTCGGTGTGCGACGTTTCCACCAATATTTATACGGGACGGCGGTTCCGTTTGTACTTCGCACAGACCACAAGCCACTGTTATCTATATTTGGGCCATATCGTGGAATCCCAGAGGTTTCTGCAAATAGGCTACAGCGTTACGCGATGTTTCTTAGTGGTTATAATTACTCCATTGAGTACATACGCAGCGCTGATAACAGCGCCGATTATCTTTCGCGCGCCAGCCTACCAGACTATGAGTCAACGCCGTTAAGAGGAGTGTGCGGCTACGAAACCGACGGTAGTTTAGTGCCGGTAGAAGATCGCGCGTCGTATGTTAATTTCGTTATCGATGGTAGTTTACCAGTTACGCGTAGCGAAATTCATAGTGAAACTATTAAGGATACAACTTTGAATAAAGTCTTATCATATATTGTTAAGGGGTGGCCTGAGCGGTTATCAGATATATCAATGAAACCATATCTTTTATGTAAAAACCAGCTGTCCTATGAAAGCGGTTGTATTATGCGAGGACATAAAGTAGTTATACCCAAGACACTAAGAACTAAATTATTAGCAGAACTACATAAATCACATTTAGGAATCGTAAAAACGAAAGCTGAAGCGCGAAGTAGATTTTGGTTTCCGGGAATAGATAACGCGGTAGAAAAAATGATTGCGGATTGTGAGGTTTGTTTACAGTTGAGACAGTTACCAGCGCGTGCGCCGCCAGCGCTATGGCCACACTCTCCGCAGGCATTCTATCGTATACATATAGACTATCTCGGCCCAATACATAACCATTCGTATTTAGTCATTGTAGATGCATACTCAAAGTGGGTAGAAGCGTATGATATGGGAACAAGTACGTCATCATGTTCGCTGATTAATAAACTGTATGAATATATGGCAAGATTTGGCTTACCGCATACCATAGTTAGTGATAATGGCACGCAGTTTACGTCTGCAGAATTCAAAATGTTTTGCACATCAAACGGAATATCGCATGTGACGTCACCGGCTTATCACCCGGCCAGTAACGGGCAGGCAGAAAGCTACGTGAAAGTAGTGAAAAAGGGAATTAAATCCTGTATGTTAAGTAATAGCAATACTAAGGCTTTGAACAACAGGTTATATAAATATCTATTTGACTATCGAAATTCCGTTCATTCGGCAACTGGCTGTTCGCCTGCCCAGTTAGTGTTCGGACACAAACTGCGATCGCGATTAGATTTAATCAAACCAAACCCACCACCACCGGCGTCACTCACTCGAAACGTCGAAAACAAACAGTGTTTGCAGTTTAAAGTGCTTAATGAAAAAAAAGCTAAACTCAGTGTACTACCAGCTATCTGTTGTTTCACTTGCCTTACATACACATCAATATCTTAAATATCAAGAAAGCAAAGACACATTAAGTATTATTTCTCCAATTTTTCCATAAGAATATGGAAAAAGTTTCACAAGAATACAAACCTCAATGTTTTCTTTAGTCGTTAAAAAACTTGGAATGGAAATATTACAGAAATGCTTTCGGCGAATTGGAGAGTTAACTTGCGACTGTTTTTTCACATGTCTTACATATGTCGAAGTTTTATGTCGAAGAATTGGTATAGATTGCTTTTGTTTCATGTAGATCGTGTGTTAAAAAAGATTGCAAGTTTAAAAGTGGGTAACATTTGTTTTATATTTTTAACCCCCGACGGAAAAAGAGGGGTGTTATAAGTTTGAGGTGTGTTGCTGTGTATCTGTGTATCTGTGTATTTGTGTATCTGTGTGTCTGTGTATCTGTGTATCTGTGTGTCTGTCTGTGGCATCATAGCGCCTCAACGGATGAACCGATTTTGATTTAGTTTTTTTTGTTGGAAAGGTGATTGTGTCGAGAGTGTTCTTAGCTATGTTTAAAAAAAACGGTTCAGCCGTTCAAAAGTTATGGGTGTTTTACTGTTTGAATCGGGATGTTTTCGCAAGATAAATGTGTCGGAGGTTTTTAAAATTTTTAAATTTTACTTGTCTATCAACGAAAATATCAATAGAAGCTATGTGTAAAGGTTTAAAAAATATGAATCCCCCGATACATTTTTATTTCATACTACATAATTTATCTAGTAGTAGACACGCTTCTATCGACCATCTATTGAACACGTAATTATGACACGATATCTTGCGAAAACACCCCGATTCAAACAACAAAACGCCAATAACTTTTGAACGGCTGTACCGATTCACATCAAACATAGCTAAGAACACTCTCGATAAAATCACCTGTCAGACAAAAGAAACGAAATCAAAATCGGTTCATCCATTTAGGAGCTATGATGCCACAGATAGATACACAAACACTCAGGTACACACGTCAAACTTATAACACTCCACTTTTTCCATTGCTAGTTTAAAAGTATATGTAGACCTGTTGTAGATTTCTATTTTCGCTTTCCCACTTATGGGCAAAGGTCTCCTAAAAATACTCCTAAAAACAAGCCCTTACAGTAGACGCCTAGGTCATATGGTAGTTGATTTAGTAGTTACTAGAATAGAATGGAATTATCTTTATTAACGTATTAGCTTCTGCCAGTAGCTTCACCCGTGTGAAATGTGGATGTACTGGTTCACCTCTGCTCAATTCTTCGGAGAATACTTTCTTCTTATTCGTTGTCTTCATTACTGAAGGCCTTTCAACTCTGTATATGCTTGCTGCGTAATTGAGGGGACACGTGAAAAATACAAACATTGGATGCCAAAATTTTCGAATTCGCTTTGCTTGCTCTTGCCTCCTAGTGTAGCTAAATATCCACCAGAAAGTCTATAAAAGACAGGGTGCATAAGGGTGGTATTTTCTATAATCCGCGCGTGCTAGATACGTTCGCTCTTGCATCTTCTGACCGGTCAGATGCCTCCGTTTGCATAAGGGTACCAAGCGTGCCATACACGGGGCCGTCTGGCAGCCATGTGCTGGTTTGGTCCCTGGCGTGGTCATGGCGCACAGTGTGTTCTGGTGCGCCGGTGATGGGAGTTACTCCCCAGAGGAGGGTCCGGTGATGAACAGCCGCGGCGGGTTCGCGGTGAGTGCTAACGCGTAACCGTGTTTCCGTCATAAGCGGCAAAGGAGGACAACGTGGAGTTTTTGTGGGTAAGAGTCCCACATAACTGCGCTATCTCCCCGTGGTAGCGCAGTATGCATGAGCATTTCAAAAAGCTAAAAAAAAAATGTGGTGCCTCCGTTTTGTTCCAGACCCCCGACAGGCTTAGTCCGCCAATGATCTTTCATCTTCTTCCAATTCGTCGTTCGTTTCCGTCTTGGAAAGCTTTCCAAACAACTCTGTCTTCGGTTCTTCTCAAGGCAGTGGTCACTGTGAGGCCCGTAATCGCCCTGATCATTTAGTAAATGCGTGATGAAATCGTATATAAACGTGTGTGACTGCAATAATTTGCTTCCCCTAGAGAGCACTTCACTCATGCTTCATCCGATCGATTCTTATATCCTTGGGAGATATTGATTGCATTCAATTTACTTTCTGACTTAAGACTTAATTCTTTTACTAACCGACTTCAAAAAGGAATCAGAATATTTATTTGTGAAACATAGGTATTTACATAAAGATCTTAGGTTACGACGGCGCGCGGCGTACAAATATTATTGAAAAGAAAAACAAAAATAAAAGAACATAAATAATCTAACAGAATAAAATACAATTATATACTTAAGTACAAGAAAAGTAAAAAAAAACATAATAAAACCTCCAATTAAATCTAACCAAAAAAGAGAAACAGATTTCTCAAAAATATTTAAGAGCAAGTGTTTATTGCACACAAAATTTTATAATTATCGTTTATAAAATCTTCTACCTTATAATAACATTTTTCAATTAATAGCGATTAGAGACTTTTCTTAAACTTTCATAAAAAATAATAAAACAGTATTTTTATTATGTTTGTTACATCAGAAGTTTTTTCAGGTGAACCGATTTTTCTTACTTAGATTGCCTCGTTACACTAGTCTGTTGGAGGCCACAGGTTCGCTTACTAGTTTGGGCAAAGTATTTTTCAGTAGTAACCTGGATTTATGTCCAGTTAACTGTAATAGACTAGTCTGGTTTTATGTCCAGTTAACTGCAAAAGACTAGTCTGGTTTTATGTCCAGTTAACTGCAATAGACGAGTCTGGTTTTATGTCCAGTTAAGTACAATAGACTAGTCTGGTTTTATGTCCAGTTAACTGTAATAGACTAGTCTGGTTTTGTGTCCAGCTAACTGTAATAGACTAGTCTGGTTTTATGTCCAGTTAACTGCAATAGACTAGTCTGGTTTTATATCCAGTTAACTGTAATAGACTAGTCTGGTTTTATGTCCAGTTAACTGCAATAGACTAACCCTCTTTTTACATGGGTCTAATACCTAATGTTGAAATGAGAGTGTACTTATAGGTACACTTCTTCATAATCCTTTACACTGCAGGCGTGATATTATGTTAAATTGTTATCACTAAGGACCGGATTGTAAGCAACAAAAAAAGCTTGAAATTTACAAGCATATACGCATAAAATATGCTTAAAATTTGTAAAATATGCAATATTAAAGTCTTAGAAAACGAATAATAGGAACAAGGTGGTTATTTTTATATTTTTATTACGAAATCGACATACAATTAGTGAATTATTTAATCATACATTATTAATAAGTACCAAAATGTAGTACCTAACATATTTGTAGACGTTAATAATGCACTAAAACGATTTTTTTTTAACATTTGTGTAAACGTGAGCAATCAGGTAGATAGGTACCAAATGTATAGTTTTCAATTTCAATCAATCAAAATATTATTATAAGTGAACATTGTTGGTGTTTATGAGCGAAATTTTCAGAATCAGAATCTTTATTTATTAGTAAAGATTCTCATTCTGAAAATTTCGCTAAAACTCCATAATTACACTTATTACTGAAAAGTTTAATAAATATAGCGAAAATATGCATCATCACTAGATGATAGATATATAATATTCAATTTCCGCTGAGAATAGGCTAAATATGCAATTTAATATGCAAATGGATATAATCCGGTCCCTAGTTATATCACTATCCATAATTAAGGTGGTCAGCCCAACACCTGCCACATTCATAAAAATATCCCCGTTTTTTTCGTCTCCGGCCAAATTGTACAAAAAACATGTTTCAGATCATCCAAAAATATTCCGGAACCGAATTAAAAGTCGGGTAACGTTCCACCGGCCATTTATAATTAAACTGTCGATTTAGTTAAAAGAAGTCAAAGAACATTCTGATTGAATATCCAACTTGATTCAATTATTGTTTGATGTTACTGACGATTTTTTTAGGTAAGTTGGTATACCGGACAAAACTGTCAAATGCAAAGTTGTTTATTTTGGAACTCTGTTTTGGAATATCAAAATTTTTTGTGTAAGCTAACGTCTCTGAAAAGTTAAATTTCTTTAAAATATCATTAAATGAATTTATTTTACACGATGGTCTGACCAAAATCGAAATAATTTTTTTTTATTTCACATAGGCCTACATGGGCACTTATAAAACGTCGACAAAAGGTGCACGGTTCGGTTTGGACGTTTCCTATGGAGAAGAACCGGCAAGAAACTCCGTGGTTACTCTTTTGCAAGTGAAGGAAGCGACGTCCTCAAGCAAATTCCAGCAGGTGGTGATGGCAACTTTGGACCGGACTCGATGGAGGCAGATTGTCCGCTTAAAGGGGTCCAGTGACCACGATCCTCAGTAATGAGGGACCGACTGAAGAAGAGAGAGATTTATTTTTAGGGTTCCGTACCCAAAGGGTAAAAACGGGACCATATTACTAAGACTCTGCGGTCCATCTGTCTGGCTGTCTGTCACCAGGCTGTATCTCATGAACCGTGATAGCTAGACAGTTGAAATTGTCACAGATATTTCTGTTGCCGCTATAACAACAAATACTAAAAGCAGAATAAATATATAGTGCTCCCATACAAAAAACTTGATGTTTTTTGCGATAATGGTACGGAACCCTTCGTGCGCGAGTCCGACTCGCACATAGCCGGTTTTTTTTATGTTGTTCAAACACAAATATTTTAAAAGTCTCAGTATTGTTGATCCTCAATTTTGTTAAGTTGGCCTGTACTGTCCCACTGCTGGACAAAGTCCTCATTTTATCACAAAAACGTAAATAATAATTTACTTTTACAAATAACTTCAAGTATCAAGACTATTGTGAAAAAGGGTGCATAAGTCCTGAAACCCTGCAGTGTCAAGGATCGTATTTCAAGACTGAAGGATTGCAATCGTATGCTGTTTCTAGGAATGGCGTCTATGACGTCATAACTATTTACCTTTACTTACAAAGTACCTTATTGTTAATAAGTGGTTACCCACAAGAAATCGATTGACGTTTGCTGAATACCAAAAGGTTGATTTCTCGTACAACCATCAAAACTTATTTTTTTAATATTACTTACAGGACAGTTAATTGTGATGCAAACAAACTGATGTGTAAAGTAATTTTACCTAAGGCGGTACATAATTTCTACTAATTATAGTTTTACTATATTTTGATAATGCGATATGAGGGTCATTCGACAAATTATGTTTCGAGGTAATTTGGTTTGATATTTTGAACTTCATAAGTTGGCAAATTCAAGTACCTATTTACATCAAACCTGACCTGACCTTACCTGGGCGACCGAGCTTTGTTCGAGTGAAAATTGAGACAACATTTTTTTCGAGAAATCTAATTTTCTCAGATATGAGACCTAGCTATATCGATTTTTGCCCCCGAAAATCCCTATATTGCAAATTTTATCAAAATCTATCTAGCTTCATCTTGGAAATCACAGGCAACGGTGAAGGATTTTTTTTTTTTTTATTTGGAATTCATCCAATGACTTCTCTCGCTCTGGGTGAAGCGGGAGGGCGTGTCAGACTTTTACTGACTAAAACCCACCCGTGTGCCTTCAGTTGCCTTGGACTTATAATATTTAATGAAAGTCTGAAATAGCCACGTCAGAGGCCTGTGGGGTTTCCAGAGGCGGCTTAATTAACTCTGACATCAGAGGTAGCCACATCCCCACACGAAAAAGAAAGAAAAACATCGATCTTTCGCCCCGAAATAATTTGCAATACAGGGGTTTTATTGCAAATGATATCGAAATCGTTAGAGCCGTTTTCGATAACGTGATAACATAATATGTATATATACAAATATTGCTCCTTTTTTAATAATTTAGGATAGGATATGCGAGCAAACTATTTCAAACTTTGTTATTCGGGCAAACGTAATTTGATTTCTAGTAGGTTACCTGTAATATGGCACTATCGAGTATTTTTTTAGCTTAGCCCGCGCAGCGGGGCTCCGTCGATATTGTTGTTAAATAGTAATTGTTTAAACTTTAACCATGAATATCTCCTTAACCATGGGGTTCCGCGGGATTGGGATGGTACAGTGGGGTAGCCCCACTACCCCCTACTTCCCTACCCCCCTTCCCGCCCCAAAAATTGATGGACTTTGATAGAAATTTTGATTCTAACCTAAAAACTTTAACCATGGATATCTCCATAACCATGGGGCTCCGAGTGGTGGGGATGGTAAGGGGGGGATAAAACCCCTCCCCCCACCCTCCCCCGTTCCTCCCGTGCCAAAAATCAGCGGCCCATAAAGGAAATTTTAACCACATTAAAAAAAATAAGGTCATTGGCAGCTGTCAGTGTAGTCTACGACAGTAAAAATCACATTCATAGGTGAAATTGTTCGCATAACAGCAAGTCAACGTGACAACTCCGACTTTTTGCTCTGGTGTTATTGTTAGTAGTTATAGTTATTGTATTGGGTTTTTCCATATGAAATTTCTTCGAAGAAAAGTCCGGAGCTTGGAGTTGTGCCAGGTTAATGACAACAGGTTCGCTTCGAAATACATACGAGTTAGGTCTTTAGTATAACTGTAGCGAAATGTAGGTGAAATTATTTGACTAAATATGGCATGGGATCATTGAGTTAAATGTACTACGTACTAGAGAAGCTATTTCAAACAAAAGATTGCGCGTAATCGCGTAATGATCAGGGGGGGGGGGGGGTTTGTTCTCACAGATAAACAATCAATGCGCGCAGATAAACTTTTTCTTACTCTTTGACATTTACACAAACATGGCCGCCCGCCCGCCTCCGCGGTGACGCGACGTCACGAGGTACAATAAATTGATAAAATATAATTAAATTAAGCGTGTTTTCAACTTACTGTTGAAAACTCATTCCTTGATTTTATTTATATTTCTCGAGTTATTTGAACAGTATCTCAATACACACGAAGGCATTTTATAAGAAACAAAACTTAGTACTCAAACGTGTCACGTTGCAGCGAGCGCTTGCCACGGACTAAGTGAGTTGAGTTGGGGTACGCGCGCTCTAACGCGTGTTACAAACAATTGAGTTGAGGAGCCTCTTCTAGTATGTAGTACATTTAACTCAATGCATGGGATTCTGGAATTATTATTTTGATTTGAATTTTATTAATTTTATTATTATTACTATGTGCATGCACATAGGGCCAATATGACACTGTATATTTTATATTTATGATTTTACATCTCTTACATATTGACTATTTGTTGTATATACTGTACCAGTAGGTATGTTTGACCAAATAAAGTATGATTAAAATTATGATTATGAATTGGTAACTTCTGCTTATCCCAGGAATACAGGTGCGATTATGAGTACGTTTGATTATTCGATCAGTTATTCACTCATATATATTTTTTTACTTTATACTTGTAGAGCTGTACAAGTTAAGATACTAGCCTCTACCAAGCAAACAATATAATTCATCTAATATTGTGATACGACATGTCAGGGGTCACCGTACTGAGGAACAAGATAAGTTCAACAGCCCGTGGTATTTGACAAACAAATGTGTTGACATAGTGACGTAATACATTATGGAATTTTATCCTTTAAACTTGCATTTATCGTGGACCACGAACCGTAAACAAGAATGAATTGCATTGCCGACTTCTTACACTCTCTTCTCCGACATCTCTGTTCTTGTGCCAATCCGTGCGTTTCACCTTGTCACACACAGACACGCACACACACTCTCGGGCAAGTAAGTGCTCACACCTGATGTTCACGGACGCTGGGGTGAGGACTTATATTGCACTCACGGACACAACACTCTTCAAAGACACACATAGCACATCTCCTTTTATTTTTGTATAATTAAGTAATTAAGTAAGTGCACCATAATATTGTAATTTTAAGGGTGTGAGCCTGGAGATCTGTCATACAGGTCTCGAACCCAGTATAGACTCCAGCTCTCACAAAGGTTTGAATCTGCTGTAACCTAGATACTATTTACCGAAATGTAACTTTATGAGAGAAATAAACTTATATATTCTATTCTATTCTAATCCCCACGTTATGAATGTTTACCATCTATCAGCGACTTCGCCGGACATATTCCCGGGATAAAAATTATCCTACGTGCTATTCCTGACTATAACCCGTAACTCAATCACGCCAGAACGGCTGAACGGCAAAGCCGCTGGCAGAAGCTAGTATTTCATAAGCATTCACTGTCAATAATAGAGAAAAACCGGCTAAGTGCGAGTCGGACACGCGCACGAAGGTTCCGTACCATTATCGCAAAAAACAGCAAACAAAAAACACGTTTGTTGTATGGGAGCCCCACTTAAATATTGATTATATTCTGATTTTAGTATCTGCCGTTATAACGGCACCAAAAATACATCATCTGTGAAAATTTCTACTGTCTAGCTATCACGGTTCATGAGATACAGTCTGGTTACAGACAGACAGATGGAGAGTAGGGTCCCGTTTTTACCCTTTGGGAACGGAACCCTAATAAGAGCAGGATAGGTGCTGAACAGAAATTAAAAGAAAAATGAGGTGCATTAAAAGAAAGAAAGAAATTCTTTTATTTGACACTGCACAACACACAAACACAAACGCAAATGATGCAGCGAGTTTACTCACCGTAAAAGTAATTTGTGTTGAGTATGCAACAGCCGTCAGCATTTGCAGCTTATATGCAACTATGCATATTACCCTCGAAACATATTGATATAGGATGCCCAATTTAATTTAGTCTTAGTACTTATTTTTAATTGCACAGTTAACAAAACAAACTTTTATATTTTTTTTAATGTAAAACAACACAGACATAAATCTAACTAGATAACGCAAGTCCTTCCATCTATAAGAAAACCAAGCGTGCCACTTTTTCACAAACAAGTAAAAACAATCTCTCAATCTCTATCTCTTATCTTGGTGTACAATAAAGTATGTATATATATAAATAAATAAATTTAACTCTCTAAAGGTCTATCCACACATATCAGGGCCGTGCCCGGGACGTGGACGGGCCGTGCCCCGTCAGGGACTCAAGAAAATATCGTTGTGTACATTTTATATGAACTCGTTCACACACGTCCGTGCACGGGCCAGTGACGAAGCTTCAATGATTGGGCTCCCACAATATGGTGCCCAAAATCCGGCATTTTCTATTTTCCAATATCGACACTCAGATCAAATAAAAAGTCAAGATGGAACGTTGCAAACAACAAGGTGAAGCCGGTTCAAACTATGCCTTGCCGTACAAATACACAATTACACGCACTCACGGACAACGAAACTACCCCTTTGCTTGTCAGTCGAGCTTTATTATTTGTTCTGTGAGATCGGGCTTCACTTTGTTGTTTGCAATGTTCCATCTTGACTTTTTAATTGATCTGAGTATCGACATTGACATTATGGATTGACTTAGGTTATTTGTAATTTCTTTAAACAGCAACAACAATTTGTTTGTTACAATATTCTAAGATGCGTATTGAAGTGAGGTAGGACTAGGATGCACTTTTAAATCTGGCACAATTGACCAAACCTCCTTGGAAAGTACGCCTCGCAACTAAAAATGTTATCTGACCATCTTTTAACGACCCCACGAGTTATTCTAATGGTAACTCAAGTGATAAAGACCTACGTTAAAGAATTTCGCAATATTAAATAACTGTAAGGGTCAAGACTGCTCAATCGAACTCTACACACAACGTGACATACACACGTATATAATAATGTAATAATACTCGTATACAGTATTGGTGTTAAGTTATTATCAGAAACAATTGAAGTGTGGTCGGTGTGGTGATATCTTAGTGACCTCTTAAATGAAAAGATAAATTGAATTAAAATAACAAGTGATTTTAATTGAATTGTACGATTAAAATTGTAAGTATTTTGTTTTGAAAGTTTAAAAATGGTTTAAAGTTTAGTGTTTCTTGTTTGTTGGATGAGAACCCCCTTCTATGTACCCGGAAGATTAAAAAAAATGTTTTTAACCGACTTTCCAAAAAGGAGGGAGGGTTTTCTGGTAAAAAGGTTGTCTGGTAGATATCGCTGTCAGCGATAAGGCCGCCTTTGTACCCGTAGAAATAAGTATAATTGTAAAAGAGATGTGTAACTTCAGTTTTTGGTGTACATTGAAGTATATTATATTCTATTCTATTTTCTATGTTAGTTTTTTCTTGTGTGTGTTCACCGATTTTTCCGTCAATTATTGTGGACCCATTTTAATAACTTCTTTTTCGGAAGTCTGTGTCAAAAACGAAGAATAAAATAAACAGGAACACCGACTTCCGAAACAGAATTCTCTTTTCACTTTGTAGTGTTTTTTTTTGGAAGTCGGTTGTATTTTTATTATTTTTGTTTACATGGTACGGTCAGCAATAAATGATAGTTAGTATTACGTAGATCAACTCACGCCTTTTCTCATGGGGTAGACAGAAACTACTAGAACGTAACATACTACGATGTTACATACTGTTTTTACTTCGTGTATGTTCATATTTTAACTCAAAATTATTCAATACACTAAATTCTACTCTTGCATGTACAATAAATGTACATAATAATCAAGAATTAGTTTTATTTGAATTTTATAATCTGCTCTTGTTTTATAAAATTGTGTTTAGTTATACTTTAACCAATTGAGGTGGTGACCTACTTTCGTTGCTGTCTGTATTACGATTAGAAAAAAAAAAACCCGGCCAAGTACGTTTCGGACTCGCGCACGAAGGGTTCCGTACCATTATCGCAAAAAACGGCAAAAAATTCACTTTTGTTGTATGGGAGCCCCACTTAAATATTTATTTTATAACGTTTAAATATTTACATATATATGTTATAGCGGCAACAGAAATACATAATCTGTGAAAATTTCAGCTGTCTAGCTATCACGCTTCGTGAGATAAAGCCTGGTGACAGACAGACAGACGGACAGTAGAGTCTTAGTAATAGGGTCCCGTTTTTACCCTTTGGGTACGGAACCCTAAATAATGTTAACGCCACAAATGTACATAACATCACGCATATAGTACGCGAATAGACAGAGATATACATTTTAATAGGGTGAACTTGTCATCGACTGTAAAAACTACAAAGCCAGACACCCATATTCTAATGTGTATTACTGTAAATCAGAAACAAAACACAATATAAATAGAAGAAAGAAAGAAAAGAAAGAAAGAAAAAGTGTTTATTTGTCACAAAACGACAAACATTATAATAACATGCTTATGCTAAACCCTTAACAATAGTATTAGTATACTTAAATTAAGTTAGTTAAGACGAGAAATAAATCAAACTATAATAACATACAATACCTACATTTTGTTTATAACAGAAAATAAATAGGGTGAAAAAGATGCCAGTCAGATGCATGTCGTGATTGTGGCAAAAAGGTTTCCACTCAGCATAATGCTGTGCCGTGGAGGACCCACAGCACGGTTGTTTATGTTAAAAAAGATACAAAGAACATAAAATAAATACGTATACAGTAAGATAAAAATAAACCAAAAATGTTAGCACCTCGTAATACCCACTTTAAATCAACCCCTAATTTAAACAAACTGTTATTTTTCCTTACAACTGAAATCCATTACAAAATGTTGTATACAGACTTCCGACTTTATTACAAGATAGATGCTAAAAGGGTGCATGATTCTTATTACTGAGGTATTATATTGTAAAAGAAACCAATTAGGGACCATTCTTTGCTTTGACCTTTGTGGATCGCTTGAGGTGATGTGCGAATAGTTTTTATTAAAAGGGAGATTGATAATAGACGTTTGAACATAAATAACTTTGTTTGTTGTGGAAATTAGAAATGAAATCTTAATAAGAGTATCCCGAGGAGGGTCCGGTGATCAGACAACGGGGGGTCGCGGTGAGTGTTAACGCGTGCCCGTGATCTCACCATAAGCGGCACTGGAAACAGAGATAGCGCATTATACATGATTATTTCTACAAGCCAAAAAAAAAAATCTATCAGGTGACTTCTTTAAGATTTCATTTCCAATTCTATATCGTTTTCATTGCTTTGCTTAGGTAGGCAAGACTGACTTAAGGAGAAGGAGGGGAAGTACAAAGAAAATGCATAGATTGTGTGCAAGAGAGGAATATGATGATAAAAGAACTTTATAAATGGTAACTCTGTATATACATATATTATTGTGTTTCAAAATCCTTTGCCATGTATACTGATAAACACCGTTCCAATAAATAAACAAACTTTGCACAAAAAAAAACAACAGACTTCGAAATAAAAACACAACAAACTGAAAAATAAATTAAACCTGTTTTTGTTTATTCGTTTTTTGACACCGACTGCCGAAATTGAAGTTATTTTTAACCTCCGACGGAAAAAGAGGGGTGTTATAGGTTTGACGTGTGTTGCTGTGCGTCTGTCTGTGGCATCATAGCGCCTCAACGGATGAACCGATTTTGATTTAGTTTTATTTGTTTGAAAGGTGATTGTGTCGAGAGTGTTCTTAGCTATGTTTGAATAAAATCGGTTCAGCCGTTCAAAGGTTATGGGCGTTTTACTGTTTTAATCGGGATGTTTTCGCAAGATAAATGTGTCGGGGGGGTTTTCAAAATATTGAAATTTTACTTGTTTACTTTGTAGTGTTTTTATTTGGAAGTCGGTTGTATTTTTTTGCAAAAATATTTTATAAGTTAACGTAACATTAATGAGCAACTCTAATAGTAAGGTACATATAATGCCCAAAGTTATGCCTGAATAGATTACCCGAATAAAATAAAACTAACATAACCAGTGATCTGACCATCTGTCTGTATAACCTATGCCCACAATAAAAAGATTTGATTTGATTTGAAATGAGAGTATACCAGGGTGCAAAAAACCGGCCAAGTGCGAGTCGGACTCGCGCACGAAGGGTTCCGTATACCATTATCGCAAAAAACGGCAAAAAAATCACGTTTGTTGTATGGGAGCCCCACTTAAATATTTATTTTATTCTGTTTTTAGTATTTGTTGTTATAGCGGCAACAGAAATACATCATCTGTAAATTTCAACTGTCTAGCTTTCACGGTTCATGAGATACAGCCTGGTGACAGACAGACAGACAGACGGACCGCGGAGTCTTAGTAATAGGGTCCCGTTTTTACCCTTTGGGTACGGAACCCTAAAAATGACTTTGGTTACGTTAAACTTTTTCTACAGACCAATGAATGAAGGTTACGTCCATGAATGTTTCTATCACTTTTAAATTCCCTTCTGAATGACATCAAAATCGGTCAACGCGTTTGGTCTCTAGAACGCCACATAAGAACATACATATACTGATAAACACATTACCCTCCTTCGGCATTCGGGTAAAAATATGCTAGTCGCAACAGTGGATTTCGATACCAAGACTTTCATACTAGCGTACCAGTCAGTTTTTCGAAACAGCGTGTTCGCGGCAACGACATTCGATATAGTGGTTTTCGACTCAATGTGTTTTCAAACTGGCGTACCACTCGTAAAGTTTTTCGAAATAGCGTGCGTCGTAATAATGTCATTCGAAACTTCATATCACTCCCGTACATATAACAGGATGGAATCGATAAATTGTCTTACATTCAAAAAGATATAGGGACTCCGTATCAAAAAGTGACTGTGACGAAAAATCTAAACTATTTTTTAGCATGACTGTATTTCGTCAGTAGGTAATTCTGCGTATAGGACATTTTGCTACTCGGTCATTTTGAGAATAGGACGATCAGCTCATATGTCGTTTTGCGAATAGGGCGTTTTGACACGGAGTCGGTA
Source organism: Orthosia cruda (assembly GCA_964057195.1). Taxonomy (NCBI): domain Eukaryota; kingdom Metazoa; phylum Arthropoda; class Insecta; order Lepidoptera; family Noctuidae; genus Orthosia; species Orthosia cruda. Next base: position 29,128,995 of record OZ059834.1, on the reverse strand, counting down.
TATGTTCTAACTGCTCAATTAATTATTGTTTTTCGTTTCAGATAAAAATGACTCCAAATAAAGTGCTGTTATCAATCTCGATATTGTTATCATTGGTGTACAAAAGTAAGTTAAAAGCTACGGAAGTCTTTAAAATATGTTTCTCGGTCAGATAGGTACCAGTAAAGTTTATTGACATAACCGATGTGTAAATTCCTTTAGGACTGCGTTTTTCGATTTCGTTCCTAAGTGCTGAAAACATGCCCTTTTTCCGCACAAATGCGGATATGAAAAGTTCAACGCACAATTGTGAATCCAAAAGTAGTGTAATAAGAGCCACTTTTCGAGAATGTTTGTTGAAAATACATACATTTAGCTTTATTTATGTATATTGTATTTATTTCTAACAACTATAATTATAATCAATTTTGTTAGTTAAATATATTATTAGTGTTAGTAATTTTTGACTTATCTGTTTTGTCGTAAATTTAGGTGTCTGAAAAAGGTGGTGCAGGGAACGGTAGGTACGGCAAGAAATAAGCCTCCTTCTTGACCATTCTCTGCACAAAGTGCCTCAGTATAGGGGAGTTAGGATCCTCTACCACTGTTTTCAGGATGCTATTGTTATTAAGATGGTTTTATGCAGCGGTGATGAAAAAAATGCCTTGGTCTTTCAGCCACCGCAATCTACTGCTTCTACTGCAACAGCGCCAACAACTCAGCCTGCATAGACCCCGCACAGATCGACCCTGAGATGAGGGCCCGCATCATACCCATCATCGACTGCGACAAGGCAGTGCCCAAGGTCGAGGAGTACTCCTTCTTCTGCAGGAAAATTGTGCAAACCAGTAAGTTTTACTAACATTTCCACTATATATATATTGGATTTGTTTTTAAAGCTTGGGGAAGAATGTCTTCAGGCTATATTATAGTAGACAGTTTTTTAACAAGTGCCTGACTACCGTGTACCGTTTTGGAATACAATGCAATAACGTAGCTATCGAGAAATAACAACCTTAGTCCATTCTACTCAAAACTGTATCATGCTATATTATGCCTTTCATTGCCACAGTGATGGAACAGATCCTTAGCTGCGGCCTTAAAAGTAACTGACAGTTAGTAGTTGTCGGTCTTTGTTAACGATAAACAATGCTCGAGTCAGTTGTTCTGGCCATCATAGCGTCTTCTGCAGTTGTAGATTCGCTTAAAGTAGAGTAAATGTTGTTTCAATGCTTTTCTTAATTTGGGACAATCCCACCGCACTATTCCCAAACCACTGCAACACCTGAAAGCCAGAATCAATAGTGGCGACCACCCGAAAAGCGGCGAGGCAATGGAGCTCGACGAAGTCCACGAGAATGAATTTAACTGTCTTGGATCCCACAACGAAATTGATTTGACTGTGATGATTTTAACTGTGACAACCCTTCCTGATAATGAGAACCATGAACTAACACATCGTTTATCTATTCCCCTAGTATATCACCCACACAAAGACTCCGAGCTCCGTGTGACCCGTGGCTGCGGCTGGGTCCGTCACGAAAAGGATTGCTACCGCGCCGATAACCGAGACCACTTGGAGACTGTCTGCCAATGCTTCAGCGACCAGTGCAACAGTGCCGACACTTTGAACTCGACTACTGCTTGTGCTTTGTTCGTCGCTCTTGCCATTTGTCTTTATTTCTACCGCGAGTAGCAGAGTCTTGTTCCTTTTACCTAAGTTACCTTTATCATCTCTCGTGATATGCCTGTCTACGGCTTCCTCGGCAGTCGCTTCGTTAGATATACTGTCTACTTATTCCTTCATACCAACGCTGCTACCGTGCCGACTACCGTGATCACTTGGAGACTGTTTTGGCCAATGCTTCACCGACTCTTGAACTAAACTACACCTAGTGCCTTGTTCGTTGCGCTTGCCTGTCTTTACTTCTACCGCGAGTAGTAAGTTCCTATTTGTTTAACCATAGTTACTTTATCTGTATCAAAAACATTATATAACCCTCGTGCTATGCCAGTCAGTGGGTTTGGCACAGCACACTACATCAGACAAAGAATTGGGCAGCTACTGCACTTGGATAACATCTGTCTATGATTTATTAATCAAGCAACAGCTTCTTCTTTACCGGAATTATCTGCTCCTTCCATGCCTGGTTTGTCAACTTCTTCCTTCATAATAAGGACTGCTACTGAGACAACTAGGAGACTGTTTGGCAATGCCTCACTGACCACTGCAACAGTGCCGACTCTTTGAACTCTACCACTGCTAGTGCTTTGTTCGTCGCCCTTGCCATTTGTCTTTATTTCTACAGCGAGTAACTCAAGTTCTTATACCATAGTTACTTTCTTCGTCTTCATCTAAAACGTTCTCTGTCTCTTGTACTACTGCTTCAGTCAGTGAGCATGGCAAGAGTTTCCTGCCCCTGCATTGTCGGAAATAGCCATCTAAAATATAATAAACATGAGCAGTAACTAGATTTGGAAATCGTGAAAGAAGAAACTGTTGTTTGATCGAAAAAGTGATTTCTGATTAAATTGACTGTGTCAGGATAATTATGATATTGGCACTATGCCCAATTATATTATTATATAAGAAAACTTTAAGATAAGTTACTTTATAAGTGAAATATTAAATATACGGTTTTATGAACACATCTTGGCTTTTTTCCGTAAAATAAGTAGTATACAACTTTCCAACCAACCTGATTGATAGGCCTCGTACCATCAGGTGAGATAGTGGCACGCTTGTCTGGAAGTATAGTAGTCAGCACGTAACTTGGCAAGAGTCGTTGAGCAAAAATCGTTTTTAGGTCTCTTTGGTAACAAAGCGGGACGCGGGGAACATTTAGCACCGTTTCGAGCGCGCAATTGGTTGGTCAGTTGACACAAGGATCGACTAACTAATCGCGTTGCGTCCACGTTCCGTTCGCTCTATTTGGTGGTTGGTCAGTTAGCGCACAATACGCGAACTTACCCCCACTACACCAAAAACTTGCCAAGTTACGTGCCGACAACTATAACATTCATTTTTGACTCAGAGACCTTAGGTTATTGCTATCAGAAAACACACACAATTCATCATCGTCATAATCATATCAGCAACCTTCACCAGGTCATCGGACTACCTGGTGGCTGGCCTTCCAACGCAACGTCTTCCTGTTCGCGGTCGCCACTCCAGAACTTTTCTGCCCCATCGGCCATCCGTTCTGCGAGCAATGTGCCCTCTGCCCACTGCCACTTAAGTTTGGCAATTCTTCGGGCCATGTCGGTAACCCTACATCTCTTGCGGATCTCTACATTTCTGATTCGATCACGCATGGATACTCCGAGCATAGCCCTCTCCATTTGCCTTTGGGTTAATGTAAGCTTTCTGATGAGGCCCATTGTAAGCAACCACGTCTCTGAACCATATGTCATCACTGGAAACACACACTGTAATTCAAGTTATCCACAGGCAAGGAATTCCACTCCTTAGCTGTATTCACGATAGATGATTTGTTCCCGAATACGCCTCATATGTCTAAACAACTTACCTACAATCAATCGTCATCGTGGTCGTCAATCGTCACCTACAGACCACAATACAGAAATAGGGTGCCACCACGGGCCTGTCATAATCCCGGCAGGTCGCGAAAGCCCTCGTTTTGCATCGCGCACACGGCTCACTGTTTGAACTTTACTTATTTAGTAAAACTCAGTGTGGGGTGCCTGTAGTAGCGGGTTGTTTGACGTCATTAGTCTGTGTTTAAATAGCTTTAAAGGAATCGATGTAACATTTGATGAGGATATCCTTTTTAGGTTTTATATAGGAAATGCTTCTGTTTTTATTTAGAGACGACAAAATGGCAATACAGTCTAGTTACTACATAAAAAGCAAGATTTCGTCTCTAGCAATGACTCCCTATTATTCAATGAAATAGGGTAACCTCAAGTATATGCCAGGAAAACATCAGGCAAGGGATACGGCATTTGGGTGTGGATGCGGAGCTGTGTCACAAACTCCTATTCTATTCTTATTCACAGTTGGACCTTGACAGATTCGTATCATACTGCAAAACCAATAAATTACAACTGAACGTATCTAAATGTTTTCATGTAGTATTTACTCGTCTGAAAACTAACATTGGTTCGGGATATAGATTAGACGGCACGTACATAAGTAAGGCAGGTAACATCAGAAATTACTTTTTCACTTCTCATGCTCTGAAATTGCTTATTTGTGCAGGATATAGGCTGTACAAAATCGATTTTTGTACACAAGTGCATTAACGTATCTACTTATAAATGTATCTATATTAAGGCAAAGAAAATGAGCCATACAGCCAAACACAATAAAAAGTTCACAGATAGAATTTGTTATTTTATAATATTTACTTTAATTTATTTGCCTTTTATGTGTTTTTTAAGACGTAAAAGATATTAATATTTAAATTAAAATACGGTAGGTTATTTAATTAATTTAGAAAATATATATATTACGAAATAAATTTAATAGTAGGCTGTATAGGTCTGCAGCCCAAGCCTTTAGAATATCAATGTCGTAAGATTAAAAAAAATATGTCATCTTCACAAATTCTGAAAAATACCGTTAATATGCCGGGAGAAACAATTTCCTTCAGTATTCAAAACTGTACTAATTTTACTTTGAATATGAATTAAAGAAATGTTATGTTAAACTACTGTTTTATTTCCTCGCAATCGAAATGAAAAGCAGAGTTTATAACTCGTCCAGAAAACCATTTTATCCTCGACATTGCTAACAGTCTCGGATAAAATGGTTTGTTTTGTGCACTCGTTGTAAAATCTACTATTTGATGATCATATAGAAACCATTGTCAAAAAAGCCCTCAAAGCTCTGGGTTTTATTTTTAGAGCTTGTTCAAGCTTTCGGTCTCTAAAACCAGTAAAAGTCCTCTACTGTTCCCTCGTGCGCAGCCACCTCGAGTACATTTCTCAAGTTTGGAACCCTCAATACGAGATCTACAAATCTCGTATTGAAGCCGTTCAGAGAAAATTCTTGAGATTCTTGGACTTTAGGGCAAAGCAATTCTCAGTCGACAACGAACACCGTTGTAAGCGATACCATTTTTTACCGTTGCACGTAAGACGTAACATTAATGACATATGTTTTTTGGCAAACATAGCAAACGGCTCGGTGGATTGTCCCGAGCTACTCAGCAAAATACTTCTTCGTACTAACCAAGGTAGCCTACGAACACGGCCTCTGCTGCAGGCACCGTGCGCATCGACAAACTACAGGCGTAACGCCTTTTGTATACGTAGCGTTGCAGCTTTCAATAAGTTGCCAACACATTTGGTCGATGACGACACACAACAAGTCGATCTCTTCTGCACCGGCACACACAAAATTAGAAAAATGCTTGGCAAAGAATATTTTAGCGGCAGTCGGGAGTGAGTGCAAAATAGTTTTTGTTAATTTAATGTAAAGTTCATATGTTATTTATATTAGGTATTTAAATGTTGCATGCATCCATTTATTTCAATCTTTCTTTTTAATCATTGTCTACCCATTGTTTTTATTTTATTCTATGTATCGCTATTATTTGTAACGCGATGTATACATGTGGAAGCTTGTAATTACCCATTTTCCTTACCTGAGTTTTTTTTAAATGTTTTTATTAGTCTGTAAGCTTTCCTTAAAATAAATAAATAAATATTCCGCCCACAGTGGCCAACACATGCAGCCTAAGTGATATCTGCGCTAGGCGTCTTAAAAGTGTTGAGCCAACAAGATACATATATACATAGAAGACGAAAAAAACCGTTAGTTAAGTAAATAAAGAATCAGCATTACCATTCAACGGTGCAATTAATGCCACCATACCACTTTTGGCCATTTTTCTATTGATAGTGATGCGGACGAATTTTTTGTTACTGAATGCGATCTTCCCCTTTTCTCTTTTTGTGCGCGCTTGTACATAATTATTGTTATCAGTTTAGACAATATGTCCGGAATCGCTGCAATAAAACTTTAAGGCCGTAAAATACACCGATTCTTATCGAAAAAACACCCTACATAAGTGATGCAATCACCAAACCCTCAAAGATATAGCATTTTTAGTACCGGTTTTACTTATTACGATATCCACATAGTCTAACAAACATAACTTTGGACCTAGTTCACATGCAGCGTAGGTACATTGAATGTTATTTTGAGTGCCATAGCATTAACCATCGGGTGCCCCTACAACTACACGACCGATAATAGCTGAATTTTCTTCTGTTATGAAAAGGAGACACTCATATCTGCAGTTCGAACATTCAACAAAGCCAAGGACAAGAAAGATAAATTAAATACTGTTCTCATTGGCATTCCAGGAACTTGCCAGCCGGTTTATGTCACGGAACAGCTTCCGGGTAACACCAAAAAACTATTCTACCAATCAAGAGAGTTTGCGAAAAACCACAAGTTCAAATTCTGCTGGGTATCCAACGGGAACATATTTTTGCGCAAAAAGGAAGGAGACAAACAATTGTTAGTCAACTCTGAAAAATGTCTTCAGGATATAGACTACACTGGCTTGTGACTGGTAATCTGTATAGTTAAGATTATTATATTAGCGTACATCTGTCTACTATTATTGTTTTTCGATATTGTATTTGTTTCTAAATCTAAAAGGATACACAATTTATTTAACACTCACATAACCACACAAATAAAAACTCACCATGGTAAACGCACTCTATACAAAAATACACTCACAACCCACTCCCACAAAATCACCTGGTACAACAACTACTTCTACACAAAAAAGCAAATATTAAACGACATAATGTATACTAAACAAATCCTAACAATAGAAGTCGTACTTTTGAGTCACCTCATGTTACTTCTACTCTCTCCTAATGGCTAGCATCAATAGTATATGCAGCGAGTTGGACTCGCTGACAGTGGGTCACTCATTTGTTAGTTCTGTGCCCCAGAAAATTGTATTGAATATGTCAACACTACCAATACCAGCATAAAAATACTACACTTAAACATCCGTAGCTTAAATAAAAACCTTGATCAACTCCAGGTACTAATGCACTCAACAAAACTTGACTTAGACGTGGTCTTACTGAATGTAGGCTTAGTAAAGTCAATAATATGCCTGTTTTGGCTGGATATGACTCACATTTTACTGAAATAAATAGTAACCAAAATGATGGAATTGTTATCTTTACAAAACAAGCTCTCCGAACCACTGAGTGGGAACCTCAATTTGTCGGTGGAAATTGCTTGGTATCTCATTTAATTAACCAAAATATCGCGATTGTAGCAGTGTACCGATCCCCGTCATACAGTTCCAAGGAAAGTACCGAAAGTTTTTTGGAAAGTTTGAATAGTGTCTACGTAAGCCTCTCCTCCTACAAAAATATAGTCCTCATAGGTGATATTAATATAGACCTCAAACCCAATAGTACAGATGACCGCTGTCTCAATTATCTCATTTTAAATGCTTCCCACGGTCTTCTTCCAACCCACAGGTATAACACTCGGCTGGATAACTGTCTAGATCATGCAATCGTTAAAACTACCCTACCTGTTACTACCCTTGTACTAGACTCTCACATTACGGACCACAAACCGGTGCTACTTAATATTGCCAACACAAACCCAGATAATAAATCACTCCACATAGCTACTCGCATAGACTACGATGCAGTTAAGTTAGATTTAGAAAACTCGGATTTTACCCAATTGTACAAAATTATTGACCCCAATATATCCATGAATATGTTTATAACTATTATTTCTTCAGTAATTGATAAACACACTAAACAAATTAAAATCCAAAGGAAAAAAAGAATGATCAAACCATGGATAACCACCGGCCTATTAAAGTGTATACAAAACCGTGACCGGTTGCACAACAGATCAAGAAAAGATCCCAATAATGTTATTTTAAAAATTACCTACACGCGGTACCGGAATTTTTGTAATGATCTGCTCCGGAAACTAAAAATAGCCCATGAAAAACGCGAACTTGAAAAATCTCGTAACAACCCCAAAGCCCTTTGGAAAACGATAAAACAAATCACCAATACCACCAAAAAGAAAACTAGCCCAGTAGATCTGTGACAACGCTACTTCATCCGTAAACGAAGTATGTAGGTTTTTCAGTAACATAGGAACTAACTTAGCAGAAAAAATCTTGTCCCAATCTCACCAACCTACAAACCCACATGAGATCATGTCAAAACATTTCGTGCAGCCCTGCCAACTCCCTTGTGATACTTGAGGTTGATGAATCAGAAGTGTAGTCTCTTATTCTGCAATTGCGTAATGATTGCGCAATTGGTTGGGATGGCATATCCCCCTTAGTTTTAAAGAGTTGCCGCCAGACCCTAACGCCACCTTTGACGTTTATCCTTAACTCCTGCATTCAAAAAGGCATCTTTCCTGATGCGCTAAAGAAAGCTATCATCCATCCAATTCATAAGGGAGGGAACAGAAACTGTGTCAACAATTACAGACCCATATCGGTCCTATCAGCACTCTCGAATATACTAGAAAGGATCCTAAATAAAGGTTTAAGCAAATTCCTCAACAAACATCAGCTCATAGCTGATAATCAATATGGATTTCGCACAGGTTCCTCTACTGAGGACGCAGTTCTCGAGCTGACGCAATTGGTTGCTAGGAATCTTGACAGTAGAACTAAAAGTCTTGGGATCTTCCTAGACCTCTCTAAAACATTTGACACAGTCTCTGTTCCCAAACTTATCTCTAAATTGGAAATCCTAGGGGCACGAGGAAATACCCTCAAAATTTTCATAGACTACCTTAACAACCGGACCCTACGAGTAAAAATTGGAGAGCATATAAGTGAAGAATTTTCGACCACTTACGGTGTGCCTGAGGGAAGCATTTTAGGCCCCAGCCTCTTCCTAATATACGTCAATGAGTTTTGCAGAATGACCATCCCCAATTCCAAGATCATTGCGTATGCTGACGACACCGCAGTCATAGTTCACGGACCAACTTGGGATAGCGTTAAGCGCTATGCAGAAGCGGCAATGTCAACTATAATGAATTGGCTCAACCATAACTTGCTTACCCTAAACTGCGACAAAACATCGTACATTCCCTTCGCTATTCGGCGTAACAACCTGCCCGACAAATCCTTCTCCATAATAGCGCACACCTGCTCCAAACAATCCCCACAATGCTCATGTCCGACGCTTGTCAAAACTGATAATGTGAAATATCTGGGTGTCCAAATAGACGGAGGATTACGATGGGATAAACATGTTGACGCCACTACCACTAGATGTTTAAAACTTTTGCATATTTTCAAATCCCTTAGAGACTCGGCTGCGCCTGATACCCTGAAGATGGTCTACTTTGCATTATGCCAATCCGTCATTGGATATTGCATTCCAGTATGGGGTGGCGCAAACAAAACCAGTCTTCTGAGGATTGAAAGAGCGCAGAGAGCCATATTGAAGGTGATGTCGCGCAAACCTTATCGCTACCCCACTACACAATTATACGCTGATTCTAAAGTACTTACAGTGCGTCAGCTTTTTGTACTGCAGTCTACTGTTAGAAAACACGCTAGCGTTCCCCCAACTGACCCTAAAAAAAAGGAAGAAACTACCCCTAAGTACCCCTCACAAAACCACCTTCGCTCAACATCAATACTACACATTGAGTACATATATATACAAACAAGTTCACAAAAACCTAAAAGTTGTCGATCAAAATAAATATGAAATAAAATCAAAAATAACGGAATGGCTACTAGAACAGGACTATCTACAAACAGAATCCTTACTTAAGTACGTCTCCTAAATACCTAAATACCTACATATCCCCAATCACACAATATAATATACCAACACACACACACACACACGCACCTACACACACACACGCTCACGCGCACACACACGCAAACAGACACACATCACGTATAAATTTAAACTACTACTTAAATTAGCTTTGTATTCATAATCGCTCAGGTAGATCGACACAGTCTACTATTATACTTGTAGCATCACATTTTACGCTGAATCACTGTCTCTCAAGATACAGGTTACTTATCTAGTTTGAGAGGCAGGGTTTTCCATATTGTGTACCGATTTCAGTTCCTATATTGTATTACATTGTGTTAAAGCTCATTTAAATTGTGTTTACTTAAAACATGTTAAATCTGTGTTTTAATGAAATAAAGTTTTATTATTATTATCTTTTATTCAACTTTTTTCTTATTGGTTACATTTTTAAATATTTTACAAAACACACAAAAAAGAAAAACATTTAAAAATATAAAAAATAGAGGCCCACCGATATCGGGAACAGGGTCCAAGCTACCGGCGCGGCGGTCAGGGCTACAGAGAGAGGAACCTCCTAACAATACGAGCCGTGTCCAGCAGTACTGCTTTCTGGATCAGGCCCTTGACCCAGCCGCCTAACGAGAACGCCTCCTAAGGCGTTGGTCGAGGCTCGTGGCTATTAAGCCATGGGCTGACACGACTATCGGTACAATGATCGCTGTATCCACATCCCACATGTCGACAACCTCGCGAGCCAAGTCAAGATACTTGATTTGCTTACCCTTCTCGGCTATCACGAGGTTCCCGTCATGCGGGACAGTTATGTCAACAATCATTGCACGCCTCTCGATTCGGTCCACCACCACTATATCAGGCTTATTAGCTATAATAGTCCTGTCAGTGATGATGGACCGATCCCAGTACAATGTGATATTGCCATTCTCGAGAACTGGGTCGGGCACATACCTGTAGTACGGCACCTCCGACGCCACAAGAGTGTATTTCAGACCAAGTTGCTGATGGACAATCCTGGCTACAAGATTGTGCCTATGCAAGTACTCTTCGTTAGCTAGACGAGAACAACCAGAGATAATGTGGCGGATTGATTCACCCGGACGGTGAAATGCCCGACAGATGTCAACCGTGCCATCCTTCACAATAAATCTCCGGTAGTTATTCGTCATGATAACTTCGTCCATAATTGCACAGACGAAACCTTCGGTTTCCCCAAAGAGGTCACCGAATCGCAGCCAGGCCACGGACGCTGATTGGTCTACATCGGACCCATGTAGGGCCCGGAAAAAGCTTCCGTGAAGCTCCTTACTCTGCCATACCTCCTTGCGGTCGTTAGTGTCAAGCACTACAGGCTTGCGCCAGTTCTCATTCGCCAAGGAGAGCGGGGTGAGTCCCTTGTCCACTGCTACTACATCTCGATGAATACCCACGTCGGTGTTTAGAAAATATTCTCTGAGATTGCATATCTTGCGGTTGTGGAGGTTTTTGGCATTTAAAAAGCCTCGGCCTCCACACTTCCGCGGGATATACAATCTCATGACTGACGATCGTGGGTGATGCATTCGATATGCAGTCAGCAGTGTACGGACCCGCCTATCCAGGGTGCCAAGTTCCGTTTGAGTCCATTTGAGTATGCCGAAAGAGTACATCAGTACCGGCATGACCCAACCGTTGAAGGCGCGCACCTTGTTTCCGCCCGAAAGAAGGCTGTTGAATACCTTCTTCAGGCGGCCAAAGAAGCGTTCCTTCAACGATTGCTTCATGTCAGTAGTACTGATACCTAACGCTTCCGACATAACCAAATACTTATAGGTTTCGTTTGGAGAGAGGAATCTCAGGTTTATGGAATCCGCAAGTTGAATTCCTACGGATTCCACAATCTCCCCTCGCTTTACATGCATGACCGCACATTTGTCCACACCAAACTCCATCCTGATGGCGCTACTAAAAGTTTCAGTTACCTTTAGTAGCTCCATCAGCTGAAGGTTGCTGGGGGCAAAGAGCTTCAAGTCATCCATGTAAAGGAGGTGAGATATAACCTGACCACCTCTCTTCATCCGATAGCCTAGCCCTGAATTCTCCAGCATCATGCTTAGAGGATTCAAGGCTAGGCAAAACCAAAGTGGACTCAAACTATCGCCCTATTATTATTATTATTAAAAATTGTAAAATGTTCAACTAATACACAAAAGTTTCGATATTTTGGTATGATTCCCACCCCATAAGTCAACCTTAAAACAAAATTCACACGTTTTAATTGCATTTCCTATAATTCTGCAAAATCTAAGGATGTAGGTATATGTATTTTATGGATTGTTTTGTCTTGTCTTCACAATGACATAAGAATCACAGCTCTAAGCCAATTAAATGAAAAAAATATTGCCCTTCGCAATTTTGCCTTACATTTTTTGCAGAATTTTACGAAAGGCAGTAAAAGCATGAGGGGTTTAAACCCTTTATGTAGGGTGATTTTATCGATAAAATTAAATGTATATAGCAGCCTTAAAGTGTTATTACTACTGTTGATAGCAACAAAAAGTTTGTTAGTCTATGACTTTATTTTATCTGTGTAAGCAGCTGACACCTCTCTTTTCTATATAACCTGTGTTCAATGACCGACAAATTTATTTATTTATTTAAGAGAGGACAACAAACAGCAGTGTAATCAATGATATTCAAATAAACAGATACGTTATACACTCACAAAACAATTGAAAAAGTGTTCCGCACACACACTTTTCATTCATCTGATATTTCACTACAAGTCGAAAGGGATGGCTTGATAAAACCAACAAGAAAAAAAGAGACAGCTAGTGTTTGTCACTTGCGTGTGAATGTATACAAACATTATTCTGACCACCAATGTTATTATCTTTTTCTAACCTCCAAATAACAGAATATTAGGAAAAAAAAAAAAATTAGTTAGTAAATTGAGGCGTATTGCGTACTTACGTATGGTATGAGATCTCTTCTGTTTTATGTACTTTGGTATCATAATTGGTACAATTTCTAAATACACACATTTACACATTTTTTTTATTTTGTTTTAACAAAGCCTATCGCTCTTCGCCATGCGTGACATAAACTAAAGACTAAAGGTCACAATTGTGACCTATTCGAGTCTTCACAATGCGCGCGCTCATAACATATCTGTTTATTTGAATATCATTGAGTGTATTAATAACTAAACATTAGTTAGAACTTAATAATAAAGGTAACAATTACACTACTCACAACGTTATCCACATATTGATAAACAGAACTACTAGTTGCTAAAGAGAACGATATAAAAATAAACAGAGTAAAAGTGATCATTAATTAATTGTTAGGGTTCTGATCACTTAAAATAGTAACAATTTCTTTTCTAAATATAGCCTTGCTGAGAAACATAATATCAGCTGAGCCAAACTGCCCATTGTAGGTGTCAACCAATCGATACAACGGTGAGCGTACGCCTGAGTTGGTTCTACAAAAAGGAGTTGCAAACAAGTGTCTCGAGCGAACCTCTCGACCATGCACGGTACGAGGGATCAGGTAGCACAAACTGTTCACAAGATCAGTACAGTCAACTTTATTATCACATTTCATGTGAGTTACAGTAAATTATAAATAAATCATGCAAATTGTGTCAATTACCATTCTACATACGGTCCACTAAAACTAAGAAAAATAATACAAGGCAGAATCGAGCTTTTTACAACTACAAGCCGGACACATTGTATAAACGTCAGTCGTATTATTTTATCTACCAAAAAAAAATCAAGATGTCTCATGCTTTTGTTTCGTGTCGCTCTCACTGGGGCTCAACAAAAACAGTCGACAGATGATCCGTTATGGTGGAAACAAATAGAGAATACTGTGGGAAAACCACAACGTGTATTAAATACCGGTAAAGGTATACGAAAAATGCACAGGTATGCGATGTATTCACACGTGTCACTGCTCCGAAGGCCGAAAATAGCTGGTTATTAAGGGGATATCTTTTTACCCGACTGCCGAAGGAGGGTCTATGAGGTCTAGAGTCTATGTATGTTTGTTCCTATGTGGCGTTCTAGAGACCAAACGCGTTGGCCGAATTTTATGATTCTTACCACAATCGATTCGTCTTAACCTTGCGGGTGTCTCTGGCTATATTAAAATTAGAAAATAGAAAAATGGTGGCGGCCTAATTATTTTTTCTGTTCTCTTCGTTTAGGGTATCAAAATAAAGGGTTTAAGAAGTGATTCTAAAAATGTCACTTATATGTTTAAATGTACCTAATTCGAAAAAAATATGTTATCAAAAAAGTTATAAATAAAGAAGTGAGTTCAAAAAATCAAAAAACCCGACTGCTTAAGAAGCGAACTAAAAAGACGTAAACAAGAAGAAAATCATGCTGTGTAGTCAGAGGATACATATTCGCGAGCTGGTTGACCAAAACCAAATGTCTGATAACTTTTTTCCGCGGCTTCATCACCATTTCAGACTAAAGACGTTCACTGCTGAACAAAGACCTCTTTCAAGTGTCGCCACATTGACTGGACCTGTGGGTCTTGTACCTGCGGATTCCCGCAACGTAAATCTGGTCATTGGTCCAATTGGTGGGAGGTCTACAAACGCTGCGTCTTCCGGTACGCAGTCGCCAGTCCAGAACTTTTCGTTGGTAATTCTTCGGGCTTTGTTATTTATACTTGGTACCTATATTTTTTTATTTAACCGGTTGAATGCCGTAATTAGCGAAACAATTAAAATGCCATTGTGTCTCGCGTGGACCCACGTTTCAGACATTCAAGGGATTAATCTTCATGCAACCTAAAGGTATATAGGCGGTCTTAATGCCTCAGGCATTTTCTACCAGTTCTGGTTTTATGGTTTTGAAATCATTTCATTTTATTTCATATGATTTAATTTTTGTTGTGTTTCTATTTTAGTAAGTTATTTCTAGGTCGTTGAGATATCGAAGGGCGCCTTCAGATAAAATAGGGGACAGATATCCAGCGCTTTTTCAGAACGCTGGATAATTACTATTATTCCTCTATATTTAACCAACTTCAAAAAGGAGGAGGTTATCAATTCGACAGTATTTTTTTTATTTTTATTTACCTCTAAACTTTTTACTAGTGAACCGATTTGATTGATTCTTCTCTTTTTAACCGTCTTCGCAAAAAGGAGGAGGTTTTCAAATCAACTGTATCTTTTTTATTTTTTTTATGTGTGTTACCTCAGAACTTTTTATTGGGTGAACCAATTTTGATTATTCTTTTTTTTTTTATTTGAACGCTGGTGCTTGTCATGTGGTCCCATTCAATTTTCATCAAGATCTGATGAAGAACTTCGGAGATATACATCAGAACTATTTAATAAATGACGGCAAATCACTCGGGATAGCTGCAATCGCATGTCTGTTTATTGTGTACACCATTTCATAACACAACATCACACTGGTATGCTCTAAAGGGGTACGCAGGTGTCAAAAGTTCACCCTGGTATACTCTCATTCCACCGGTTTTGTTTAAGTTTCATGTTATTGGGTTCATCTATTCTGGCTTCACTTTGGACATTATAGGTAGCTAGCCTATAGAACTGGTCCATTATGTACCACAACTAAAAATTGAAAAATAAAAAACTTTTTAATAAAAATTACAACCGACTTCCAAACAAAAACACTACAAAGTGAAAAATAACTTCAATTTCGGAAGTCGGTGTCAAAAAACGAAGAAACGAAAACAGGAACACCGATTTCCGCAATTAAAGTTATTTTCACTTTGTGTGTTTTTGTTTGGAAGTCGGTTGTAATTATTTGTAAAAAGTTTTTTTTTATTTGAAAGCTGGTGCTTTTCATGTGGTCCCATATAAATTTCATCAAGATCTGATGAAGAATTTCGGAGATATACAACAGAACTGTTCAATAAATGACGGCAAATCACTCGCTGCAACCGCATGTCTCTTTATTGTTTACATCATTTCATAACATAATAATTATCACACTGGTACGCTCTAAAAGGGTACCTACGCAGATGTGAACAATTCACCCTGGTTACTCTCATTCCACCGGTTTTGTTCAAGTTTCATGTTATTGGGTTAATCTATTCTGGCATCACTTAGGGCATTATATAGAACTGGTCCATTATACCACAACTTAAAAGTTGAAAATAAAAAACGATTTTACAAAAAAAAATACAACCGGCTTCCAAATAAACCAGGCCTGGTTTTGATATCATTTCATTTTATTTCATATCATTTAATTTTTGTTGTGTTTCTATTTTTAACCGACTTCCTAAACAGGAGGAGGTTCTATGTTCGACATTGTTTGTTATTTTTTTTTATTTATGTTCACCGATATCTCCGTCAATTGTGGACCGATTTTGAAAATTCTTTTTTGTATGAAAAAAAGTCGTGTGGCACTCGGGGACTGCCGCGGTAAAGCTATTGCATAGCATTTATTCTAGATCCAGTCCTGGAAAATGCGTCAAAAAAATTAAAAACGTTAAAAACTCGAAAACGTAGCGAGCCAAACCCGCATTTATTTACGATTAATAAAACTCTAAAAAACAAAACAAAAATACCCTTATTCACATTGAAATAAGGTCGCTTTTCTTTGACAAGCAAAAGTGACCCTTATTCTTATTAGCATAAGGTCCACATTGATCACCATTGTCACAGAAACAGCTCAGAGAGACCGATAAAAGGCAAAAGAAAATACGACCAACAAAAATTTTAAAACCCTCATATCTCAGAAACGGTTGGAGTTAGCGCATTTCTGACAAAAAATTTGCCCCCCCTGCCCTGCGCTACTTCATCCAGGAGAACAAGATAGGATTTACCCCCCCCCCTTAACCGTTTACCTCCTCCCGCAAAAAAAATTTTCATTCTAAAAATACCAACACGGAAATCGAAAACACGTGCAACAAACCTCCCTCCCCGCCCCCCTGCCCCTCACCACTCAGATTCCACAGAATTCAAAAACCTTATTAAAAGTCAAAGTATCACCGCCGTGCCCGTCGGAGTGGGGAGCGTGACGTTTTTTCGTTACGGAATTTCTGGATTCGGTCCCCGCGCTCAAGGCCCGCGATAGAAGCTATGCAATAGCTTAAAAGTATATTTCGAAATTGGTACTATTTTAATTTTGTGAAGATCTGATGAAGAACTTTGGAGATAAACAACAGAACTCTTCAATAAATAACGGCAGATCTCTCGGGATTGCTACAATCGCATGTCTGTTTATTGTTTATACCATTTCATAACATAACATCACGCCAGTATGCTCTTAAGGGGTACGCAGATCTCTCATTTCACCGGTTATGTTAAAGTTTCATGAAATCTATTTTGGCGTTATAGTTACCTTACTAACTTGCTTATTAGGCAAGTACAACTAAAAAGTGAAAAATAAAAAACTTTTTTGCAAAAAAATACTACCGACTTCCAAATACAAAACTACAAAGTGAAAAATAACTTTCTTTTTCAAAGTCGGTGTCCATAACGAAAAAAAAGGTGTTCCTGTTTCCGTTTTTTGAGACCGACTTCCGAATTTGAAGTTATTTTTCACTTTGTAGTGTTTTTATTGGAAGTCGGGTGTATTTTTTTTATAAATACGTTTTTGAGTATCCAAGCACACGTAGCATGCAAACTGCAACACTATATACTATTCCAATAGTCTCACAGTTTGATATGTGAACAGCAAATAATCGTCAGACATCGCAAACGATCGTGTATCTTAAGCCCTTACATCTATTGACGTAGCATTTCAAATAATCGTAGCACGTAGCATCGTAGCGTTGTCGTAGCAGCTACGAACGTACAGTCAACTAAGGTTGTGAATCCTTACTATTATAGGTATTAGGATACATGCAAATGCATGCATTATAAGGATAGTATTGATGTTTTCTTAACTTTAAACATGAACATAACTACCATCACGTATTCTTTGAAGGGTAAGGGAGAGGTGAACCTATCATATACTTATATTGAGCCAGTTGTTTTAAAAGTCCCTTGTAATAAAGGCCATCATATCATCATTTCAGCCGAAAGACGTCCACTGCTGGACATAGACCTCGCCCAAGCGTCGCCACACTGACCGGTTCTGTGCGTTTTGCATCCACCGGACACCCGTAGCCTTGACCAGGTCGTCGCTCCAACTAGAGACTAGAGGGAGGCCTTCCAACGCTTCGTCTTCCGGTACGCGGTCGCTACTCTAGAACTTTTCGGCCCCAACGGTTATCCGTTCTGCGAGCAATGTGCCTAGCCCACTGCCACTAAAGTTTGGCAATTCTTCGGGCTATATCGGTAACCTTGCTTCTCTTGCGGATGCATGTCTTTATTTCTGATTCGATCACGCAAGAAAACTCCGAGCATAGCTCTCTCCATTGCCTTTTGGGTGAATTTAAGTCTTCTGATGAGGCCTATTGTGAGCGACCACGTCTCTGTCCCGTAAGTAATCACTAGAAACATACATAGTCACTTACGTAACGAGGCCGCATAACTTTTAAGTTATTAATATTTTAAAGAGGCAGAATTGTTTGATTGTAAGATGTGATCTCTTGAAAAGCAGATACGATTTTGAAAATTCATTCACTGATTTATAGACTTCATCTACTTTAATCAGGAAATAAATCTACTTTAATTAGTAAAATGCGTGGAAAAAGCAAATTATGAAAAAGACATTAATGACACATTTAAATCAATAATTAATTGGCTAAACACTAATAATCTAATAATTAATTTACAAAAGACATAGATTATGCATTTCTTTCAACGTTTGCACCCAAACCTTTAAAAATTGAATATCATGGACAAAATATTGACAAGACAAATGTTGCTAAATTCTTAGGTATAGTAATTGACAGCCAATTATCTTGGAAACAGCAGGCAGAAGAAGTCTGCAAAAAGTTAAGTAATTAAGGAGCTTATATTTTCTATAATTTATCGAAAAACTTAATATTGACACGATCATTATAGCTTACCATGGTCTGGTTGCCTCTATCTTAAGATACGGAGTAGTATTTTGGGGGAATTGCAGTGAACGAGAAAGAGTATTCCGAGCCCAAAAATATTGCTTGAGATCAATGACCGGCATTAATTCAACAGACAGCTGTATTCCTATGTTTAAGTCCCTAAAATTATTAATTTTTCCATCACTTTATATTCTGGAGGTAGCATTATTTGTTAAAAAGAACCTTAATCTTTTTGAAACAATGATAAATCATTCTTCAAGACCGGCATTACTGAGATCCCAATACAAAGGTCTATTACATACAGGTAGTTTCAAAACAGCCTTATTAAGAAAGAATATTATGCATATGGGACCAGTTATCTACAATAAAATACCTAATGAGATTAAAAATGATACATCTCATTTTTTCAAAAAGATATTGACGAAACTACTAGTTGAAAAATGCACTGTCAGTTACTGTTACAGTTTTTAAATGATAACCTATGAATTTGCTGAATAATGTTTCAATTTATTAAGTTTGTTATATTCTTTTTTTATTTTTAGATATTTTCCAGTGTATTTGACTTTTAAGAATATGACATTAGAAACTAATTACCTGACAATTTTTGATTATTATAGATTTGCATTTTATGATTATTATAATGCTAAATGTTGCATGCCATACGGTAGAATGTACTGGATCCAATTGTTTTATCTTTTTTACACCATCAAAACTATGTTTTGTTACCTACATTCTTTGCAAATAAATGATTTCTGATTTCTGAAAATATCACGATTCCGGTGGGCGTCCAACGAACGAAGAAGATTTGCAGAATGTTTCATGAGGAAGGAATGTTTAATGCTATTAATAGTACATTACTGCAGCGGCCAGCAAAAGAGGCATTGATGGACGAACGTGTAAATGTGGGCCGAGGCGAATCAGAGGCACACATACGTAAGTCCATCAATGCCTAGTTGTGGCCAAGGCTTGTATAGTCCTTTTCTCAAATAATGCGCGGAAATTAAAACTAAGTAGTACCTAGAACTAATTTTGTCAAATACAATTACGTTTCAAAATCAATGACGAACAACGAACAACAATAATTATGCCCGCGTTAGGCTTAGCACGCACTACGATTTTTATTCGCGCGATTTTTTTTCCGCCCGTTCTGCGGCCTATGGAATTGTATGAAGCCGCACGCGTTGCAGTAAAAAAAACACGCGGGAATAATACTACAAAAATCCGCGCAAATAAAAATCGCAGTGCGTGCTAAGCCTTAAAGTGTTCAATTGTTTTTTTTTTCAATAAACAGCTTTCTATTTGCAAGCCAGTTCAAAATTTAATTAAAACCTATGATAAGTTACCTCCTTGGTTGCCATGACTCGAAGTAAAAGATCGTTCCATTTTTTAATTACACGACAGATATGAGATTACTATGTAATTTATTTGGCCGCTACAAACGACAGATATGGATTTTCATACAACTTTTGCCGGCCGCTGCTCGCATGTATTTGGCCTGTACTGCAATTTCGATTTATCTCGAAGAAAGTTGTCAAAATAATGCTCAAATTTCCAAGCATGTTTGAGAAAAGGTATTTTTATATCTTTTCCGAAATAAGAAGAAATTGTCAACAAGAAGTTCTCCAGACACAGTCTATTTCAATTATTTAAATAATACTTTTGCACGTGGTTTATGAAAACCTTTGACATTTTCCCTAATACTCGTGGTTGGACAACAAAAAAAAAAACAATTGACTACCTCGTGGAATTCCACAATAAAAGCCCCATTTCTTCTAAACAATCCCGCTACTCATATTTATAGAACATTTTTATAACAAATTCAGTGAAACGGTACATTTTTTAATCCTAGATAAGTAGAATGTTTCCATTTTTAATTTTCCGACCATACCCCGCAGCGGGATAATCCCTTGGCATCTTGTTATAATTTGAATAGTACAATATTAAATTAGAAAGAAGAAATGTGACTTAATTCAAAATGGCTGCCTCGGACCCTGTGTCAATCTTAAGTATAAATAATGAATCTGTTTCGGCGTAATTCCGAAATAGACGTTAATATTTTTATAGAACGAAGAAGATTATAGGTTTTTATTATTTTTAATTTGTTCTTTTTTTAGTAGTGTTTTTTTTAGGTAAATTAAAATTATTATTTTTATCCGGTATAATGGAAACTTTATATACGTAGTGAATGATGCAAAACCTTTTCCAAAAAAGACTTGAATAACTATTTCAAACTATTATATTATTAGTTGTAATAACTATCATTGTAGATATATTTTGCATAAATACAATTATGTTTTACCTAGATAAAGCATATACTTTGTTAACATACATGGCATTTTTAATAGATAGGCACTCTTTGTTAGTTAAATTTGAAATATTATTTTATATTATTGAATTAATGTGAGTGAAGCAAAAGAAGTATGTAAGGATCGTAGCAGTTGCCGTTCTGTAGTTTCTGCCTACCCCCATGAGAAAAAAGCGTGTTTATATTTATGTATGTATTATTGTATAGTTTGTTTTATGTAATATTAAAGTAAAACAATAAAGTCTTGGACTGATCTTTATTTCAATAAATTAGAATTTATAAACAGTTTATTATAATATTATTTATAATAATAATATAGTTGCCAAAAATATTTCATGGATTTATGTATCTATCGGAATAATAAAACCCCCAGCCTAAGAAATAAATTTGGCAATATATACTTATTTTAAACTAACTTTAATACATTTATACTTACAAATAACTTACAATAGAGTTGACGGGCGATTTACACGTAATAATAATAATAAATATTGATGCAATAATAAAACATATAACAGATTTTGTAGGCTTACCAGCGGTGTAGGTCGTGTGTCGTATCTAGTCGTAAATATTAAATTAATCAATGGTTAAGAGACCGCGCATATTGTAGACCAACTGACAACTAATACAGTTCTATTTTCAAAATCTTGACTAAATTAAAAAACAATATAACGAGCCCTAAAATATTTAACATTCGAACAACAATAAAATTTGAATCTAGAATGAAAAACAAATGATTAACGGATTTTTCATCACCTTTTGAATCTAGAACGAAAAACCATTGACTAGAGGCTTTTTTTTGTCGTCTCCGGCTAGTCGTACGATATGCGCTGCGTCTTGGGGTTCAATCGTCAGGGGTCAAAGCGGCGTGGTGTTTAGTTAAAGGTCTGTCTCTTCCTCCTGTCCTCGTGAACGGGTTCCGTCTGTTCTGGCTCGCTGTGGTCGTTGGATTCGTTCTGCATGGTGATTTCTGGGGACAAAGCAAGGTTAGTTTAGTCTTGGGTTTAAAATTTATTTAGTTTTTTATTTAGTTATTTTTTAATTCATCGCAATCGGTTCACTCTATCAAAAGTGCGATGAATTTAAAGAATTCAAGTAGTAAAATATCATAACACACTCAATTCAACACTCGGAGAGTTGAACTCCATATTCAATAGATGGCATTGTGCATGTGACGTCATTTTCTGAAGCGAAAGAATGATCCTAGAAAAAAATTGGTAGGTTGGCAGAGTAGGTAGGTAAGTAGGGTAGGGTAGGGTAGGGTATAGGCAGTTGATAGGAGCGCAGCCGTGGGCTCAGCTTGTATGAAATAACATAGAATACTACCACTAGTATAGAATACTGCAGAAACCCAATATGGATATTACGGATTGACTTTTGAGAATAAATAAAAATTAAAGTAAGAAAGAACTGTCTTTAAAATTTTCCAAGCTAGCGAAAGCAAACGGCCTAGTTTTTAAACCCCGACGGAAAAAGAGGGGTGTTATAAATTTGACGTGTGTACCTGTGTGTTTGTGTATCTGTCTGTGGCATCATAACTCCTCAACGGATGAACCGATTTTGATTTAGTGTGTGTTATTTGAAAGGTGACTTTATCGAGAGTGTTCTTAGCTATGTTTGATGAAAGTCGGTTCAGCCTTTCAAAAATTATGGGCGTTTTACTGTTTGAATCGGGGTGTTTTCGCAAGATATCGTGTCTTAATTACGTATTCAATAGATTGGCGATTAAAGCGTGTCTCCTACTAGATACATTATGTAATATGAATGTGTAGCGAAGTTCTTCAAAATTTTAAATTTTACTTACAAGTACCTACTTAGTCTTTCAGTGGTAAAAAATAATCTTACCATCATCATCACTCTTGAAAGCCCTGCCCAGCCGGGGTCCAAACCACATGCCAGGACTCTCAGTGCGGCGCACAGGCATCGGCTGGAACTCATGAGAGTCGGCACGCGACAGCGACAAGTCGTTGCGACCGACGCGCGGGAACGCGTACAGTTGTCGCTTCTCTGCTGAGGGCTGGTATTCTATTGAGAAAATGATTTGGATTAATGTAATGAGTTGCTTCCTTTTGATGTATTAGTAGGATGAAAAATGAGGTGACCGGCTCTTGCACAGGTGCGGGGATATTAGGCCCTGTTGATACAGGAGTATTGAAGTCTCCTTCTCGGTTAAGATTAAGAACTACTAAGGTATGTAAAAACCGGAAAACAAATTAATGAGTAGTGACAGTGCGATCGGTAAATCTAAATGTTCACTTGTACAGTCGCTAAAGTTATTTGGTAGACAGGCAGGAACTCGTAATAACTATGTTTCATTTATTAAAGTTCCCACAACGAATTAGTCCAAAAATCGGAATCATAACTCAAAACATTTCGTTCTACAAGTCATAGTGTAGTATGAAGTTTTCTAAAAGCACAAAGTAGCCATTTTAACACGTAATTATTGAAACAATTAAAAAGCCATTGTGTCGGACTCGGGAGTCGAGTCCTTGGAAGCGAATGTGTTAAAGGGAGCACTCACTAAATCATAAATTCATTCAAAAATGGATTCGCATTGTTATGGGCGCTCACTAATATAGTTTATAAGCAATGTAATGATTACGACCTTTTGACTTCAGTAAATTGTAATCACTTTTGTATTTTTTTTATTTTTTTTTTTATTTACTCTAAATCTGCACTTCCTCAACCATTGTACCTATATTAATAAAGAAACCAGTACATACCAAGATAAAGGTCGTTAAGAGGCAGTTGCCATGTGTTCCTAGAAGCGCGTCCGACCCTGGGGAATGGATACAGGTTCAGCACTCCATCCCGCCGGAGCTTGGCGCTGCTGTCTGTGGGTAAGCAGAGTTACGGTTAGTTAGTCACATGTGTGAGGACTTAAGTTAGGAAGTTTGGGAGAGTTCGTGATGCGGTTTGTAGGAGTGAAAGTCTGGGCTGACTCTTGGGTATTATGAATGTCTATTATGAGTTGGGTAATATGTTAATGTTAGTGACCATGACAATAACTATAGTGAAAGTGACCTGTAACCTAAAAATCACCAAATAAAAGTTCAATAGTTATTTCAACAAGTAAAATTTAAAAATTTAAAAAACCCCCGACACATTTATCTTGCGAAAACATCCCGATTCAAACAGTAAAACGCCCATAACTTTTGAACGGCTGAACCGTTTTTTTTTAAACATAGCTAAGAACACTCTCGACACAATCACCTTTCCAACAAAAAAAACTAAATCAAAATCGGTTCATCCGTTGAGGCGCTATGATGCCACAGACAGACACACAGATACACAGATACACAGATACACAGATACACAGATACACAGATACACAGACACACAGATACACAGATACACAGATACACAGATACACAGATACACAGCAACACACCTCAAACTTATAACACCCCTCTTTTTCCGTCGGGGGTTAAAAATACAAATAATCAACAATTTGATGTTTTCCAGTCAATGACTATGAACTACTGAACGAATTTTATATTCGTTATTATATTTCGTGTCAACAAAATCATTCAATTGCTTAGGTCTCTTAATTGGATATTGGTTTTTTATATGCAAATGAAATGCATAAAGATTAAATGAAATGTCACTCTAGTTTTATTTTTAACCAACTTTCCAAAAAGGAGGAGGTTCTATGTTCGCCTGTACATACGTCAATTGACGGAATTGTGGAGCGATTTTGACAATTCTATGTTCCCAACTTGGTCCCATTTAAATTGAAGTTCTGGTGAAGAACTGAGAGATATGCAACAAAACTCTTCAATAAATGACGGCAAATCCCGCGGGATTGCTGTAATCGCATTTCTATTTATTGTTTATACCATTTCATAGTGTCGTGGCGGCCTAATGGTTAAGACCTCACCTCTCGTGTTTTAGGTCGTGGGTTCAAATCCGGGAAAGTACCAATGTGACTTTCAAATTCATATGTACTTTCTAAATTTATCTTGGACATTTACAGGCAACGGTGAAGAAAAATATCGTGAGGAAATCTGGACTTATATAGTTAATGTAAGTCTGAAATAGCCAAGTGAGAGGCCTGTGGGGTTCCCAGAGGCGGCTTAATTAACTCTTACACCAGGAGTGGCCACATCCTCACACGAAAAGAAGAAGAAGATGGTTATTCTTCTTCTTTTCGTGTGAGGATGTGTGATTATGTTATGAAATGGTTTTCATAACATAAAATTACGCCAGTACGCTCTAAAGGGATGTGCAGATGTGTAGTTTGCCTTAGTACACTCTCATTTCGCCGATTATGTTCAAGTTTCTTGATATTCGTGTAATCTAATAGGCAAGTTCTATAATAGAACTTGCCTATAAGGTTTTTAGTCGTCGTCAAAAAACGTAACGAAGAAAAGAAAATAGGAACACCGACTTCCGAAAAAGAAGTAATTTTTCACTTTGTAGCGTTTTAATGGAAATCGTATATAACTCTTTTACCGACAACATTGTGGTGTCAGTCTGAAACAAATGGAGTCTGAAATGACAAAAAAACCTCGTTTTACCCCGCGGCTTCGTTCCCGTGGTCTTGCGGCACCCATGTATTTTGCCGAGATTTAAACTCTATGACACTCGGCGAAAGTAAAGCTTTCTATTAAGGAGCAGATAACCCTGAGTAGCTGAAATGAGAATTACGTCTAAACGGCTAGACGTAATTTTTTTGAAAAATATATTTTGTATTAGACCATTTTCTTAATTTAACATATAGTACAATATTCGTATAACATAGTATATTTAATTTGTAAAGTTATGTCTAAAACGGGCAAAAACACGACAATCGCACCAAAACCGCTGAGTGTATTTTAATGAAATCGACACCATCTCAAAGACAAATTAATTCTCTCTCATAATTCTCTACATTTAGATCTCAGGTTTTTTTTAAAGTCATAGAATAATAAGGCAAGTACAAAAACAACAAAATTTTGGGTCGCGTGGGTGTGCGTTTTGTTCCCTTAAGGTCGTTGGCGACAGTCGTCGTCTTAATGAAAGATTTTTGTAACCAGATCAGTACTTCCAGATTGCATTTTCATCATCATCATCAACAGCCTTTTAAATTTCCCAATGATGGGTCACAGGTCTCCTCTTTGTATGGGTGATAATCGACCACGCGCGACCCAGTTTGGGTTGTTGGATGTCAATGTCTTTGAATTTTTGGTTCTAAGACCTTTTCCTTCACCATTTTGAGAGCACCGGTGATGAAATAATTTACACAAAGTAAAGCAACTGCCTGGGTTGGAACCCACGACCTACAACTTGTAAGCCGCGAAAATTACATTTTACAAACATGTAAGTAAACCGATGAAGTTAAGATGAAGAAATTAATGTCTTTAAACACTTCATTGAACATAAAAAATACACCAAAAAATATACAGGCCACACTAGTTTCAACATGCAAATACACTATTCTATTTTAGAATACACCCCGTAAGTGCCTTGATCTCACAAATTGACTGATGGATAGTCTGCACTCCAGGAAGCCGCAAATAGCTGGAGGATTCCCCGTCATAGATCACAATCAAACTTTTTAGACCTTTTCGGTCGATACGTATTACAACGTATCGGTCTGGAGTTGAAAGAAGTATCGGTTGATACTTGGGAACATATCATATGTACTCGTTACTTTTCTGTGGTACGCTAAGGGTGTGCATTTTTCTATACTAAAATAACAAAAATAAAATAAGCCTTTATTCAGACACAGATTTTTTACATCGACTCTGGCGAGTCGGTGACACCGACAAACCGGTCTGTTTGCCCAAATTTAGCAAAGGCCTCCTCCATTTTTTTTCCACTCGGTTCTACTTAGCGCATTCCTAGTCCATGTTTTCTCTGCTATGGTATTTATTTCGTCTTCCCACCTCCGAAACTGTCTACCTCTTTTTCCTTTTCTACTTCTTGGGTACCAAAACACTAATTTTTTTGGTCCACTTTTCGATGCCTCTTATTAAATGGCCAATCCATTTCCACTTCAGTTTTCTAATTCTCATTATTACATCTTCAATTTTTGTGCATTTTCTGTTGGTTTTGTTATTTATTCTATCGCAATTTGCTAAAGTATTTTCCAATAACGACGGAACCGAAAGTTTTTGTCAATATATTCGCAGATATACATAGTGGATGACCTACACGTGGTTGAATTTTTCAATAATCCTTGGATGACCAATTCCGAAATAGTGAAAAGCACTCAAAACAGTCTCGGCCCCGATTTTGATGAAAACTAAAACTGCATTCATAGATTCTTAGAATCGAACTCGTTGATTTTGAAAAAAACCTGATCAGTGCCTCTTGATTGATGAAACAATATCCTTAAGGATTTTTAAAAATTCATCGAGTTCCACGCGAAAGATGTCGCGGGCAAATGCAAGTTACCAATACATTCATTCTCCCGGCTGCCACATTTGTATGGACACCTGCAGGGCTATTCTACAAAAAGATGCTATCTAGCTCAATTCCGTATCAGCATTGGAAAAAGTTTTGACATTGACAGTTGACAGCTTTGATTCAAAAGCGTGTTCTAAATATAAAGTTTTTGCGTAAATAACTGTGATGATGTTTTATGATTATTTCAGCCCTATCCTAACCCGGGACAGATCCGTTTCTTTTATTTTATAAGGTATGGTTGTCTGGTAGATATCGCTGTCAGCGATAAGACCGCTATTGTACAAATGAGGTTTTATAAAAGAGATGTGTAACTTTTCTCGTTTCTATTCTGAAACATATTTGCTCTTCCAATTATCTGCCTCCATTAGCAGAATAGTCGCCATGAGCTTTGTTTGCCATATAAAAATATTGAATAGAATATATGTTTTATCAAATCAAATTGGTTGGTTTGTTTGGAAGTTTCCAAATAATGTTCGTATGTAAAGGCGATGTTAACAACAACTTTAACAATATAAGCAAAGTTCACATTCTCTGGTTAATTAATTAACCAAATATAGTTTACTATTAAAATATAGAATATGTAAGTAAGTTTATACATGCCATATTATTGTAATTGTGTGAGTTTAGTGAATTTGTTTCATAATAATTAGAACAAAGACTTACTTATTAAAATGACTGCTGAGATATGGAGATCTTGGATTTCAGATCCAAGCTAAGAGTTGGTAGTTTTTTTTACTAAAAAGGTCTGTTTTGTAGTCCAGAATTTGGACTTGTGCCTGATGGAACGTTTGAATGTGCTTGGCAATTGAATGTCATGTATAACATAAGACGTTCTTCACATGATTCTGCGTTTCTATTCGTAGGGGCGTAGCTCAAGTGATGGCTCCTCACCTGTTTAGGGTGGCTTTCCACCAGAGATATGCTATGATACGTTGCTATGGATGCGTTTGATATCCACCAATCATATTCATTGGTACATATAGCATAGCATTGGTGGAAACGGGTTCTGCTGAGCTATGTTTTTTTATATGATGCGTGCTATGGATGGTCGCCTTTCCCCTCACCGCGCCGCCGCGCCTCTCCCCGTGCCTTTCACACTGTCGATACATCGCATAGCTCGAGCTGCACATCTTCCTCTCACAGTTACCTCGCGGCAGCGCATCAGGCCGGGACTCCACCAAAGCGGAGATGTGCGGAGAAGTCTAAAGCGGAGACGAAAGATGTGGGAATAACGAAATTCTATTGGTTGTGTAAAAAACATCTCCTCCCCGCTTTGCACTTCTCCGCACATCTCCGCTTTGGTGGAGTCCCGGCCTCATACTAGCCCGCTACATAGCTTAGCATCAGTGGAAAGGTTACATAGTTTCGTAGCTTAGCTTTCACATACTCGCAGCATAGCTGCATAACACATCTCTGGTGGAAAAGCACCCTTTAGGCCGGGACTCCACCAAAGCGGAGATGTGCGGAGAAGTCCAAAGCGGAGAGGAGATGTTTTTTAAACAACCAATAGAATTTCGTTATTCACACATCTTTCGTCTCCGCTTTAGACTTCTCCGCACATCTCCGCTTTGGTGGAGTCCCGGCCTTAGAGGCAACCTCCTTGCCCATTATAAAACTGGCAACAGATAACAATTTAGTTTTGGAAGGTGATTTAAATAAGAACGCTAAGAAAATATTTGAAGATGATTTTGTATAGTTTGTTGTCAGTTCTGTAAAAGCCGCCTCAGGGCAAGGGTTGAGTCAATACAAGTTAATAGTACATTATGGTACAAGTGTTTAATCATCAATACACACGTGTATCATACGACGTTTTCCAACACACTTGTGAAGAAAATAATACTAAAAAATCATTTCCAACAGTGAAAACGAGTTGTGAAATTTTTTTCGCAATGGCGGGTAAAATTAACCATAGTATTCGTATGCGCGCGCATCTAAAAATGGCGATCGGACATAGACTAAAAAGAATGAGTTTTCTTTTTTTGGCTTTTCGCGGATAGCGTTTTAGCCACGTACAAAATGGGGAATTTCAAGTTTTCTTTATTACAGACAAAGTTATATTTGAGTGAAAGTTGTATTTATTAAACACGTACATGTTGAAATTATCTATGTAAATACGAAGTTGCATGAAATGTGTTGCATTTGTACTATTGAGCACGATTTTTTTTATATCGAAACTTTTTTAAGAACAAAGCAACTCAACCAATAAATTAATAAAACAACTCAATAACTCACTTGTGAATAAAAGCAATGAAAAAGTCACATTTTGATAACAGGTGTCATTATGTGCCTAATTGCGGTGAAATTAGAGCCACTTTATGAGCAAGTGTGTTGAAAAAGTAATTATGTGTGAATGAAACAACTCTATCTACCAGTTCGAGGAATTGTGTAATGTTTTTATAGAGTCTTATAATGCCTTATAAGTTTTCCAAACAGGGATAGTTGTTGTTGTGGCGTGTACCTTTATAATAAGTGTCACAAACACAGGCGCGTAAAAATTTGGAGAAAATAAGTTGGTCACAAAACGAAGGTGTGACACTTATATCAACCCCACACATTACAATACTAATGACAAACTATTAGTGAAAAACGAAATAGGCAATAAACTCTCTAGCTTATATTCAGGACCCTATAAGGTTATCAGCGACATAATATCACCAAATGTAGAAATTGAAATTAATGGCAAAACCGATATTATACATAACAAAAAATCTAACCAACTTCCAAAACAAAACACTTCAGAGTGAAAAATAACTTTCTTTACCGAAGTGGGTGTCTTTTGTACCCATTGTTTTCCGTTATTTGACACCGACTTCGGAAAAGAATGTTATTTTTCACTTTGAAGTGTTTTGTTTTCGAAGTCGGTTTGATTTTTTGTTAAAAAGTTTTTTATTTTTCTCTTTTTAGTTTTGGTAGGTACCTCCAATTAATATGAAAATCATTTATAGCCAAAGTACAACTTATGACAATTCCAATAAGCCCAAACACGACTAGGATACATTGTTTTATTTTCGGGTTTCCAGTGGCCATTGTGGTCTTCTTCATCAGTTCCACTTCACCAAATGATACTTTCTGAGTGCGAATGATTGATGAAAATACCAAAATCGCTTCATGTATGCCTATAATATTTGAGTAGTTCCCTCGATTTCTCTAGGATTCCATTATCAGATCCTGGTTTCCTTATCATGGTACCACCCTTGGGATATCTCCTTTCCAACAAAAAAAGAATCATAAAATCGGTTCATAAACGACGTAGTTATCCGCGAACACACATTAAAAAAAATATATATATACGGTCGAATTGAGAAACCTCCTCCTTTTTGGGAAGTCGGATAAAAATTGAACTAAGTCTTATTATGATTGATGTACTGTAGCTATATGTATAACTATATACATAACCTTCTTACTTATAAGGCATAATTATAATACTGTAGCAAGTAAAATCTGAACAACATTGTTTAAATATTAATTTACGAGCAATATTGTACAAAAATATTGCATGAACTAATCATTATATAACTTTGTGTATTAAGTAATATCACTAAAGTAACCTAACGTATTATGTAATGTACTCAAAATAAAAAAATATCTTCATTATTTTTTTATTTCTTTTCTCTATCCCTCGGGTAGGTGTCGTGTGTAGACACCATTATAATAAGTGTTTTAGTATAAGTCAAGTAGCTTGTCTTTCAATAAACACTATTTACTTAACATTCGTCTGAGTATCATGTACATCCGAATCCAACACCACATAGTAAAGTCGGATTTAAGTATTGTACTCTTTTGCCATAAAAACTAAACTTCTTATTAAAGCTGGGAACAAATTATCTGACGCGACTTACAGCCGCGACTGATATGTGGCTTGCGGCTTGCGGACGCGTTGAGCGCTTATTCCATAGACAATATAGCTTATTCAACGAAGATCATGTCTACGTAGAAACATGTCGAGTAGTGTAAGTGCGGACGTAATTCTCTGCTGCGAACACACTCGATAAGTTTCTCATCCATTTATATTTATAACATCGCACGGACGTGGAAGATATCGCGTAGTCTGAATTGTTCTGAGGCCGGGACACGTCTCGCACCCCGTCAGTGCTGCCAACTTAGCGCTTTCAGCGCCAGATGTAGCGTTTTTTTTGTTCAATAGCGCGTTCTAGCGCCTAGCGCTAAATCTAGCACTTTTTGAAACTCTGTGCTTTCTTTAAAAAATTGTAACTGAACAAACTATCAACTTCCCAACGACGTGTTGAGGAAAATTTCATCCACAGATAAATATTAATTGAAGTCCAAAATTGATCAAGACAAACCTTATTTCGGCGGCAGAAGCAAATTGTAGTAGAATCAGACGATGATGAATTAATTTAATCCCTTTATTTTATAAAATAATTACATTAAAATAGTTACTATTGTTTACATTAAACTTTTTTTTTTGACACTATGTTTGTTTTTTTTTTTGTTGACATTATATTTTAATTTTTGATATTATGATTTATATTTTCGACATTATACAAAATTTGATTAATTTATATAATATTCTTATAAAGATACTAATTGATTTGCATGTACCTAGCTTATTGTTTGATATTTCTACACCAGCAATGGTAGTATGTGTGAAACAATGTTAAATGTAAGATCTCAATGTACCACATACTGAGAAATAAATATTTACTTACTTACTAATTTATTTAATTATTGCTAAATAAGTACTATAATGTATGTAACTCTTGTATATGACATATTTTCGAATATAAAAAATAGTATAAATGCGTTTATACATTTCTAGTCATTTTACCGATTTTTGGGGCGATATTTTGACAGCGGCCATTTAGCGAGTTCTAGCGCTTTTTTAAAGAGCTAACAGCGCGTTTTTGCCTAAACGAGTTGGCAGCACTGCACCCCGTGCACACCGTTCGCGGAAGTTTTCGGCTGGCACAAACATCCAGCGAGCCAGATCTCTATCGGGCGTCCGAACGCCCAAGGTCATGTCCGCGACTTACGTCCGATAGTTTGCACAATGTAATGTTCATTCATTATTCAGATACTCTATCAGTCGCGTCCTTCAGCCGCATCCGATAATTTGTGCTCAGCTTTACTCTTTTTCATCTTCTTAAAAATCTCAACTTAACAA
The DNA here is from genome assembly GCA_964057195.1 of Orthosia cruda. Classification (NCBI taxonomy): domain Eukaryota; kingdom Metazoa; phylum Arthropoda; class Insecta; order Lepidoptera; family Noctuidae; genus Orthosia; species Orthosia cruda. The sequence continues at coordinate 29,096,464 of OZ059834.1, read as the reverse complement.
AGAATAATTCCCCATAAGTATGTTAACATTAAACTTAATAACCATCTTTCAAGTTTAATATTTCGTATTCACGAAGCGAAGATAACATTAACGGAAGGCACATAATCCCTTGAACCGCTTTCATAATCTTTTGCTTATGTTATGTTTAAACCGAAGATTTTCACCCACGTAGCGTGGAGCTGCTTGTTGCAATTTTGTTCTTTATTGATGGGTTATGTTTTTATTGTATATTTGTTACACGATTATTCCGCCACTTGTAGAGTGATTTTGAAAATTATTTTTCTGTTTGAAAGGACTCCCGAGGTGGTCCTATTGTTACCAAGTCAGAATCTGATGATGTACTTTGGTTATAAATGATTTTCATGGCAATTTGAGGTACCAAAACTAAAAAGAGAAAAAAAAAACTTTTTAACAAAAAAATTAAACAGAATTTCCAAAAACACAACAAAGCGAAAAATAACTTTCTTTTTCCAAAGTCGGTGTCGAAAAACGAAAAACAATCGCCAAAGACTATTTGAACTTTGACTGTACTTTATTCTATCTCTTCGTGATTTTTTTAATTCTTGATTGCAGTGAATGATCGAGATGAGAACCACACTACAAAATAACGAGTGGAAAACACTTATTAAATAAACCCTAGATTGACTTAATTTTCTTGTCCTCTTGACCCCTTTTTACCCGACTGCCGAAGAAGGGTAATGTGTTTATCAGTCTATGTATGTATGTTTGTTCCTATGTGGCCATCTAGAGACTAGACGCAGAGGCCTATTTTGATGATTCTTACGTCAATCGATTCGTCTTAACCCTGCGAGTGTCACTGGCTACATTAAAATTGGAAAAGAAAAAATGGCGGATATTGGGCGCCACTTTGTAGGAGAATATTTTTTTTCCTTCCAAACCCATCGTGTGGGGTATCAAAATAAAGGGTTTTAAGAGGTGATTTCAAAAATATATAACACTTATGTTTAAATGTACCAAATTCTTAAAAAAAATAACTAAAAAGTTGTAAATAAAAAAAGTTAATTAAAAAAATCAAAAAACCCGACTGTTTAAAAAGCGAACTAAAAAGACGTAAACAAAAAAACATGCTGCGCAGTTGATGGATACATCTGGTTATGGTCAGCCAGCTGGCGAATATGTATCCTCCGACTGCACAGCATTTTCTTCTTGTTTACGTCTTTTTAGTTCGCTTTTTAAGCAGTCGGGTATTTTTTCCATTGAACCATACCTGGGAACCTTCTGACTACGGAGATATTAAACGTCAAATTGACAACTTTTTACTTACATTTTTATACGAAAACAAGTTGTAAAAGTTATAACTTCATTTTAAATATACCTCGACCCCTGTACGCGATACCGTAAACAGCGATTTTTCACCCCAAAAGAAAAAGTTTCCATGCAATTATTTTTGTACAAAGTTACTTAGTTTGATCTACAGTTGGTATACGGGTGTACTTGTTTGTAATGGATCTTTTTACTCCCTGTATTCCGAGCTAGACTCCTACAGAAAGGACTGATCCAAACTAGCAAAGAACAGATTGAGATATTTGACTACTATCGGAAATGTACTATAAGGGTCAAAAGTGCAGTCACACTCTACCAAACCAGACGATAGGTTACGAAGAAAAAAAAGACGTGTGGCACTCGGCGACTGCCGCGGTAAAGCTATTGAGTCATTTTCTTTCCTCTATTGTTCTTAAAATCTACTTTCTTTTCCCAAATAGTAAATGCAGATCACGGTCCACCCACAATAATAAACCCTTAACGCCACCCTCTAACAACCCCCTTATTATCATATTTTGTACCTTTTTCCCAAATAATAAATTTAAATAGTGACCCCTATTTATACCACAATAAGGTCGCTTTTTCAAAGTGACCCTTATTCCTACATACATAAAGTCTACATTGAACGCGGTGGAATTTAAAATAGGATAGAAATAAAGAACCTCAACTTCAAAAGAACATAAAAACATTTCCTACATCCGTCATAATAAAAATTCTTATTTTAACTTGTCATTGCCAAGCGAATTTGAGCCTTTAAATTAGTAGTGAGCCAAACCCCCATTTATTTCCGATTAATAAAATTCTAAAAAACAAAACAAAAATATAAAGTGACCCTTATTCTCATTGAAATAAGGTCGCTTATCTTTGATAAGCAAAAGTTACCCTTATTCTCATTAGCATAAGGTCCACATTGATCACCATTGTCATAGAAACAGCTCAGAGAGACCAATAAAAGGATTTTTTTTTACGACCAACAAATATTTTAAAACCCATATCTCAGAAACGGTTGGAGTTAGCGCTTTTCTGACAAAAAAATTGCCCCCCTGCCCCACGCTACTTCATCCAGGAGAACAGGATTGGATTAATCCCCCCCCCTTAACCGTTTACTTCCCCCCGCAAAATGTTTTTTCTTTTTAAAATTACCAACACGGAAATCTAAAACACGTGCAACAAACCTCTCCCCCCCCCCGCCCCCCTGCCCCTCACCGCTCACATTCCTCAGAATTCTTAAAACCTTATAAAAAATATCACCGCTGTGCCGGTCGGTGTTACCCTAACACCCCCCGTGTTAGGTTATTTTCGTTACGGAATTTCTGGATTTGTTTTTTGTAGGCAGCAGTATTTCAAATTTTCGCGGTTAGTAGGAATTATGTATACTTTAATTTCTAAACAAAATATTAAATCAGTTGTGGATAATTTAACTTCTTCTGCAAAAACTAGCCATTTCAGTTTTGGCAGACCATGGAGTTTCTTGCCGGTTCTTCTCCATAGGAAACGACCAACCCGAACCGTGCACCTTTTGTCGACGTTTTATAAGTGCCCATGTAGGCCTATGTGAAATAAAAAAAAAAGATTGATTGATTGATTGGGAGAGTATGACTGCACTTTTGACCCTTGACTGTACATGAATACGCGCAAATACTGTAACCAGGGGTTGTAGCCATAAGCTCTTAGAGTAAGGTTATTTTGAGTGTGTGTAAGGGACAGATGTATATGACTTGTATACATCTGTCACTTACGTGATATTAAAATAACCTTACTCTAAGAGCTTATGGTCACCCCCCTGTATCCGTTTCTGTTTGTCGCGAGAATGGTGGGCATCAACACGCTGGAACTGCGACGTAAGTGTGCGCTGTTTATGCACTACTACCTACTGCAGAACTTTAAGATCGACGACTCGTCCACGCTAGCTCGCTGTTCACTATTCGCTCTGGACCGGGTGTTGCGTGCCTGTGCCCCGCGGTGCCTGTTTGCGGCTCCGCCTTCGCCTATCCTGACTGCTAGTCATGCTCCTACAGCCCAGGCGCTCAATTAGCTGAACGTCCTAATTGCTCAGGAAGCTGGCGTCGACATTTTGCTCACTGACAAAACTATGTTAAAAGTTTGTTTAAAGTTTTTTAGTTTATACGTGATATTATAACGTGTATAGTGTCTGCTTGCTGTACGCTTTGGTGAAAACTGTAGGTAAATACAGAAAGTAATTGTTCAAAAAAACCCGACTGCGAACTAAAAAGATGTAAACAAGTAAAAAATCATGCTGTGCAGTCGGAGGATCAGGTGGTCAGCCAGCTCGCGAATATGTATCCTCCGACTGCACAGCATGATTTTTTACTTGTTTACATCTTTTTAGTTCGCAGTCGGGTTTTTTTGAACAATTACTTTCTGTATTTACCTACAGTTTTCACCAAAGCGTACAGCAAGCAGACACTATACACGTTATAATATCACGTATAAACTAAAAAACTTTAAACAAACTTTTAACATAGTTTTGTCAGTGAGCAAAATGTCGACGCCAGCTTCCTGAGCAATTAGGACGAACTTTTTCTATTTACAACTTTTTAGTTAGAATCGCATTTACACATATAAGTGGTATATATTTTTTTAATCACCTTTAAAAATCCTTCATTGTGATACCCCACTCGATGGGTTTCGAAGAAAAAAAATATTGTGTCGCCCCCAATATGTCACACAAAAGCCCCCATTTTTGTTTTTTTTTAACGTCACTTATCTAAGAACACTTGGGCGACCAAACCCTATCTAACGACGTATTAATTATAAAAATCCATCTAGCGGTTTGCAAGATATGAGGTAATAAAGAATATTACATACATACAAACATACATACATACAAGAGACGCGCGAAAAACATAACCCTTTCCTTGCAGCCGGGTAAAAACAAATGGTTGTTATAGTTTTGAACAGTTTGAGGTTTAACGCTTGGGTCATGGGGCCCGAGTGCACGTCTCATTTTTAAGGAGATCTCTCACCGACTGATTGACACTGTGTATGACCAAAGGGGTGTCTCGTTATTTGCGCAAAGAATCGGCATTGCCATTCAACGTGGCAATGCTGCCAGTCTTCTGGGCACGTTCCCGGATGAGAGCGATGTGGAGGAGTACTTCGACGCCTAGGACGTACCTTTCTTTTGTATATAATGTATGTAGTTAGATATCGTATAGTTTACTTTTGTTTAGTGTTTAAGCATGTACTTATTTTGAGGATGTTACTATAAGAATACGAACTATGAAAACTAATAATAAATTAATGGATGGAAAACGGAGAAGTTACACTTTTTTTAAGTTATTCTTCTAATTCCCTGCCAGAGTCCGTGTTTAAGTCAAGAGTGAATAGGATTTTTCTAGGCAAGCGTGCTTAACTGTCGACCACATCATCGCTTACCATCATGTGAGATAGTGGTCAAGCGCGAGACTATAAAAAAAACCTTGTCACGTAAAACGTCGTTGGTACTGAACTCTGAATCAAGAATTTGAAGTTGAGAATTTGTCTAGACCTCCTTTCATGATAACCTGTAAAATGTTTTCTCAATTCAGAAACTGGCCCTAAATATCGTATCGTATATTATTTTTATTTATAATATAATTTATTGTACACCACAAAAAACATTCAAGGCAAACATTTACAAAAACAAGTGTACAATGGGCGGTCTTATCGCACTAGGCAAACTCTTACAGACAATCTTTGGATGGGCTGAACGAGAGGAGAAGAATTTAGGGCTGTTAGTGTACAAAATATATAAATAATATTAATTAGACATAATAACATAAGATATATATATATATACACAATACTACATAATACATACATAAACTCACGCCTTTTTCCCATGGGGGTAGGCAGAAACTACAGAACGCCACCTGCTACGATCCTTACATACTTCGTTTGCTTCACTCACATTCATACATCTAGTCATACATACACACACGCCGTTTATGAGTACTGCGCACCTGGCCTTTCTGAAGAACATCACCAATAAGGTCTATGTATGTCTTTCTAGGGCGTCCCCTCCCGGCGTTTCCATTCACGTCTGCCTTGTAAATACATTTCGTTAGTCGCCTTTCATTCATCCTCTCAACATGGCCAAGCCATCTTAACATATTATTTTCAATTTTATTCACTACATCTTCTTTTAAACCACAACGTTGTCTTATTACATCATTCCTCAATCTATAATTTAAAATTACACCACACATACTTCGCAAGGTACGCATTTCTACTGCATTAATCCTACTTTCATGTCTTTTTTTGCCATACCCAACCTTCACTTCCATACATGTATAAGTGTAGGCACCAACACTCTGTTGTGAACGGCGAGTCGAGCTTCCGGAGACATCGACTTGCTACATAATATACTTCTAAATAGGTATCAAATATATGACAAAGAAAGGAAATGAATAAAAAATTATAGTGAAAGGTAATGCTCCTTTACCATTTGTGAAAGTATATCATAAATACATGTACAGTACTTTAAACTAATAATGTTCTTGCAAATGCACTGTCTAGGAGCTTGCTTGGCGTCTCTTAGCATGGAAATAAGCCATTCCCTTCACTTAATTGGTATTAAAGGTGAATGGCTGCAGAAAATAGCTCATAGACTAGATATTAGAGCCCGTCCTACTTCAGGTTTACTTTCTCTATGGTAACCTATATCAGGTTTACACATGAGACTTCTGTAGTCTCTAGTTTCCCTATTTGTAGAAATTGTTTTTGGTTTTTGTTCAACGTCATATCGTGCGCAAATAATTTCTTCTTTTTCATTGTATTTTTCTTTCCTTAAAAACTGATATTGTGCATTGTAATTCTAGGCAAGTAGAGGGTCTAGGACAGGGATGGCAAACCTATGGCACGCGTGCCTGTGGTGGCACACGACAAAATATTTTGGGCACGCTAAAATGAGGTTATTTAGAATACAGATAATTTGCAACAGCAAAAATGACACCAACTCCTACTTTTAACATATATAAATACAAAAATAATAATTAAATACAACATAAAACTGTAAATAAATATTAGAATTGCTGTAAGAATTTTTGGGTGCAAATAAAGAATTGATTAAGTCATAGCATTATTGTATTAGTTCTGCGATAATTTAGAGCTGAGAAACTCGGGGTTGGAGTTTTATTTTTTGTCAATTAAGACAAAGTCAATTTTTTTTGGTGGCACTTCATTGTCACATAAAAAAATAAATAATTTAAATGGCACATTTTCTACTTTATTAGAAAATGCACATTTAGCAATAGCACATTTTCTAATAAAGGTTCGCCATCACTGGTCTAGGGTTTGCTGTACGAGAACTCAACATTGAGTTAAGCTCGCCTTTGTAACGAATTTGGTAAGGTCATTGTTTGTCTGCGTCGTCTGCGTAGATATATTTGATGTTTCAAATGTTCGGCTTTTATTGGTTAGTTGTGTTTACAGAAATTATTGACAAGCATCTGCTCAGATATTAATGAAGTAATGAATTTTCAGATATTAATGGTAACTTGTAGTGTATGGAACTTATTGACATTTTAATTTGTTCAGAAGTATTTGGTCACCTTGCCTGCTACAATATATCTGACGGTGACTGTACATGTACTTTATTATTACATTGTATTGAATATTGTTTTTGGTGTACAATAAAGAATTAAGGTATCGCTGAGTTTTTTTTTGGAATAATCTGGTAAAGTACCTATGATATAATTATTATCTATAAACAAAAACTATTTATGGCCAACGAAATTTCAGGTATCCATAATACCAAACAGTAATTAAAAGTAAAGTATACATCACTGACTTTGTTTTTTTCTATAGATTCGTAAATTTTGTAAAGGTAAGTCCATTTTTACCCGACTGCGGGCGGGTAGAGTTTTTCGAGCATATGTATTGTATGTCCATTTCTATAGCACGCTCTACAGCCCAAACGTCTTGATGGAGTATGACATATGAGGTGTCATTGGATTCGTCTCAATTGTGGGAGTGACTTAGGTATAATTTTTAAACATGGTGTTTCCCCAAAAAATAAGGGGCTTATTTTTTTTTTGTTGTCATAGCAACATGGGTATCAAATGAAAGCTACTAAATATACCATTCCAAAAATATATACATATCGTAACACTTTTATTTTACTATTTTGCTACAAATTCAAGATAGGTAAGCGTAACTTTGATAGTAAAATAAATAATCTTTTACCACATAGCTTATTTGGAGAACTTATTCATTAATTTAAAAAAAACCCGGCTGCTACAAAGTAATTAACTGAAAAGAGAAAAACAAGTACTAGGTATAATTTATACATTAAATATTTTTAACCCCCGACGGAAAAAGAGGGGTGTTATAAGTTTGAGGTGTGTTGCTGTGTATCTGTGTATCTGTGTATCTGTGTATCTGTGTGTCTGTGTATCTGTGTATCTGTGTATCTGTGTGTCTGTCTGTGGCATCATAGCGCCTCAACGGATGAACCGATTTTGATTTAGTTTTTTTTGTTGGAAAGGTGATTGTGTCGAGAGTGTTCTTAGCTATGTTTAAAAAAAAACGGTTCAGCCGTTCAAAAGTTATGGGCGTTTTACTGTTTGAATCGGGATGTTTTCGCAAGATAAATGTGTCGGGGGTTTTTTAAATTTTTAAATTTTACTTGTTCAATACAGTTGTTAAACATGGCGCACTTTCAGAGGCTATAATGATGATTCGAAAATTAAATCTTTCGCATAGGCATCTTTCTATTACGCGGTCGTGACTTTTGTTTACGAGATCGATCATTAGATTTGCAGTTTAGTTTTAAACTTATAAGTCAATTTAAAAAAGTTTAGTAGATTGGATAGATTTTATACAAGGAAAAATTAATGATTCCGTACGTTTTAGCATTGTATTCTCAAAAGTCTTTTAAATGGTTGTTTAATATATTTAATTACCAGTTTTAATTTAATTATTTTCACATCAACATTTGTCAAAAATCGAATAGGCTGTATAGGCTGTTTTCGTTGTAAAAAAAAAGTCCAGTTGCAAAAACGCGGCATTTTCTAAAAAAAATATTTTTTTGTGTGATAAATTGTTTTTTTTTTTTAATATGAGTTCAAATAAATGAAATTAACAACACCAGATATTTTATCTAAGGCGAAAACTGCGCAAGATGAAATTTTGCCTCCAAAATCTCGAAAAAGATATATGGCGACTTACGATAATTTTATTTTATGGAAAATATTAAATGTAATTCTTTGACTTGTTTTTACTATTTCCCACAACTGTATTGAAAAACGTCGTGTTATACACGGGTGTGTAGGTTATTGCAAACTCGTGTCATTAAAAACCCTCGCCTTCGACTCGGGCTTGTTAATGACAGCTCGTTTGCAATAACCTACTTTCCACCCTTGTATCACAATGTACTATTGAGGTTTAAATACTTCAGTAGTTTTTTCATAATACCCATACTCCCAAAGGTCTGTTTATAAAATTTCACGGACTCCCTTTCGTTCTAAATCATAATTTTTACCTATACCATGAGTGTGTATTCGTACGCGCAAAGCGTCTATCCCTTTCGTACGTGTTGTCGGATGAGATAGCATGAACCCCGACCACAAAATAGTTTGTGCCGCCGACTAGGGCAACCTTAAATCAACGTTTGCGTCACAATATCAAAGTTACCCACCACAAATCGATCAAAACAAATTCAAAGTTCAAGGTCAGTGTGGATATCTAAATAAACCCTTTTGAATTTGACCAAATGAATGGAGAGCAGAATTCTTAGAAGGCCTATGAGCCGTATTAGTGACCATTGAACTCACTCTTACACCGTATGATTTTAAATAAAAGAACCGATAAATTGCTGTTTACAAATATCTGTTTTTGTAAACAATAATATTGAATTGATTACTATGGTCGCCTAGAGTCGGACTCGCGCACGAAGGATTCCGTACCATTATCGCAAAAAACGGTAAAAATGCACGTTTGTTGTATCCCATTTAAATATTTATTTTATTTTGTTTTCAGTATTTATTGTTAAAGCGGCAACAGAAATACATCATCTGTGAAAAATATAACTGTCTAGCTATCACGGGTCATGAGATACAGCCTGGTGACAGACAGACATCACCATCTTTCCGTGGTGTAACCGAGCTGTCAACGGACCATCTCGAACTTCTTGGTGTTACGTTGACATCGACCCTCAATTTCGGTCCATTCATTAAGGCGAAAGCTCAGTTGACTGCAAAAAAGTTGGGGATTCTTGCAAAGGTGAGACAGTACTTCACACTTGAACAGCTGCTCAACCTGTATTAAGCGCAATTTCGGTCATGCATGGAGTACTGCTCTCATCTCTGGGACGGATCTACTAAATACCAGCTTGATGCACTTGAGTCGATTGACAGACGGGCCAAGAGACTTATTGGCAACGATGCACTGGTCGTGTCAAAGCTCCAGAGCCTCGAATATCGACGCCGAGTTGCCAGCCTGTCGGTTTTTTATCGGTTACATTTCGGGAGTGTGCGACGGAACTGCACAATTTGATTCCACTTTGCCCTTTCCATCATCGGGCTACAAGACGTAAAGCCATGCGCCGTCGGTTCATGGTGGACATACCACCCATACGCACAAAGAGTTTTGCTAACACTTTTATTGTGCGCACAGCTAAGGAGTGGCATTCCCTTCCGTCTTTATTCCCTGATAGCTAAAACATTGGGGTCTGTAAGTCAAGAGTGAATAGGTTACTTCTAGGCACGCGTTTTCCACCGTAGACCACATCATCGCTTACCATCAGGCGAGATAGTGGTCAAAAGCGAGCCAAACCCGAATAAAAATTAAAAAAATAAAGATAGACAGACAGACGGACAGTGGAGTCTTAGTAATAGGGTCCCGTTTTTACCCTTTGGGTACGGAACCCTAAAAACGACTTAAAAGTTTGTACTAAACTAGTGTCTGTGTAAGTCTATCAGTTTATATGTTTCTGTAAACGCATCCACGACTAGAGTAGTAAAAAACGGTATTTTTTCTAAGATGAAAAAAAAAACCTTTAAAAAACATGAAATAAAACAGTTTTTTTCTGGAGTAGGTTTTTTTTCAAGAGTACAAAAATAAAATATGGTAAGGCGGTTATCGTATATGAGTCGATGTTACATTTTTTTATGTTTAATATTAAAATAACATTTGTTTTTTGTTAAATAGTACATAAAGGTCTTAAAATAATTGGCAACACCCACTGAAGTTTACCATTTACGGACGGGGATTTTGAAAAGATGATTCTGATTGTAAACCATTAACTATTTTCTAAGTTCATAATAATAGTTACCTATTGGTTTAAACATATTTTGACTTTAATTAAAAACAAAACAACCAAATTTTGTGTTTTATTCCTGTGTTTCACTTTCAGAAAAAAAAACAAATGTAGAATAAAAACAACGGTGCCAAGTTTTTATCATGTTTTTTTTCAAGATTGTGAAAAAACGCATTTCGTTTTTCTTTCATTTTACATCTCTATCCACGACACAAGATAAATTCCTAGTGTGGGCAACGTTTTTAAAACGAATCATTTGATTGGAGCTGTGAATACAAGTTTGGTTTGGATGACAATGCATGATAACATAAGTGACATAATTCAAAACGTTAGGTGGAAGCATTGAGGGGTGGAAGGCCAAATATGGTGGACCAATGACAAATGATACGTATATCAAATGAAAGGGTTATCGGAGAAGAACGCGTAAAAGCTGGTTTTTAAAAAGTATTTTTAATGATCATAGTATTAGACACTTACGGTAGGCGCTGGCGATGGCTGATGCCAGAAGAGCCATGGAAACGATGATCCTCATTGTGGGCTGCATTGCTGGTATCTGCTGGATGAAAATAAATCTCTTTGAAAAACTAAAGAAACAAATAGATATAAGACTTTTGCCTACGGATCAGAAATTATTTGTATCCTTACATGTCCTATGAATGAGGAACTCGTGGCTCAATAATAACAGCCGATCATCAAGGTTAAGCAACGCTTGTCGAGGTCGGTCCGTGGATGGGTAACCATTTCAACATACCGAGTTTCCTCCGTGCCTCGGCAAGCACGTTAAGCCGTTGGTCTCGGCTGTCATTTGAACACCATAGACAGTCGTTACGGGTAGTCAGAAGCCTGAGATCTGACACCAGTCTAGCCAAGAGGTATCGTGTTACCCAATTAATGGGTTGTGGAGGTCTGATTGGCAGTCGCTCCATGTAAAACATTGGTACTCAGCCGAATCCGGTTAGACTGGAAGCCGACCCCAATGAAGTTGGACAAAGGCTAGGCAGATTGATTGAAATATCCTATGAATGAGACGATTAACTTGATACTATATGGTGTAGGTACTATATTTTTAACCGACGTCAAAAAGGAAGGGTTCTTATGTTCGACAGTATGTATTTTTTTGTGTTTTCCGTCAATTGCGAAATGTTTTTATGTAATGCTATTTTTACAAAATCATGACAATTGTCCAGATATTGTTTCATATTTTCGTAAGTCCCCGTCAAAAAAGCTCTTATGGTGAGTATTTACTTGTAACACAACATGGAGCTGCTCTAACAAAACATCGACCTTCGTGTTCAAAGTGCGGTTATAAACGGCGAATACTCAGTGTTCTGTTACAAGTAAATGCTCTAGTCTATACTCACCTTTACGTTTTCAGGGTACCTAAAACTAATTCACACTTTATTTTGTCCTACTCTACAAGTTTTCAGAAGGCCTAAACCTAAAACAACTTACATATATATTATAATAACAGAAATCCTTTCCGCATTTTCCTCCTACATACTGATTTTCAAATTCCCGCAGCATCCCACATGAACTCGCTAATCTCCATTTGATCTTAATCATATATGTTTAAACTTTCAACAGGTAATAATGTACCACCGGCTTTATCTTTAATATTCATCTTAAGTCTGACTTGAACGGATAAAGAAAATCTAAGTTATATGAAGGTTTACATGATAATGAGGTAAGAAATGGCAGCCTTGTGCTAAGTTTTGAAAGTACCTTTAAGTAGGTACATACAACCGCAAATAAACGTGAACATTCCTTTATAAGCAAACCTCGTATTGTACAATCTTCCCGTACAATGATAGGTCGGCTTATACTGGAAGTGTAGAGCTTTAATGTCGTTGTGCGTACCAAGAAATCCCATATGGTTTTAGGTAGCAATATGAATAAATTGTACTCATTTGAGTGTCTCCGTATAAGTGTTCATTTGATGTATTCTTAGAACATGAACAGATCTTGTCCTGTTAAGAAAATAGTATCCCGCGCTAACAGCGTATAGCAAATTCGAGATAGATTAATTTTAATATAACTACAAACCAAAGCCTTTCAATAATATTTAAAAAAAAACTTTTTTGCCAAAAAATACTACCGACTTCCAAATACAAAACTTCAAAGTGAAAAATAACTTTATTTTTTGAAGTCGGTGTCTTTCGTAGGTACCATTTTTTGCGTTATGGACACCGACTTCAAAAAATAAAGTTATTTTTCACTTTGTAGTTTTGTATTTGGAAGTCGGTAGTATTTTTTTGCAAAAAAGATTTCTTATTTTTCGCTTTTTAGTTGTACCTACCTAATAGGCAAGTTAGTAAGGTAACTATAACGCCAAAATAGATTTCAAGAAACTTGAACATAACCGGTGAAATGAGAGATCTGCGTACCCCTTAAGACCGTACTGGCGAGATGTTATGTTATGAAATGGTATAAACAATAAACAGACATGCGATTGCAGCAATCCCGAGAGATTTGGCGTTATTTATTGAAGAGTTCTGTTGAATATCTCCAAAGTTCTTCATCAGATCTTTACCAAATTAAAATGGAACCAATTTCGGAACATACGCTTTCGAACAAAAAAATAATTTTCAATATCGGTCTAAAATTGACGGTATATCGTATACGGTAATATCGGTGAAAACACAAAAAAAAATACATAATGTCGAACATAGAACCTCCTCCTTTTTGGGAAGTCGGTTAAATATAGTAATAGGTTTGTTCTATAACAGTTAAAAGGTGAAAGTACCTACATGAAGATAGCCCATTTCCCAGCTCGTTTTTACAAATAGTAAAACCCAGCTTTATAAACGCCCTCTTAAAAAACTATACTGCTAGTCGAAATAGACATGAACTTTATTAGATTTAAATTATGATCAAAAATAAAATAACTAAGTTTTCATAATACATAGTTGGTGAGAGCACTACCTAACTACTGGCAGATAGAACACACACAACAGGAAGATAGCCCACTTTGCCAAATGGTAAAACCGAGATTTTAAACCTACTGTAAATAAAATTAATTATTAAAAAAAACTCTTTTTTTTTAACAAGGTATTTTCGTATTTCCATAGCATACCCTTTCATTTGATACCTACTCATATCATGGCAGTGCACATAAAACAACTAGTCCGCCATCTTAGGCCGACCGCCATATTGGATTTAGAATGACGTCACTTAGCTAAATATGCATTGTCATCCAAACTAAACGTGTATGCAAAATTTTATCCTGAAATTCGGATATTATCCTGTCCTCCAGGGATAAACAATTCATTGTCTTTCTCCAATGTCCAAACTTGATTGCAGTCATTAAAACATAACAAACAGACAGTAACTTTCAATTACATTCGTAATAATAGTATGGACTCTTAGGTACCTAGACATTATTAGGTACCAATGTGACCAGTATGCAAAAGTACTATGTTATACTTCCTCGGACGACCTCTCTCTCACAAGAAGCTCTAGTACTGCTAAAACTTTCTATACTTTGTAAATTGTTAACTATTTTCTTTGAAATTCAAATAATAAACACATGACGTCATCAAGCTATGTTAGTGACACGGGCCGTGACGTCACAGGAGGATGAAGCCTTGCCTTTGAGAGGAATTGAATTAGAAGGTTTATAAACCAGTTTATTTTGCTTAAAATGGAGCTCTGCTTTGAGTATAGCAGGAATATGTAATTGCTTTAAAGCAAAATAGACGGTAGATATGGGTAGTCAGAAGCTAGAATATTAATATTGCCTGCATCCGGTTAGACTGGAAGCCGACCCTAACATAGTTGGGATAACTCAATTTACACATTCGTGCTGTTTTTCGCTAAGGAGTTCGGTTGTATGTCCCATAATATCTTGAAAACTGCTGAACCGATTTTGATGTAACTTGCACTATTCCGTAAGTTGATTAATATTTAATCCAATACAAAAAGAATTATCACGATCGGATAATTGGTTTCGGAGAAATGCGTGGGCAAACATGCATACACTTATAAAATTTGGTAATTTGTTTAGAAGCCCGAATAGAGTAACATATTACTATGTGAATATTGTGCAATTCCAACAATATTACATACATACGTATCGAATTGATAATTTCCTTTTTTTTTTGAAGTCGGTAAAAAGGCTAGGCAAGCAGGCATAGTAAATTAGACACCAGTCATTTAGCGATGAAGACTGGTACCAACTGGATAAGAATTGCCTAGAAATTATATGTATGGCATTAGATTGGAAAGGCCTTTGCCCAACTGTGGACTGCTGTGTGCTGATGATGAAAATACACCACATACTACAGCATGCGAGCGGCTTAAGACAGGCCGTTGTGGCAATATTCAGGAGAGGGCTTTATATCTAGCAATATTTTGGCTTATTTCTTGAAAATCAGACGAAAAAACATTATTAGCATTAATGTACTACTATTTCAGAAAATATAAATACTAAAATATTAGATTTTATACAACATACTTATGAAAAGAAGCGGTAAAAACGTTCGTCATAAAACGAAAAAGGGAAAAAGTCGGTTTGATTTGAATAACATGAAGAGAAAAGTTTCACGTTTACACAAATAGTTGGTCTTAGTTCAGAAATGTTGATCAAGTTGCCTGTGGAAATGGAAGAAAAATTCTGCTATTTGCTACCCTAACACAAGACCAGACTTCAGTTAAGGAAACTTTTATAGACTAGAGTTACATGGATTATGAGGAATTTAAGAACGCTTTCAAATTATCCAACTCCTCTACCACTCAACGGTACAATTATTTTAATGTTGAACCACAAAGCAAAGAGAATCGATTAATTAAATGTTATTATAATGTTAATGCATATTTAAGTGACAAATTTTCAGTTTAATTAATTGCAATCTACTAAATAAATAAGTACTAAGGGCCTCGTTCACCATCTCCAAGTAAAGCTTTGATTAGTTATGTCCAGGATAACGTTATGTGGCACGTAAAAGTTGCGGGTTCGAGTAACAACGTACTGCTTATGTGAATGACTTAATAAATCTTGCGTTACATTCGTTCAATAATACGTCAATGTTACTTCTCAAATGCCATTGCCCAGATGTCAATAGTCATATGGTCTTTTTTTTTAGGTTATACGTCGTGCCTGGCGCATATAAACACTTTTTCTTTCTTTCTTTTTATATTTATGGTGTTTTTTCGTCTGGTTTGGTCTTTATAATAAACAATTGTTCAGAAGTTCAGTAGATTTGATAGTGTATTAGTAAAACCACATGAAAAATAAAAAAAATACCAATCATCTTGCGATTTATGGATTATTTTATGTTTTAAAAGGTTAATTACTTGGTTTACTGCATAATTCAATAGACGAATTCTAGCAAAAATGAGTGACATCTAGGTCCGTAAAATAATCAACACAGCATTTAATTACACCAATCCTAGGTACTCGTTGCGTCATAGAATGTTCTAATTCATCCAATTGATGATCAATCAAGTCAAATAAATACAGTTTAATTAATAAATTGTAAAATAATCTACACAAAAAATGGGTAAACTCGCTAATGGGCAGATTTCGTGGCATGTAAGATATGGGTCAGATAATCTTATAATTAGTGCTACTCGAACGTCGTGAAATTCGCACATGACGTTATGGGTGACTTTGACTGGCGGTTAGCCTACTCGACACTTTAAATGCAGATGGTGAACGAGGCCCTTAGTCAAATAAAAGCCCTCTTCCTCTCTCCTACTTTTGCTGTGCCCGACAGGGTCCACTATGGTCTAAATTTGTATCGTACCGTCTATGTTCGAAGCAATAAATGTATTGAGTATTGAGAATCCTGCACCTGTCACAATTCGTAAAAGAAGAATATAACATTATTTACTCTGTAAAAATCACAAAAGTATCATTTGTAACATACTTCCAAGTCTTCCTGGAAGGCGTATAAATTTACCACAGCTTGAACTATTTTCACATCGTTACGTTCAGTTACTATAAATGAATATTGGTTATCCCAAAATAATGAAAGAAAGAAACGCCAAAACTTTCACGTATTGGTCACGGCATTCTCAATCCCAAGTCCATAGCATAATAATTCTGTAGTTTAATACTACTTAAGGAACAATAGGAACAAATCGCTTGAGGGCTGTTACGCATGCCTTGACTGATACACTGTAACCGACAGAACTACTTGCCTAATTAGTTGGTTATCTACCTTTGAACCAGGTTACGTATGCTTCGTGGCTTAATAAAGAGAACTTGCGTTACTTTTTGAATTAAGAATTCGAAGTTGAGTATTTATTAAACTTTACCTACCTTTAAACCAAGTTACGTATGCTTCGTAGCTTAATAAAGAGAACTTTCGTTACTTTCTGAATTAAGAATTCGAAGTTGAGTATTTATTCAACTTAACCTACCTTTGAACCAAGTTACGTATACTTCGTGGCTTAATAAAGAGAACTTTCGTTACTTTTTGATTTAAGAATTCGAAGTTGAGTATTTATTCAACTTTACATATCTTTGAACCAAGTTACGTATGCTTCGTAGCTTAATAAAGAGAACGTTTGTTACTTTCTGAATTAAGCATTCGAAGTTGAGTATTTATTCAACTTAACCTACCTTTGAACCAAGTAACGTATGCTTCGTGGCTTAATAAAGAGAACTTTTGTTACTTTTTGAATTAAGAATTCGAAGTAGAGTATTTATTAAACTTTACCTACCTTTAAACCAAGTTACATATGCTTTGTAGCTTAATAAAGAGAACGTTCGTTACTTTCTGAATTAAGAATTCGAAGTTAAGTTCAACTTAATCTACCTTTGAACCAAGTTACGTATACTTCGTGGCTTAATAAAGAGAACTTTCGTAACTTTTTGAATGAAGAATTCGAAGTTGACTATTTATCAAATTTTACTTTAGCCTGAATTTTTTTTAACCCTTATTACTGTATGATTTTTATCAACATATACAATTGAATATTCTAAAACTTAGGACTAATAAATAACAAAACAAAACTTTATACAAAGGGGAAACCTGAAAACTTTTCAAATTTTAGCAGTTTGGTAGTTTGAGCTCAGTGCAAAAACATCGATGTAAAGATGTGTGAACGGATTTAGAAGAAACTATGTATATGTCAAAGACCAAGTGATTATCAGGGCACTATGTATAATGCCCGGCATTATGAATTTAGTCAAGTAAAATCGGGCAATGTAATGAATACTGATTTAAACTTTTATATTTAGCACAGTCTGGTCAGTAAGAATATTGCTACGTAACGGTTGGGCAATCCGATAATTATAGTCAATGAATTAGTAGAGTAGGAATAGGTTAGGTTCGAAGGAGATGACGGGAGCTGAAGTGAGCGAGCAACTCCGTCGACTGCTCGACACCAGAAATGCGCCGAGGCAATGAAGCTCGACGAAGTCCCGGAGAATGAATTTAACTGTCTTGGATCCCGCAACGAAATTAATCAGAAAATAATAAAGGGGTAGGAAAAAAATAAACCACTTCCCTCCATATCAAGCAGGAGACAGAACCGTCGACTTTTTTGGTTAAATAGTAATCGTACTTACCTATTCTATATTATAAATAATGTCAACATTAACATTAGAATCGGGATATATATTTTTTTTATTTTTTATTTACATGGTATATATTCTAATTTAATGGTGATGTTAGTGTTAGTGACCATGACAGTTTAAAAACTTATAACATTAATAAAGTTTAAAAAATCACATGTATGTTATTACCCGGGCCCAATAAGTGATGGGCATTATGCAGAAAGCCCGGTCAATGTAATTATTTAAATAGTTTTTATCATATTGCCTACTCATATTGGGCATAATGAACTATGTTGTAATAATCACTTATCCAACATTAACATTATAGGTCCACAACATATATAGCTAAAAAGCTAATGCCACTCAGTCATATTGCCAATTTCGGGCAGTAAAAGAATTTCTTTAATGGAGTCAGAACTTCTAGAGCTTAATTTTTTACAAATAATTTGACATGTGTATGATACTGATTAGTTTAAATTATTTTTACAAATGGAAATTCTGATGGCAAAGCAGTTACTCATTGTTAGAAGGTTTCTCGATTATTATATTTTTTTCTTTGTTTTCGGCTCCTTAACAATTTTGGGTGAACCCTAGCTGAATTACTACTTATTCGAATGTGTTGTCTAAAACGGCTATTTTAACGGTTTTTTTTCCCTTTTACTCTCTATTATTACAGGTAGTAAGTAGTATTAAACAGTTTTAAATTATACTTTGCAAAATGTTAAATTCAACCGTTAGAGTTTGAGAGGGTGATAACAATTTCGCACTTCTTTAGAAAATGTTTTGACCGTTTATGGTTTACGCATTTGCAAGTACGCAAGGCAATTACTTTTATATTTTTATTAAATTTGAATGATTAAATTTTGTAGTATTATTACAAAAATAAATAAATTCAAACCCTTGAAATTGTTAGTTGAAACGCACTTTTTAAAATCATATAAATTACTGAATTTCCACTTCTATTTTAAAATCCTAAAACTAATTTCAACACTGAACCGTAAAATAAATACATTTAAAAAAATCCCAAAATGGGTAAACAACCGTCCTACACTCGCTGACCTTTTCAAAACTCAAAAAATATTTTATCACACAGAAAAAAAGGAAGAATAGTTTTTCTATAAAACGTTAGACACGACACAAGTTTCCACTTACCTCGTCAACCTGTTGCACGTCGAATGCTGTGCTCTGATCCGTATCCACAGTTTATATAGGCCCCGAAACCGGGGTAACAGGGATTCTCAAACTTTTGCACGTGTAACTTTTACTCTGGGGGTTCGGGATTGCGTGACGTCACTTATTTTTTGCAGAAATGATTTGAGAAAAGTTTTTGGTTGGGATATTTATGCTTTTTGAGGGCTTAAAGGACCGCAATGGCAGTTTTAAAACTGGAATTGACGGGTATATAAAAAAATATTGTAAAAGCATATAATAATTATTATAAAAAGATTAATATAAAAAGTACTATGCGAAAATGATCACGCGTGCTTAACCCTATCGTAACGATATAGAAATGATGCAACTATTTATAATTATTAAACATACTAGAGCAGAATTTTGCTGGGTCAGGTTGCGGTGTGATTTTTGCAAGCTAAGTGACGTTGTGAATTCCTAAATGTTAAGAATGGACTTTGATAGTTTGATTATAGTGGGCCTTAAGGGGAGTGTTATTTTTTTTCAATATTTATAACTATTTCATTATAAGTAGCAAATAGTAGTAGTAGTGTACAATGCATCTAGAATTTACCTATTATTTTAGGAATTTATCAGATATACCTCTAAGGTAGTATATCAGTATATAACAGTATATAATATCCTCCTTTAGTAATGGGCAACGTCAATGTATTAAATAAATAAAAGCGGAGTGCGAGTCAGACTTGCGCACGAATGGTTCCGTACCATTATCGCAAAAAACGGCAAAAAAATCACGTTTGCATAAAAAAGTCCCCCTTAAATATTTATTTTATTCGGTTTTTAATATTTGCTGTTATAGCGGCAACAGAAACACATCATCTGTGACAAATTACAAACTCGTCTAGCTATCACGGTGGTGAAAGACAGACAGACAGACGGACAGTGGAGTCTTAGTAATAGGGTCCTGGTTTTACCCTTTGTGTACGGAACCGTAAAAAGTAATACTCCTTCTCTATGAAAAAATCACTTTATTTTAGTCTCACCCCTGTATCATCCCGCCAAACTTTGAGCACCCCTGCCTTTGATGGTAGCGGAATCACGTCCGCAGTGTTTAAAGATAATTCATTTACATTTTCTCCCGGTGGCGTCCCGGCCGCCCTCGCATTTACAACTACCCTCATTCATAGGGATTTTGCTATGTCACCACTGCTGGACATGGCTTTGAGATAAAGAAAACCTTTTTAAGCACGACGTGTCGTTGTTGTTCGAAACTCTGAAAGTACTAATTTTGTATGCATCTTATTTATATTAGAACTTCATAAGTTTATTTTGGACATCTCCGACATACGGTGAAGAAACCCTCATGGAACCTCTGTCACACATCGGGTCATGATTTTAGGGAAAATCCTAGAAGTTGGTAGCAACTGCTTTTTGAGTAGGACGGTGTGAGTTCGAAACTGGAAAAGTACCAATCTGACATTGTCAAGTTCTATCAATTCATTACTTTTTGGGGTTCCGTACCCAAAGGGTAAAACGGGACCCTATTACTAAGACTCCGCGGTCCGTCTATCTGTCTGTTTGTCTGTCTGTCTGTCTGTCACCAGGCTGTATCTCATGAACCGTGATAGCTAGACAGTTGAAATTTTCACAGATGATGTATTTCTGTTGCCGCTAGAACAACAAATACTAAAAACAGAATAAAATAAATATTTAAGTGGGGCTCCCATACAACAAACGTGTTTTTTTGTCGTTTTTTTGCGATAAAGGTACAGAACCCTACGTTTGCGAGTCCGACTCGCACTTGGCCGTTTTTTTTCTTACTTTATCTTTCTTTTTAACCGACTTTCCAAAAAGGAGGATGTTCTATGTTCGACTCTATGTATGTTCTCTTTTTTTCTCGGTATCGCTGTAATCGCATGTCTGTTTATAGTTTATACCATTTCAAATCATAACATCAAGCCGGTACGCTCGAAAGGTGTAAGTAGATGTATACAGTTCACCCTGGTACACTCTCATTCCACCGGCTATGTTCAAGTTTCATGTTATTCGGGTAATCTATTCTGGCATCACTTTGGGCATTGTCACTTGTCCATTATGCACTACAATTAAAAAGTGAAAAAAAACAAAATATAACCGACTTCCAAAAGACACTACAAAGTGAAAAATAACTTTAATTTTGGAAGTCGGTGTTATAAAACGAAGAAACAAAAACAGGAACACCGAATGCCGAAATTGATAGTGTTTTTGGAAGTTGGTTTTTTTTTTGTATTAAGTGAACTTGTTTTGAAAACGCCAATCTGCGTCCAAACAAATAGTTTATACCATTTGAAAACATAACATCAAGCTGGTACGCTCGAAAGGTTTAAGTAGGTGTATACAGTTCACCCTGGTACACTCTCATTCCACCGGCTATGTTCAAGTTTCATGTTATTCAGGTAATCTATTCTGGAATCACTTTGGGCATTATTAAAGAACTTGCCCATTATGCACTACAATTAAAAAGTAAAAAAAAGTGTTTACAACAAAATACAACCGACTTCCAAAAAACACTACAAAGTGAAAAATAACTTTAATTTTGGAAGTCGGTGTTATAAAAATAAGAAACGAAAACAGGAACACCGAATGCCGAAATTTATAGTGTTTTTGGAAGTTGGTTGTTTTTTTTTTTGTATTAAGTGAACTTGTTTTGAAAACGCCAATCTGCTTCCAAACGCTTCGAGCAAGCGTGGTGAATTAGTGACCAATTAATGTCTGAAACAACGCAATTGGAAAAGGGGTCTATGTACTCATCGTTATGAACAACATTTACTATGGGTCCGAAAAATCAGCTGTTTTTTAGGGTTCCGTACCCAAAGGGTAAAAACGGGACCCTATTACTGAGACTCCGCGGTCCGTCTGTCTGTCTGTCTGTCTGTCTGTCACCAGGCTGTATCTCATGAACCGTGATAGCTAGACAGTTGAAATATTCACAGAAGATGTATGTCTGTTGCCGCTATGACAACAAATACTAAAAACAGGATAAAATTAATATTTAAGATGGGCTCCCATACAAAAAAAGGTTTTTTTGCCGTTTATTGCGATAATGGTACGGAACCCTTCGTGCGCGAGTCCGACTCGCACTTGGCCGGTTTTTTGTTGTTCGCTGTCAGCAAAAATACCGCCATTGTACCTACCTATATAATTATTTTTAATTGTAAAAGGTTGGGTACATAACTAATTTGGTGAACAATAAAGTATATTCTATTAGTTTTTCTATAAATATAAGAGGTAAATTAAGTATTTTTTAAACGACTTATAAAAGCGGAGGCGGTTCTCAATTCGATTGTAATTTTTATTTTTGAAGAAGTCTGCCTTGTAGTAAGACAATAATAGCATATAGTAAGCATACATATTTTTCATAATACAACACTGCTGGAAATGACAATAATACTTTGTAATGTACAAGTAAAATTTAGAAAACCCCCGATACATTTTTATTTCATGCTACATAATTTAAGTAGTAGACACGCTCAGATCGACAATCTATTGACCACGTAATTATGACACGATGTCTAGCGAAAACACCCCGATTCAAACAGTAAAACGCCCATAACTTTTGACAACCATAGCTAAGCACACTCTTGATAATGTCATCTTTCAAACAAAAAAACCTGTTCATCTGTTTAGGAGCTATGATGCCACAGACAGATACACAAACACACTGGTACACACGTCAAATCTGTAACACCTGTTTTGCCGTCGGGGGTTAAAACTGAAACACTGAAATATTATTGGTACGAAAAGCCTAATAAATCTAGACACAAGGCAGCGTGTCAAGCCAAGTTCAAGCAAAAAAGAAACTGGCAACGCAGCAGCTGTGTGTAATATTACACGAACCATTTGGAGCCACTTTTGTAATCTTAATAACTCAGAATCTATTTAACATAAACAAATGAAATTTGGTTTATATATTAAAATCTCATGACTTAAGATGTCAACGTCCAAAAATCGACATTTTTGTCACTGACTGATCTATAGACCAACATTCTAACCCATTTCCAGATAAACTAGAAAGTTCAAATTTGGCATATACATCAGAATAAATCAGAAACTAGTAAATTTTTATAATTTTATTTTATTTTTTCAATTAATTGAATCTATTAGGAACACTTACCTAAAGTGCGTATAATGTAAGACTCAGCAATCAAAATTGATTACGGCCGGTCTTTATGTGGTTTTTAAGGTCTTCACGTGAATATATAACGAGTGGAATACCACCCTTAATTCTAGAAAGAGCCGAGACCAAGTTTCAGACATTAGTTATGTATATGTTCACAGAGAACAATTCCCTATTTGCTTAGCATATAACCAGCCAAGTAAAATCTTGAGCTACAATGTATCCTAAGTCATCTGCTTTATGTAAATAATTCGGCTTTTCAAATATAAGAAGTTATATTTTAAAATAGCAAATATTGTTGTAGCAGAAACGAAATAAATTGTGTTTTTAAATTTATTTTAGAATGTTTTATGTTCTTGTAAATACATTTTAGAATACAGAACTTGGCACCCATTAGATTTCAATTCTTTTGTCGGCCGAGTCAACTACCGCGCATATTCTTATAATTGAACTTGGCTCCCTTTTTCACATTTATGTTTTTGATGGGTATAACATAACATCACGCCTGCATTCCCCGAAGGACTCGGCAGTGGTTCACCTATAGTGCATCCACGTAACGACATAAAAAAAAAATCTTCCGTGTAATAGGGGTTAATCCATTGCCATCAACCAGGCACAAATCCAGACTCTGACATATGAAATATACCTATCAAAAGATTTCTTACTACGCAATGATGTTCTAGTAAACAGTTACTCGTATTTTAAGGTTCCCCTAGTCAACGGCACGAACTATTTTGTGCGCGTGGTTAAAATGCATGCTGTCTCATCCGACAACACGTGCGAAAGATATTGATGCTGTGATGAGCAGTAAGAAGCTACTTCTCGTACGAATTAGCACTTTTGCAAATTTGTAGCGAAATAGATGAAGATTTAGGACGAAAACGAGCGCGCGTAATTTTATGAACAGGCCTTTGGGAGTCTAGATATAATGAAAAAACTACTAAATGTATATTTTAAAAAATAAAATTATTTGCATTGTTGAATTACTAATCTATTCCGGTATGGAGGCCGTTTTGCAATTTTTTCTTCTGCTTATGGTATTTATTTCCGTCCAAAGATGCGATTAAAATTAGTGTTGAAATATGGAACTTTCGACGATCATAACTTTCAAATATTGTGTTTTTTCACTTTTCTATTTCCATACAGGGCTAGATAATGATGAGACAAATTGATATAATTTTTTATTTTGAACGTACACCGTCAAACAGTGTAATCGCCAGACTACGTTTGTATGGAAGAATTTTCGACTAGTGTAACCTTAAGAGCACGCGCGCTATGAAGACTCGAATACGCCCTAATTGGGACGTATAGTTTTTAGTCTATGTCACGCATGGCGACAAGCGATACGCTTTGCTGAAACAAAACCAAAATTAAAGAAATTCCATCGCGTGTATTTAGAAAGTGTACTTAATTATGAAACCAAAGTTATTAAAACACAAGGGATCATCGGAGGGTTCATCGGCGCCATCTTACATTTTCATTTTGACCCCATATTCACAATTACGCACCCCGGAATCTATAAAATGACACCCATGACGAAAGTTTTAAAAATTTCGGTCGGTGCCATCGTTGAATTTTATTTTGACGCCATATTCGTATCAAGCGTCCCCAAAAACCATGAAAATGTAACCCATGACGAAAATTTCAAAAATGTTGGTCGGCGCCATCTTGTATTTTCATTTTGATCCCATGTTAGCATTAAGCGACACCAAAAACCATGAAAATGACACCCATAACGAAAGTTTCTAAAATTAGTCAGCGCCATCTTGGAATTTCATTTTGACCGCAAATTCGTATTTAGTGACCCAAAACACCATGAAAATGACAACCATGATGAAATTACAGAAATAAATTTCTGTCGATGCCATCTTTATGAAAATCGGTTCAGCCGTTCTAAAGTTATGGGTGTTTTACTGTTTGAATCGGGGTGTTTTCGCAAGATATCGTGTCAGAATTACGTATTCAATAGATTATCGACAAAACGTGTCTGCTACTAGATAAATTATGTAGCATGAAATAAAAATGTGTCGAGGGTTTGTAGGAACACATTTTTTTTTTAATTTTACTTGTTATTTTTAACCGACTTCCCAAAAAAGGAGGAGGTTTTCAATTCGGCTGTATTTTTTTATTTTTTTTTATGTGTGTTACCTCAGAACTTGTTACTGGGTGAACCGATTTTGAAGATTTTTTTTTTATTTGAAAGCTGGTGCTTGTCATGTGGTCCCATTTAATTTTCATCAAGATCTGATGAAGAACTTCGGAGATATACATCATAACTCTTCAATAAATGACGGCAAATCACTCGGGATAGCTGCAATCGCATTTCTGTTTATTGTTTACACCATTTCATAACATAACATCACACTAGTACGCTCTAAAGGGGTATGCAGGTGGAAACAGTTCACCTTGGTATACTCTTATTCCACCGGTTTTATTTGAATTTCATGTTATTGGTTTAATCTATTCTGGCTTCACTTTGGGCGTTATTGATACCTAGCCATTATACCATTAACTTGTCCATTATATACTACAACAAAAAAGTGAAAAATTAAAAAAAAATCTTTTTACAAAAAAAAAAACTTTTTGCAAAAAAATACTACCGACTTCCAAATACAAAACTACAAAGTGAAAAATAACTTAATTTTTTGAAGTCGGTTTCTTTCGTAGGTACAATTTTTTGCGTTATGGACACCGACTTCAAAAAATTAAGTTATTTTTCACTTTGTAGTGTTTTTTTGTTAAGAACATGTAGAACAGAATTTATTTTAGGAGTATAAATCGTAATATTTCACATTACGCAATGTTTGTGTAATATTCTGGAAGACGGTTTCACATAAAACATTCATGGCTTTAATTTTCATAAGTGACTGCCCTCTTTGGTTCATAAAGAGATTATATTATTTTGTGTTTGTTTCCACCATACATTTTGTTTGAGTATTTTAATTTAATTTTATAATTCTTAGAAAATGCCAATGTACGTAGTATTCTTTTGAATGTAAATGTTTTCTTTGGTCTGGATTGGCAATGTAAAAAATAATAATTATTATTGTTGTTCCTTGCGAAGTATGTGTGGTGTAACTTTAAATGATAGATGGAGGAATGATGTAATAAGAGAACGTTGTGGTTTAAAAGAAGATGTAGTGACTAAAATTACAAAGAGTATGTTAAGATGGTTTGGCCATGTTGAGAGGATGAATGAAAGGCGACTAACGAAAGCTATTTACAAGGCAGACGTGAATGGAAACGCCGGGAGGGCACGCCCTAGAAAGACATATACCTAGACCTTATTGGTGATGTTCTTCAGAAAGGCCAGGTGCGCAGTACTCATAACCGGCGTGTGTGTATGACTAGATGTATGAATGTGAGTGAAGCAAAAGAAGTATATAAGGATCGTAGCAGGTGGCGTTCTGTAGTTTTTGCCTACCCCCATGGGATAAAGACTTGAGTTTATGTTTGTATGTATTAGATTAAACTGGATGTAGCATATAGGAAATTAATTGTCAAGTTACTGGGAGCTTGTAAACACATACAAAACAAACATTTATCATCAAAATCTTTGCTTAACGAAAAGGCCCTGAAAAATATTTCCCAGATTTTCATTGTTTTTTTTTGCTGCAAAGAGCGACTGCCTGTCTGACCTCCACAACCCAGTAACTGGGTAACACGGTACTAGACGGGCAGACTGGTTGTCAGACTGTCGGGATTCTCGTAACGACTGCCATATAGAACTTCAAAAGGCAGCCAGGGCCAACAGCATAACGTTTTCTCTGAAACACGGAGGGATAATCCCGGTATTTAAAGGATGGACACCCAACCACTAACTAACCTCGACAAGGGCTTTGCTTAACTTCATAATTCGACTCAAATGTCATTTTCATCCTTTAATCTAATAACATTCGCGTATACAATTTTGGAAAGGTCCTCCAGGTAAAAGAAGCAGAGGAAGACCGTTGACACGTTGGGATGAAGAGATTGCAAGGACGGCCGGCCCAAACTGGAAACAGACCGCACAGGACAAAGACAAATGGGCATCTTTGAAGGAGGCCTTCACCCAATATGGGGTTCTTGCAGATATTACTATATAAAACTAAATTATGTTAAGCTATATTATTATGTAATTTTAAATTATTATGTTATTTAAATAAGTTAATAGCTAATAAGTAAAGCAGAAATCTAAAGAAACTAGTTAAGCGTATTAAAAATTAGTAGTATGTAAAACAATCGAAGAAAAACTAGTTATGTGAAGTTAATTAATTTAATTAGATAAGTTACTCAAAAATAATGTAAAGTAGGAAATAAAAGGCTTTTTATTTTTATGTTATACAATTTTAAACCTTCGACCCACGGAAATTTCAAACGAATGTATTTTAATGCCTTTCCCAGCAATCTGTGGGTGTATCAACACGGTCTATTCTTGTACTTAATAACGAAACGATATCAGTATTAACTGTTTAATATTCTGCACATGTGATGTGTTTCAAAAGGAGAACGGAAGCTAATGTGCCTGCAGGCGGAGTGTTAACACCCAAGGTTGAATTCATTTAATTCTATTTCCACTTATCACACTTAATATTATTATAAAGGCGAAAGTTTGTGAGTGAGTTTGTATGTTTGTTACTTCTTCACGCTCAAACGGCTAGACGGTTTTGGATGAAATTTGGCACAGAGATAGATTATAGTCAGGAATAGCAAATAGGATACTTTTAATCCCGGGCATATGTACCCTTTGATTTATTTTCGACATTCACGCGGGCAAAGCCGCTGGCAGAAGCTAGGAACTTAACTTAGAGTTAGTTGCTAACACGAGGTTAAATAGCCAATATGACATACATAACTGGCCGGGTTAACTACTAACACGAAGTTAGAAAGATAACCCCGAGTGGCGAAAGCTGGCCTAAGCAGCTAAGAATTAACAGATCATGTAGCTATTTCAATTTTTAACTATTTTAAGAATTAGATATATTTCCCGGTTGGAAAAACAGATATGTCTGTATACTTCTGCCTATAGTTAAGTATACTATCACTAAAATACTTTGTCTAGCATCCCGGGATGCTACTTTGAAGTTCCTTATGGCTTGTTCCATAAATTAAAAGAAATTAAAAAGTTTATTAAAAAAATCAAAAAACCCGACTGCTTTAAAAGCGAACTAAAAAGACGTAAACAAGAAGAAAATTATGCTGTGCAGTCGGCGGATACATCTGGTTGTGGTCAGCCAGCTCGCGAATATGTATCCTCCGACTGCACAGCATAATTTTCTTCTTGTTTACGTCTTTTTAATTCGCTTTTAAAGCAATCGGGTTTTTTGATTTTTTTTTAGGTTTTTTTTAAAATTAGGTACATTTAAACATATAAGTATTATATATTTTTGAAATCACCTCTTAAAACCCTTTGTTTTGATACCACACACGATGGGGTTGGAGGAGTTTTTTTTCCCCGCAATATTGCGTCCAAAATCCGCCATTTATTTCTTTTCCAATTTTTATGTAGTCAGTTACACTCGCAGGGTTAAGACGAATCGATTGACGTAAGAATCATCTAAATCGGCCTACGCGTTTGGTCTCTAGAACGCCAAATATGAACAAACAACACTGATACATACACAGACTGATAAACACATTACCCTCCTTCGGCAGTCGGGTAAAAAGTCCCCGAGTCATATTAATGACGCGACGCTTCGATTGGCAATCCATCAAAATACGCAAATAATTGGTCTTTTCTCCTTTATCTAAGGTATTTTCCTATGAAATTGCCGTTCTGCAGTATTAGCCATTTCAAATCATATCATTTTTTGTTTGGCAAATAATTTTAATTTCATATTAAGTTTATTCTAAAACATGGAACAATTTTTTCAAAATTAGTCTTTTGTTTATTGATTAGAGTTATGTTTTCATCGCATTTAAATCTTTTTCGGCATTATGGATACTTTAAAAATTTAGTAATTATAGAATATGAGTACCATCGTGGCAGCAACACGGCACAAGCTTCACGCAACATTAAGGACGTTTACGGAACGAACGCACCTTTTATTGGTTTTCCCGCTTCCGTTCTAGAAATTAAGACCTGAAAAATGAACCCCAAGGTTGTCCGAAAACTATGATCGACAATGACGAATTAAAGGCGATTGTGAAGCTAAGGATACTCAATCTAAGGCTGAATTAGCAGCAGCTTTCGACGTTAGCATCAAAACAATATTGGACCATTTACGTCAAATTGGCAAGGTAAAAAGGCTTGACAAATGGGTTCCCCACGAACTCAATAATTGCTACCGTACGTAGAGACGTGGCTTGCACTGCTCAATAGGCACACAAACGAAGGAATTTTGAACCGCATTGTTAACTGCGACGTAAAATGGGTTCTGTTTGACAATCGCAATTGCTCCTGATTCAGCACCTAAACAATGCCCTAAACGAAAACTTATCCCTATAAAAATGATGGTCACTGTTTTGTGGTCTAGGGCCGGTGTGATTCATCACAGCTTCTTACCAAACGGGACGAGCATTACTGCAGATGTGTACTGTGTAGAACTAAACACAATGGTGGAGAAGATCGGACGTCTCCGCGTCTCAGCTTTGGTCAATCACTCGTCTCCTCTGCTCCAGCACGACAACGCGCGACCTCATACTACACAGCAGACGGTCTCTAAGTTACAAGAGCTGGGTTTGGAAGCTCTCCGTCATCCGCCATACTCACCAGACCTTGCGCCTACAGACCTCTACTTTTGCCAGAATTTGGATAAATTCTTGGCGGGATAAAAATAATACCCGAGAAGCATTACCAAATGCATTTGAAGAATTTGTTGCTTCCCGTCCAGCTGATGTTTTCAAGAATGGCTTTAATAAACTGCCACTGCGTAGGCAAAGCATCGATACATTGATTAATAGAAAAAAAAACGATAACTTATTTCATAAAAAACCGGCCTAGTGCGAGTTGGACTCGTGTACGAAGGGTTCCGTACCCAGAGCCCCACTTAAATAGTTGTTATAGCGGCAACAGAAATACATCATCTGTGGATATTCGAACTGTCTAGCTATCACGGTTCATGAGACAGGTTCAGTTCAGTACCGACGGATCCGTTAAAAACGTTCCTGGAAATACGGATGTTCTGTGTGATTGTACCCTTACTCTTCAAACATCGAACATCGATTTTACATAATTATACATAGATACATAAAATTAAGCCCTTTTGCCCATAGGGGATCGTAGCAGCACACGACCTTCTACGATCCTAGTATATACTCCTTACCATCGCTTACGTTTTAACATCAGCAGCAGCGTAACATATAAATTCATAGAATCGACCGCAAACTCTTCTATTTTAACAATTCAATAGTATACATGGCTTGTTTTGTATTATCGAGGCAACGGATTTTTAACCCCCGACGGAAAAAGAAGGGTGTTATAAGTTTGAGTGTTGCGGTGTGGATCTGTCTGTCTGTCTGTGGAATCATAGCTCCCAAACTGGTGAACCGATTTTCATTATTTTTCTTGTTTGAGTCTTGACTTTGTCGTGAGTGTTTTTGATTAAAATCGGTTCGAAAGTTATCCGCTTTTTTCTCTTTAAATCTGTGTTTTTTTCGCCTAGATATCATGTCATAATTACGTGTTTCGATGTGTATTCTTCATCAAAGGTTTCGATAGATTGAAAGAAGTTTAGATAAAAGCATGAAATAAGTATTATATTTAAAATTAAAAAAAGCCCGACACAAACACCTCTAAAAAGCAAAAAAATAAGCCTTGTACTCGCGTCGGGGAACCGCCAAAGTTTACAGCAGTTTATTTTATTAATTTGGACTTTTTAGACGTTTTTGTGTCGGGGATTTTTTTAAATTTATCCAATTTTAATTTAACGTTATCATAATAAACATAATATGAAGCAATAGATAAGGAACTTCTTTCGGTTGTGAAGGAAACTGTGATTTAGTATATTACGAAATTAGGGTACTTGTTAGGGAAGGTTTACACAGCGATAACACATGGAATATCATTAAGCATATTGTAATAGGAATAGTATAACATCAAGATATGTAAAAAACAGGACAACCGTACAAAAGACAGTACCAAAACTCTATTCTAAAGCTCGTTCAAACTAGACAGTACTCTATCTAGCCAGTAGCTAGTGTTAGTACATGAAGGTGATATATCTTCAACACACCACCTCAACTTATGTACGATACAATCCATAAAAATAAACTTATCTTTACTTTCTCACACACAATCCTAAAGCACTTGTTAGTAATTCATGTCTTACGCGAGGTAAAGGTTTGGTGAGGACATCTACCAACATCTTATCAGTTGACAAATATTCCAACTTTATGTTTTTATTGTCATGTAGCACATCCCTTATAAAGAAATATCTAATGTCAATGTGCTTACTTTTCGCATGATGTACACCATGATCCTCAGCAAGGCAAATAGCACTTAAATTATCAGCATGCATTCTTACCTTACAGAGTTGATGTAAACCTAGTTCTTTCAACAGGCTATTCAAATACATAGCTTCTGCCAAACTTACAAACTCAGCCTCACAAGTAGAAGTCGCAACGATGCGTTGCTTGTGTGAAGACCATGATATGCTTGCTCCACCTAGAACGAATAAATAACCCGTAAAGGATCGTCTATCGATAACGCAGTTACCCCAATCTGCATCTGCAAACCCTTGTATGCATAACCCTGTCGACTTAAACGCCAAACCGTGAGTTATCGTACCTTTTAAGTATCGAAGAACTCGCTTCGCAGCCCTCCAATGAGTTTCCTGCGGGTTTTCTGCAAACTGTGCAAGTTTTGCCGTAGCGTTAGCAATATCAGGTCTTGTCGCTACACTTAAATACATGAGCGCTCCAATTAGTTCTCTATACGGAAATTGTTTCCCTTTAGTTACTTCTTTTTCACTAATAACAGGATTTCCAATTTCCATTGGAGTCCGAATAGGATTGCAACTATCCATAGCAAATTTCTTCAAAATATCTTTTATATACTTCTCTTGTGATAAGAAATATTCATTGCCATTTTTCTTAATATCTATCCCGAGACAGAAGGTTGCTTGGCCAAAGTCTTTGAGCTCAAACTTCCTCGCCAATTCCTGCTTGAATTTATCTATATACATTCTATTTTGCGATGCGATCAATATGTCATCCACGTATATAACGACAAAAAGATCTGATCCGCCTTTATTACGCTTATGATACAAACAAGGTTCATTTATTGTAGGTTTCAATCCCATTTCTCTCAGTTTCTCGTCCAGTTTTATGTTCCACTGTCATCCAGCTTGTTTGAGACCATTCAGAGATTTCTTTAGACGACAGGTGTCACCACCTTCTTTCATATCTTCAAGCATTTTTGCAGATTTTTTTACCTACTGCAGAATTAACGCCATCTGCGTTTTTTATTTTGTCTAAACCTTCTTTCAGCAGCTCTGGGATCCTCATATAAATATCTTCGTTCAGATCACCGTTTAAATAGGCGGTATTTATATCTATCTGGTAAATATCCATGCCCATTTCGACAGCTAAGGCGACCAACAAACGTACAGTTGCTAGTCTCGCAATAGGGGCGAATGTCTTATTATAATCTAGGCCATATTGCTGACTGTATCCTTTAGCTACCAGTCTAGCCTTCTTTTTCTCAGTACTGTCAACATTTAGCTTTGTCGTTAGCACGTATCGACAACCCACGATATTACGATCTGGAGGTTTCTTTACAATTTCCCACGTGTCGTTATTTACAAGACTTCTTATTTCTGAAAGAATCACTTCTTCCCATTTGACCTTTTCGTCAGATTCCAAAGCTTCCTTTAACGTGGTTTCAATAGCTGCAGCAAAATCATCAGTGTCGACGTATTCTTCCGTCGATGAGTCATTGTCGCTACTCTCTCTTATCTCAACCATATTATACATTTTACGAGGGCGGCCAACTTGTCCTCTCAGAATTCTTGGCCTTCCAAGACCTCTTTTAAGAATAATGTTTCTGTGACTAATTTCAGTAGATACCGTATTTTCTGCACTTTCTTCATTAATCACTGGTACATTCGGTTGAATATTTAAAGGAATTTCTTCTCTTGAAGGCTCATCGACTCGGCTCGACTGTTCTTTAGTTTGGATTTCTATATCCACCGTCTTTCTCACAATACTCTTTTCACATTGTGGTTCAATTAGTGATTCATTTGAGACCTTACACTCAATTTCAGTTAGCTTACCTTCCTGAAATTTTACATCTCTCGACACTACGATTCTTCTACTCTCAGGTATCCATATTTTATAGCCTTAAGCATCAGCTGGATAACCCACAAAAATGCCGAGTGAACTACGTGCAGCAAACTTATCCTTACCTGGTTCCTTTTCCAAGACATGTACTTTGGTGCCAAACGTTTTTAAATATTTGACATTCACAGGTCTCTCAAACCATTTTTCGTACTTGTTGGGCACCTATTACGCAAATAGCATGCAGTAGCTACAGCTTCTGCCCAAAAACTTGGTGATATACCTGACGATAAGATCATGCACCTTGCCATCTCAATTAACGTACGGTTCATCCGTTCAGCGATGCCATTACTTTGAGGAGAGTATGGCGTCGTAAAACGTCTCTTAATTCCTTCATTTTCTAAAAAATCATCGAAAAAAATATTTTTGTATTCTGTTCCGTTAAATCAAAATCAAAATCATTTTTTTTTTATTTCACATAGGCCTACATGGGCACTTATAAAACGTCGACAAAAGGTGCACGGTTCGGGTTGGTCGTTTCCTATGGAGAAGAACCGGCAAGAAACTCCATGGTTACTCTTTTAAAAATGGTTTGGTTTTACAATATTTCCATGTTACAGCATTAGTACTTAGACATGGGGGGACAACGTAGGCCCGACTTATGACAATAAGTCGTAAGAAACTAAAAAAATAAAATAAAAGGATTATATATTTTATAAAAAAGTTAACAAATGTTAACTAGCATCTAGAAGGCCTACAATGTTCACACATTCACAAAACAATCGGTAAAAGAATCTATACAAAGGTAAATAAAAATAGTATTACATGACTAAATTTAACATGTGGCACAAATTTTGTTATCAGTGCTGTAACTATTCTTAGCAAAGGGCTATAAAGATGTTTGAAAACCATTGTAAAAGTCTAATTAAAAAAAAGGAAAGAAAAATGAGATTGAGAATAGTTAGAGACATCCACATATTTGTGCCGTTTACAAGTTACCAGGGAAGCTGCATGCGCAGAAGGAGCTAAGGCCAAATGTTTTTATCTTCAACGTAGTCCTTGATTTTATAATATGCTTTTTTAACAAGGATACGTTTGATGTAGTTTTTGAACCTTCCATCGGTCAGTTCTATAACTGACTTTGGCAACTTGTTATAAAAGCGTATACTGTTTATAAGAAAAGACTTGCTAGTTTTCGTTAATCTGAATTTGGGTATTACAATTTCGTGCTTACTGCGTGTATTTAAATTATGGAAGTCGCTTCTAGTTTTGAAAAGCCCCCGATTTTTACGGACATACAAAATACATTCCAAAATATAAAGTGAAGGTAGAGTCAGTTTATCGATCTCTTTAATTTTTTCTCTGAGGGACTCGCGAGGACCCATTTTATAGATTGCGCGTATTGCCCTCTTTTGTAGGATGAAAATTGAGTCAACGTCTGCTGCTGATCCCCACAGCAGAATGCCATAAGACATAATACTGTGGAAATAAGCATAGTATACTAACCTAGCTGTAGCTACATCGGTTAGCTGCCTTATTTTCCTTACTGCATATGCAGCCGAACTTAACCTACCCGAAAGAGTTCTAATTTGCGCGCCCCACTGCAATTTTGAATCGATAGTAATCCCCAAGAATACAGTTTCCGTTATAACTTCAAGATTTTTGCCGTCAAGATTTAAGTTTAGGTCATGTTGTGGTACATTTGGTAAAGATAACTTTAGACATTTTGTTTTTTTCGCATTCAGTAAAAGATTGTTAGCTGCGAACCATTTTGAGAGAACAATTAGACTTTCGTTGACATTTAAAACATCCGTATCTTGCCTATCTATTTTAAAAATTAGCGAAGTATCATCAGCAAATAGAATTATATCCGATAATTTGGCCATCATAAAAGGGAGATCATTTATGTAAACAAGAAAAAGGAAAGGGACGAGAATTGAACCTTGGGGCACGCCCATCTTGACTAGAGACCCGGAGGACGTCGCCCCATTAACATTTACTTTTTGCTGTCTGTTTGATAAATAGGAAAGCACGAGATCAGCAGATTTTCCACGAATTCCGTAGTGGTGTAATTTACAGATCAGTGTGTTGTGGTCGACGCAGTCGAAAGCTTTTGAGAGATCACAGAAAATGCCAATGGCATCCTGGGACCTCTCCCAAGCCTCCAAGATGTGGCTGATGAGTTTTACTCCCGCGTCCGTTGTCGACCTACCTTTCGTAAAACCAAACTGTTGACTATGCAGGATCCCATTTGAATTGAAGTGAGACAACATCTGTTCCAGCATGATTTTTTCATAGATTTTACTCAATGCTGGAAGCACGGATATAGGTCTATAATTAGAAGGATCGCTCTTACAGCCTGATTTGAAAATTGGTACTACTTTACTGTGTTTCATTAAGTCAGGAAAAGTGCCGCTGTCCAAACATTGATTGAATATGCCTGTTAGGACAGGAGCAATTGAGTCAATAATATCTCCAAGAACCCTAACGGATATCCCCCACAAGTCTTCAGTATTCTTTATATTGAGACTTTTGAACGCGTTTTTAATTGTATCAATACATATTGGTTTAAATTTAAAAGGATCTCACTATACAAAGTTATCCGTATGTAAATATTTAATTTTTCTTCCTGTCAAATTTTCCACATGACGTTTAAAAATCTTGACTTTTGACAAAACGTCACTTTTATTTTTCAGCATAAAACCGCGTCACACGCCCTGTACGTCACTAGTCTCCGATTTTGCTAAAACTTTGTGAGGATTTAGTTTGTATAGTGAGATCCTTTTAAAGCCATCATTATAAAGCCTGCAACACAATGCGTTGTATGTTGGCCATTGATTTATGATAATAGCCGAACCTTCGCCAGACAGCACCGAACGTCTCGTTACGTGATGATTTTACCCAGGAATTTTTTTTCGCCAGCCACATTAATGAATTGCGTACAAAAAATACCACCGATTTTTTTACGCTCTCATATCACTATGATATTATCATTAAAAAACCTAAGTCAAAATAGTATCAACGATAGTTCAGTACGCACCTATTTGAAATTGAATTGCCACATCTAGGCACTGCAAAAATCTTTAGTTCTGTGTTGGTGATGTTGAGTTTAATTTTGATTTGCTATTATCTTTGAAAGTATCGCATGTGTCTGTGATATAATTACATTTTTGTGGAGCGCTAAATGAGAACATTTATTTCAGGTAAAAAAATCTCATCAAAATGCCTTTTTTCTGGCACCAAAATGTTTAGGTTATATTTTTACGATTTTCTATTTAATATTGTGGCGGTTTGGTGTGTGCTGTAGAGTCAATATTCAGTATTCGTAGGTTTATATTCGTGAACATTTATTTGATGTTTGCTATGCATCTCTAAGTCTTACAAAAAAAATGAAGTACGGGGCGTATACGCCCTGTACGTCATTTTTTGTTTTCCATTTTTTAGCGAAACCCGAGAGGTACACTTTTTTTCATTGATGGTACTGAATAGAACAATTTGAGAACTACATCCTCACAAAGTTTCAGCAAAATCGGAGACTAGTGACGTACAGGGCGTGTGACGCATAAAAACTTCACACCAACGAGTACAATCGTCAATAAAAGTGATAAAGTATTTATTTCCACCATTCGATTGAACTCTCATTGGACCGACCACATCAGAGTATATTATTTGCAACTTCTCATTGCAGCGTGAATTGGATTTCACAAAAGGCAACGACACCATTTTTCCTTTAACACACACATCATAATCATGCAAGTTACTATCGATCTTTATCGGATAAATATCTGATTTCTTTAGTAATTTCATAAGATCCCTAGCATTCAGATGTCTCATACGCTCATGCCATCTATACAAATCAACACTTTGAAGCTGAAGCGTCCTGCTCCCTCAAGTAATATAAATCGCCTCGCCGATCAGCGGTTAGTTTTACCTCACTACTATTTTAACTACATAGGCTACGTCACGCTTGAATGTGACTTCACAACCTCGTTCAGTAAGCTGGGCGATAGAAATTAAATTACTACGTAAATCGGGAACCAATAGGGTATTTCCAAATTGAATTTTACGCGTTCGATCATCATTGCATGCTAATAACTTAACTGTACCTTTACCTTGCACGGTTGTCAAAGAATCTGTGGCTAATTTTAATTTTTGACTCGCAGGACGTACCTCAGCAAACCTTTCCGCGTCATTGCACATGTGAGAAGTGCAACCACTATCAAAAATCCATTCCAGACGGCGCTTCGCATCAACAGCGATGCGACAGTCATCTGAAACATGATATACGGTTAAGGCTTCACAACTTTCATGACTAGTGCATGACTCCAAACATCGGGTTTCTTGAGCCTTCTCTCTTTTTTTGTGCATTCCGATGCCTTATGGCCAAAATTGTGACACTTAAAACATTTGAACTTAAATGTTTTGCCAGTAATTTTCTTTGAATTTTTGTCCAAATAATGGCGCCTTCTATTTTGTCAACTTGAGCGTTTCTTCTTGAAATATCCTCTTCGATGATTTTAACTCTTAGTTGCTCTAGCTTTGGGAGCTCATCTCTAGACTCTATAGCACATCTAAAGTTCTCATAACTTCCCGGCAGACTATACAGCAGCATGATCGTTAACAAGTCATCATGGATTTTTATATCCATTTCTTCCAATTTGTCGACGGCTTCGAAAAAGGAATCAAGATGCTCACATAACTTTTGATTTTCACCCATCCTTTGTAACATGAGCCTTTTCATTAAATTCGCTTTCCTTGCAGGTCCTCTTGATGCAAACAAGCTCTCTAATTTTAACCATACCTCTCGTGCAGTCTCCACCCTTTTTACATGACGAACTACACTTGGATCTAATGCTAATATCAATTCAGACTTCGCTTTTCTGTCAGTCTTCTCCCATGTCAATATAGCAGCATCCGTAATAGGTTTTGACTTTTGGCCACTCACATACTCCCAGAAGTCATTTTTTATTAACAATGCTTCTACTTGTACCTTCCAACTGTCGTAGTTGTCCTTCGTCAATAATTCTATTCGTACATTCATTTTTCTTCTGACATGTACTTTATAATTTTACAATTTCGAATTATTTTCACAACATACACAACACGCTTACTGCCCTGGGCCCA
This sequence comes from Orthosia cruda, assembly GCA_964057195.1. Taxonomy (NCBI): domain Eukaryota; kingdom Metazoa; phylum Arthropoda; class Insecta; order Lepidoptera; family Noctuidae; genus Orthosia; species Orthosia cruda. The sequence goes on along the minus strand of OZ059834.1, from coordinate 29,057,806 downwards.
TAACCTTTGTTAGGGAATAGGAATAGTATAACATCAAGATATGTAAAAAACAGGACAACCGTACAAAAGACAGTACCAAAACTCTATTCTAAAGCTCGTTCAAACTAGACAGTACTCTATCTAGCCAGTAGCTAGTGTTAGTACATGAAGGTGATATATCTTCAACAGTACTGGTCAGTGGTCATACTCGCACGCCGCGCCGGTTATAAGTACTACGCTCCTGGCCTTTCTGAAGAACGTCACAAATAAGATCCGTGCACGACTATGTGTATGATTTAAGTACCTCAAACTTCGCTAATATAACTGACAAGGGAAATAATACTAAGGTCTTAAGTCCTCACGTATTGTTTTGATATGTAAACCATCTTAATTTCAAGGGTAGGGTTGAAAGAAAGGGTCTCTGAAATTTTATAGGGCTGCCTCGCAAAAATAATTTTGGGGTAGTGAAGAATTTTGCTACGCCGTAGCTGTCAGTGCTACGAGGTCTACGCAGCCGTAGCAGATAAGCTACGAAATGATTATTTTTTTCTTGAAGATTATTGTATACCGGATGTTTGTATTCAATCAAAGCCTATTGAAAATGACGACGCTTAAGTTCTTATAATTTTTATAACAGTCAATTTGAACTTCTAAATTAAAACTTAATTTATTTATCGTTTAACAATCTCTTTACTTTACTAAAGTTATGTATAAGTATTAGCTAGTAGGTCATGAATATTTTTATCTGTTACATTGTGACGGATCTGCACAATTTGATTCTGCCTAGCCCTTTCCATCATCGGACTAAAGACGTACGGCTATGCGCCATCGGTACATGTTGGACATCCCACCCATACGCACAAAGCGTTTTGCTAATTCTTTCATTGTGCGTACATACAACTAAGGAGTGAAATTCCCTGCCGGGGTCTTTGTGCCCTGACAGGTACAACCTAGGGGTCTTTAAGTCAAGAGTGAATAGGTTACTTCTAGGCAAGCGTGCTTCACCGTACTCCACATCATCGCTTACCATCAGGCGAGATAGTGGACAAACGCGAGCCTATAGATGATAAAAAATACCTGCCAAGTGCAAGTCGGATTCGCACAATAAGGGTTCCGTACCATTATCCCAAAAATAACGGCTAAAATATCACGTTTGTTGTATGGGTGTCCCACTTAAATATTTGTTTTATTCTGATTTTAGTATTTGCTGTTATAGTGGCAAGAGAAGTACATCATCTGTGGAAAATTTCACCTGTCTAGTCATCACAGTTTATGAGATACAGCCTGGTGACAGACAGACAGAGGAGTCTTAGTAATAGGGTCCCGTTTCTAGCGTTTGGATACGGAACCCTAAAAAGTAAATTTACCCAGAAAATAGAGAGTACTGCTGCGGTTCTATTATTTTCTGTGTTTATGTTTTATATTTTAAGTTTTTCAGAACCTTCAGAATTTTCAGAACCATTCTAAGGCACGTTTGAAATCACAGACTAAATCGAATCTGTCTACAATATTTTGATGTGACTCAGCCAGCCCTATTAATAACGTCGGTGATTTAATTACACTCCAACTAATTGATACATTTACGCATCGTCGGCGTCCGCCCAGCGCTGAACAACTACGATGGGCGTTTGGTATCTACACTATATTTAAGAATATTAATGTAATCGAGAATAATTTAACATATAAGAAAAGAAAATATCGGATTTGTAATTAAATATTAGTCTGGATTAGCTTACTTAATCTAATGGAGTCCGTGATCCTTTGTATTTTGAATGTTAAAGTATATAGAAATAAATTAATTGTATCCAGTGGACTACTAGGTACAGTAACTTAAAAAAAACCCGGCCAAATGCTAGTCGGACTCGAGCACGAAGGGTTCCGTACAATTATCACAAAAAACGCCGAGCAGAAATACATCATCTGTGGAAATTTCAGCTATCTAGCTATCCCGGTTCCTGGTGACAGACAGACGGACAGTGGAGTCCTAGGTCCTCGGGTCCCGTTTTTACCCTTTGTGAACCCTAACAAGGTCATTTATTTTAAAAACTGTTTTTTTTTTCTAGTTTTTATATAAAAAATTGCATTGTCACGAAAAACATATGTGCAAAATTGCAGTAATTTCAATCGGACAATTGAAATTGGGTCATATAAACTTGTAAGATTTGATTACAGACACCGGACCGGTGAAAGTAAATAAAAGGTTGTAAAAACTAGCAAAAAGAAGTTCGCATTATCGAACACATCATCAATCTAAATTAATATTCAAATCAAAATTCACAACCCTATAAAAAATATTCAATAGAATTAAAATACAATTATTCATTAAATAATCTTTTTTTTTTAAACAAGCTTTTTTAAATTCTTCTCAGCAAACCCTTTCATTTGATACCCATATCATGGCAGTGCATAAAAAATAACTAGTCCGCCATCTTGGGCCGGCCGCCATATTTAATTTAGAATGACGTCACTTAGCTGACCATTGTCATCCAAACTAAGCATGTATGCAAAATTTCATCTTAATCGGTGGAGGATAACTGCTGTAAAATTCAGTAGCAACATTTGACCCGAACACACTTACATTCATACATACATAACATTGCAAGTAAAAAATAAAAGGTTGTAAAAACAATATGTTTCCAAAAAAACACAAATTTGCACATTAATTCTGTCAACCTCAGACGTCACAGAGCAAAGTAAGAAATGAGCCCACTGACACTTACACACTTACCGCACGCCATCATAATGAATCTTTATTTATTATTCAAAACTCCGATAAACAAAATGTCTGTCGAATGCTTTTGTAGTTGGACTCAATATTTTGATACTTGAACTGTAATTTTAGGACTTTGCATTGTAAACTTATTTTTTTATTTAATACACACAAACGTACAGAGGTGGACTTAATCCCTTAGGCATTTTCTACCAGTCAGCCTTTGGGTGATGCAGAGAAAAATTGTGGAAGGTGCAATAACAATACAAGACAAATAAATACAATAATTAAATTATCACTTACTTTTACGTCTAAGTGGCTTTATACCTTGTCGCAAGGGATGGCCATTGTGTTTTTTTTTTCAAATCATAATTGTATTTTTTATAATTGATACAATAATTCGCAAAAAAACTTTAATTAATGGAGAACCCTATAATGATGCAGATGTTATGATGGCCTTTCTGATTTCACAAAAAATAGGTCCGAGTCCCAGCAGTAGGCAAATGATAGCGTGTTTATATCCTTTAAATATTTCCTGCGGCCTCTTTTCCCCTCTTTTGTCGAAGCAATGTATACTGACCTATCTTAACAATTAACCCAGCGCCACATCAAAAGATGAACAAAATCAATACACAAATATATCATCATGCCTTTACACCCCGAAGACTGAAGAGGTAGGCTGAGGCCCAGTGGCGGATCCGAGATTGCTGTTTGGGAGGGGTTTGACTTTTGTTTTTGTTTGGCTAAGGGTAGATTTCGTCAAAGTTAAACAAAATACTTATTAAGTTAAGGATAATTGATTTTATGTGTTTTATTTTTCTTATTTTTACCTTAGCTAGGGTGCAAAATAGTTTAATTCGTATAATATCAAGTTAACTTTAAGATTTGTCACGGAAGAACTCAGATGCTTTTGGGCCTTGAGCCCCATGGATCCGCTACTGCTAAGGCCGACATTTCGCGGTTATATACAAAATCAATACACGTGTTTAAATAACTGAATAATATATTATGATTGGCAGCTGTTACACTAAGCATGATGTAGGTAAGGCGTTAGTAATCAAACCGAATTATTAATACTTAATAAAATCGGTTACATGCGAGTCGAACTCGTGCGCCGAGGGTTCCGTACCTACCCATTATGCCGCCATAATAAAATTCGTATAATTTTTATTGGTGGTTAAGTTTTAAAGATATGGACAAATTTAGATTTTCACGAAACTTTGTAGGTACCAAAATGTACCTTTATTTTCGAAGGAAATACCCTATAGTGTTTGGGTCGAAAATCTATATGGTAGTTCCTGTTCACCTAGAATTGTCAATTTTGGTTAAAGCAAGGTCTTACAGCACAAGTAAAGGGAAAATGACGAAAAATAAAAAAAGTTGAAAATTAAGATAAATTTAAAATTTGCTTATATCTTTTTATCGTGTTGACTCAGGATCTTGGTTTTTATAAACCTAATAAGGACCTCAGTATCTGTTATAAATTTCAACTTGCTAGGTACACCCGTTCCTGAGATAATTGGTGGTGACAGACGGACAGACGAACAAGAAAGTGATTTTATAAGGGTTCCTTTTTACCCGACTGCCGAAGAAGGGTAATGTGTTTATCAGTCTTTGTATGTATGTATATATGTATGTAAGTATGCATTTATGTATTTATGTATGTTTGTTCCTATGTGGCGTTCCAGAGATCAAACGCGTTGGCCGATTTTGATGATTCGTACGTCAATCGATTCGTCTTAACCCTGCGAGTGTCACTGGCTACATTAAAATAGTAAAATAAAAAATTGGCGGATTTTGGGCACCATATTTTTTTTTTCTTCCCGTCCCATCATGTGGGGTATCAAAATAAAGGGTTTTAAGAGGTGATTTCAAAAATATATAACACTTATATGTTTATATGTAACTAAATCTAAAAAATAAATACTATAAAGTTATAAATAAAAAAAGTTAATTAGAAAAATAAAAAGACAACTGGTTTTGGTCCGCCAGCTTGCGAACCTTATCCTCCGACTGCACAGCATGATTTTCTTCTTGTTTAAGTCTTTTTAGTTCGCTTTTTAAACATTCGGGTTTATTGATTTTTCTAATTAACTTTTTTTTTACCTTTTGAGGTACGGAACCCTAAAAAACCCTAGATTACTATACTTACTGACTGGCATTCGCTTACTGCAAACAAGTTTTGAAAGACATACCTAATAATATTTTATGGGACCGAGAAAGTAACCTTCAAAGGAATTAGTTTGATATTGGGATACCTTTTTATTCTTTGACCATATTTTAGGGAGCTAAAATAGGTCCTCATGATTATGAACATCCGTCACCATTAACAACAACCTTGAAATCGCGAATGTATTGAATGAAAGTCTGTAGTAGAAAAGCGAAAAAAATTTTTTTTTTCCTTTTATTCTTACTAGAATGTTGCCAGCATAGTACAGGAGCAAATCATCTACTCTCTCTCCCCCCCCACTCAAGTCCTATTTTTTTATTCAAGTATCAAAATTATCTAGTACAGCAACATATCCGAAGTTAATATGATCACGTATAGCATCCGGCACTCCGTCTCAATTTGCTCGGCGCGTGCTAAGCGTCTGTCTAAATAATTCATACTTTGTTGAAGTACCACCTCCTACCACTGGACTGTAGTGATTTTTGTACTTGCAACTTCCATACATTTGTTGCAAAGATTTTTTTATTTGGTTTTTCCATACATTTGTTTCGTTTTTGTTTTTTTTTTGGGTGATTAATGAGTGTGGCATATTCAAATAAACAGATTCGTTATACACTCACAAAACAATTGAAAAAAGTGTTCCGCACTCATACTTTTCATTCATCTGACATTTCAAAACAAGTCGAATGGGATGGCTTGATAAAACCAACAAGAAAATAGAGACAGCTAGTGTTTGTCACTTGCGTGTGAATGTAAACATTCATTATTCTGACCACCAATGTTGTTATCTTTTTCTAACCTCCAAATATCAGAATATTAGGAAAAAAAATGAAATAAATTAGTAAATTTAGGCGTATTGCGTACTTTCATACGGTATGAGATCCCTTCTGTTTTATGTACTTTGGTATCATAATTGGTACAATTTCTAAATACACACGCTGGCATTTTTTTATTTTGTTTTAACAAAGCGTATCGCTCTTCGCCATGCGTGACATAAACTAAAGACTAAAGTTCACAATTGTGACCTATTCGAGTCTTCACAATGCGCACGCTCATAACATATCTGTTTATTTGAATATCATTGGGCATAGTAGTATTTTTAACAAGAAAACCAGGTTTTTGTGTGGTACCTATATTTTAGTTTTAGAAAATATTAAGTTTCAATAAACCTACATACATTTATTACTGAGAATGTGGCCTTGCCTTATTAATTAGTGAGTAATTGCTATTTTTTGTATACTGTGGTACATTTTCCGAAATTTCCAAAGAGGAGGTTCTATGTTCGGCTTTATTAGGAACTAGCTGACCCTCGGGGCTTCGCTCCCATCAGCTTGCTACCTACCTACCCTGCCTACTCTGGCTACCCTGGCTACCCTGGCTACTCTGGATACCCTGGCCACCCTGGCTACCCTGGCTTCCCTGGCTACCCTGCCCCAAACCTGGCTACCCTGGCTACTCTGGCTACTCTAGCCACCCTGGCTACACTGGCTACACTGGCTACTCTGGCTACCCTGGCTACCCTGGCCACCCTGGCCACCCTGGCTACCCTGGCTTCCCTGGCTTCCCAGGCTTCCCTGGCTACTCTGACTACTCTGGCTACCCCGGCTACCTTGCCCCTACCCTGCCTACCATGGCTACCTTGCCCCTACCCTGCCTAACCTGGCTACCTTGCCCCAAACCTGGCTACCCTGGCTACTCTGGCTACCCCGGCTACCCTGGCCACCCTAGCTTCCCTGGCTACTCTGGATACCATGCCTCTACCCTGCCTACCCTGGCTTACCTGGCTACCTTGGCTACTTTGCCCCTACCCTGCCTACCCTGGCTACAATGGCTACCCTGCTTACCCTGCCCCTACTCTGTCTACCCTGCCCAAAACCTGCCTACTCAGGCTACCATGGCAGCCCTGCCCAAAACCTGGCTACCCTGCCCAAAACCTGCCTACCCTGGCTACCATGGCTACCCTGCCCAAAACATGCCTACCCTGGCTACCCTGGCTTCCCTGCCCCAAACCTGGCTACCCTGGCTACTTGGCTACACTGCCCACCCTGGCTACCCTGGCTACTCTCGCTACTCTGGCTACCCTGGCAACTCTGGCTACCCTAGCTACCTTGCCCCTACCCTGCCTACCCTGCTACCCTGGCTACCCTGGCCACCCTGGCTTCCCTGGCTTCCCTGGCTACTCTGGCTACCCTGGATACCATGCCCTACCCTGCCTACCCTGGCTACCATGCCTACCCTGCCTACCCTGGCTACTCTGGCTACCCTGGCTTCCCTAGCTACCCTGGCTTCCCTGGCTACTCTGGCTACCCTGGCTACCTTGCCCCTACCTTGGCAACCTTGCCCCTACCCTGCCTACAATGGCTACCCTGCCTACCCTGGCTACCCTGCCCCTACCCTGCCTACCCTGGCTACCCTGCCCAAAACCTGCCTACCCTGGCTACCCTGCCCAAAACCTGCCTACCCTGGCTACCATGGCTACCCTGGCTACCCTGGCTACCCTGCCTACCTACCTACAAATTTTTATCTATCATTAATAGTTTCCTCAGCGCACGCCAAATAATATATTTTACAGGCAACATTTTGCTACCTTGGGTTACATTATTGCAATTTTCATAAGGATCTCTATTTTTTTTGGAAATAGATCCAGAGATTACCCCTTACAACGTCACAAACACACAAACTCACAAACTTTACCTCTTTATAATATTAGTATAGATTATGTTTCAATAAAGGTTATCATAATAAACCAAAGCTATCTCGATGAAATCGTTTTTATGCTTTTTAGTTTTCTTAAAAATGTATACTTTCGGAATAGTTTACTACTATCTTTGCACAAATACACTTATGTTAAAGTCTTAATGTTATAATAGGCTTCCCTACAATGAAAAAGAATAATCATTATCATATCAGCTGAATGAAGTCCACTGCTGAACATAGGCTTCTCCCAACCGTCACCACATTGACCTATCCCGTGCGTCTCGCATCCAGCGGGTTCCCGCAATGCAACCTTAACGAGGCCTTCCAACGCACCGTCTTCCGGTTCGTGGTCGCCACTCCAGAAGTTTTCAGCCCCATCGACCATGCGTTCTACGAGCAATGTGTCCTGTCCATTACGACTTAAGTTTCGCAATTCTTCAGGCTAGTCGGTAATTTTGGTCCTGCGTATATCCTCGATTCTGATGCGATCACGCAAGGAAAGTTTGGGTGATTTTAACCCTCCTGATGAGTCCCATTGTGCCACGTCTCAGTGCCATAGGTTATCGCTGATAACAAACGGTCATGGGCTTTCGTCTTGGGACACTGTGGTATGGTAGACGGGACGATACCACCCGATGATGTATCTTATCTTTACCAATATTATAAAGCGGACCGAATAGGCTCCGAAACTACTAGACCGATTTAAAAAAACCTTTCACCAATACAAAGCTTCATTATTCCTGAGTGACATAGGCTATTTTTTAATCCCGAAATCACTGTGGGGTCCACGGGAGCGAAGCCGCGGGGAACAGCTAGTTAAACATAAAATTAAACAAATAATCGCTACTCACAATAATTATTATGTATAGTTTATTATTCATCTACAACAGTGGCTCCAATGGTTGTTAAAAAATAAATATGTGAGTACATTTCGAATTGAGAACCTCCTCCATTTTTTTCGTCGGTTAAAAATTATATCAATTAATAGAACGAAGATATTTACTACACTAAGATATTGTATGTACTTATTAACTTCCTGTGGTTAAATATATATTTAATTTAATTCACCAACCATAATGTGTTTTAAATAAAGGACTAAAATTAAGCATTCGTTTGCATTCCGCATCCTTCTTCGACAAATCTTTCACGGTTCAAGCAGCTTGTTTGTGGAATGCATCACCTATTGAGGTAAGGCTTTCGCAAACATTACCTTCATTTAAAAAAAGGGTGAAGGTGCATTTCCTTTCTCTGTAACTATTCTTCTCCTTTCTCTGTTCTATATTTAATAGTATATTGTTTTATTTCTATGTACGTATTTTATGTTTTATCTAAGTAATATTATTTTCAACACACTTGCTCATAAAGTGGCTCTAATTTCACCGCAATTAGGCACATAATGACACCTGTTATCAAACTGTGACTTTTTCATTACTATTATTCACAAGTGAGATAAAGTTTTTTTTTTTAAATTTATTGGTTGAGTTGCTTTGTTCTTAAAAAAGTTTCGATACAAAAAAGATCGTTCTCAATAGTACAAATGCAACACATTTCATGTAACTTCGTATTTAAATAGATAATTTCAACTTGTACGTGTTTAAAAAATCAAACCTTCACGTAAATATAACTTTTGTTTTTGTCTGTAATAAAGAAAACTTGAAATTCCCCATTTTGTACGTGGCTAAAACGCTATCCGCGAAAAGCCAAAAAAAAGATAACTCATTATTTTTAGTCTATGGCCGATCGCCATTGTTAGATGCGCGCGTATAGGAAAACTGATTAATTTTGCCCGCCATTGCGAAAAAAATTTCACAACTCGATTTCACTGTTGGAAATGATTTTTCAGTATTATTTTCTTCACAAGTGTGTTGAAAAACGTCGTATGATACACGTGTGTATTGATGATTACCGTCCTCGGCTCTCTTAAGACCCTCACCTAACGGCTCGGGTCTCAATGGCGCCTCAGCGGTAATCACCAACATTACACACTTGTACCATAATGTACTATTAATATAGTTTTTGTACACTGACAGCTCTAATATCTCCTCTCGTTCAGTCCATCCAAAGGTTGTCTGGAAGATATTGCCCTGTGCGATAAGACCGCCCATTGTACACTTATCTTTATAAATGTTTTGTCCTGTATTTATTTAAGTGGTGTACAACAAAGTATATAATAAATAGCCCAAAAAAGATGACTGTTTTTGACACTCAGTTAATGACTTGTATCTACCTATTTTCGTTTGAGGAAAATACCCAGTACCTTCTAAAACGATGAAGAGTTTACCAAACCTGGTGACACCACAAGGAACTTACTTCAAATTTACTGAATTACTTCATCAAAATTCAAAGAACGTAATAAAACTAATTGTCATAATTAAATATTGGTACTTAAAATTCCGTCCGATTACGTAGCTTACCTTTAAAACTTTCTCGATCGTGATCCGAATTTTATTCAAATTAAACGCACAGATTTCGTACAGAAACGTCTGAAAAATGGTGGTTCTATAAAAAGATAAATCATTCAGAGAAGTAGGTAAACATTTAATTCTATAAGAGAATAATTTAACATTTTGATGTATATTTGAAAAAATACAATCCGATATTTTTTAAGAATATTATTAAAAGTGCTATCTTTGAAACATTACCATCTTTCTTAAGCACTTATTCTACAGGGATTCCCAAAGTGGGTTGACATAAACGAAAACTGATTTTGGGGGTCGACGAGGTCTAAATATCGACCCCTATTAATTAACACAAGTTCTTATTTGAAACTTTCAAGATACTGTATAAGTTGTGTTACGTGTACCAACTAGTTATAATAATGACTAATATTTTAGTAGGAAGTATCCATGTTGTACTTTATAAAAACTTAACAAGTCGATAAGCGTGCACAAGTTCGTACAAGATGGAAAACTCGGCAAGTCAATAAGCGGAATTTTTAATGTAATTTGGCTATGGGGGTCTGAGGTATCAGTTCATTTCGCAAAAGGGGTCTCTTGCCCAAAACAGTTTGGGAATCCCTGTTCTAATGTATGACGTATGTCCAGTATGTATTTTTCTGTCATCTCAGTGTTCACTTTTGTAACCAAATCATCTATATTTCAATCCATCATTAAATTTTCTTTGCCCATCCTCTTTTATCTTCAAACATTTTAAAAGTTCATGACTCTGTATCAAGAACCGATAAACTAATTAGACTCGACATATCGGAAACTTGGTTATAAAGCAAAGCAGACACATAGTACACAAATACACAACCTAGATACTAATACACAACACAGATACGAGTACACAACACAGGTTTATAGGAGCTCGAGGTACGCTAAAAGCGGCAATTGTTGCTAATTCAATTTCACCCTGGATCTAGGGGAAAACGTTTATTCTGATAGTGCATTTCTTTATTATAGATATATCTAGAAATACTAATACACCGGAGTTGTAGCATAGGTGCATCTAGCTGTTCTGAAAAAATGGAGTAGGCAGAGACGACATTCGATTCGATTCAATTTCTGGATAGTGCGTTTCTATAAATTTTATATATTTAACTATATAAGATTGTCACTATTTTAGAAAAATGTTGGGATTGTTTACTGAGTATTTAATTCTGTTATGTACCTCTACCGACACCACATTGTTAAGTATGCAATCTGCATAAGTTATTATGCTCACAATCCAATATATTATAATCAGCTAATGTCCCACTGCTGGGCGAAAGCCTCCCTCTCCTTCAGTATTTTCGGCCGACCGTCTTCGTCTTGGACTGTCGTGAATGCTGTGTGGAATGAATAAAAAATTATAGTGACGGTATAATGCAAAGATGATTTTTTTTGCCTAACTTGTTCGTCTGTACTCATGGGGAAAAACGCCTGAACTGCTTGACAAAAATATCATTTTGATTTGTAATTTAACCTGCTATTCTGAACGTTAAATTACTTGTATGTTTGCAAAAGGTCTGATCGGATTCTTACGAAAATAATAACACTTATAGAAGTCTAAGACTATGGCTTAGACTATGATTTTCATGTCGAAATAACGAATGGCTCCTGTCTTATAAAAACCAGCCAAATGCGAGTCGGACTCGTGCACGAAGGGTTCCGTACCATTATCGCAAAAATATCACGTTTGTTGTATGGGAGCTGGGAGCCCCACTTAAATATTTATTTTATACTGTTTTTAGTATTTGTTGTTATAGCGGCAACAGAAATACATCATCTATGAAAATTAGAACTGCATAGCTATCACAGTTCATGAGATACAGCCTAGTGACAGACAGACAGACAGATGGACCGCGGAGTCTTAGTAACGTTTTTACCCTTTGGGTACGGAACACAAATAAAAAAATAAGTAAATTTAAAACAAAAATGTATATTTTTTGTTCACTTCATAAGCAGTCGGATTTTTATTTTTAAATTAATATTTTTTATTCATACATCTTTTTAGTTATTTTTTTTTTCGAGTTACCTTAAAACCCTTCATTTTGATACCTACCCCACTCGTTGGGTTTGGAAGAAAAAAAAATACTGGTACCATCCGTCATAAACTGGCACAATATGGCGCTGAAAAGCCGCCATGTTTGTTTTTTTAACTTCGCCTATCTAAGAACACTTGGGCGGTCAAGACGTATGACGTTGTCTTAATTATATAAATCCGTGAAATATATGATGTATTAAACAATATTACATAGCATACAAACATACCATAGCATACATTTTATTAATTTATTAATTTCTTTCTCATCAGTCATATAATTGCAAACTAAGTATTTGCATGTTACTTTAATTAAAGAGGTGAGTTTTTTGTTTTTATGCTCACACCATAAATTATTATTATAATTGAACGAAAATAAACGTGAGGATTTGTAATTGGCTTTCTGTTAACTATGGTTTTCTTTTTTGTCTGTATTTATTAGCTGTAAGACCTCCATGTACTAAAATAAATAAATAATAAAAAATACCCAACAATCCTTTCCTTACAGTCGGGTAAAAACTTATTGATAGTAAAACGATGTAGTATCTACCTATCTGTCTAATACCTACTTACATTTAAAATGTGTTCCAATTTGCTGACTAAAAAATCCGAGCTCTCTTTCGTTGCCGACTGTACCAACCCTTTTATATAGCAATTTACAATCGCAACTTGCATATAAAACGCAAGTGATCACATTGGATCTTTAATTAATTGCTTTAATTAGATATACCCTGCTGGGACGCCAACTTATTAGCTTAGCTTAGTATCATGTGCAGTTGATTAACTTATTCTGAACATAATTTACTATAGTTCTGTATGGTCGATGAGTTTAACGAATTTGTCAATATTCCTTCATTAGGTATAGATGTCAGCACGAGTCGTTAGATACGCACAAATCGTTTTTTAGGTCTCTTTGGTTACCAAGCGGGACGCGGGGAACGTTTAGCACCGTTCCGAGCGCGCAAATGATTGTTTAGTTGACACTAGGATCGAATGGCAAATCGCGTCGCATCCACATTCCGATCGCTCTATATGGTGGTTGGTCAGTCCGGTCGCTATGCGCGAACTTACCCCCACTACGCCAAAAACTTGCCAAGTTACGTGCCGATAACTATATCTATAGGTGGGTCGCGGATAAATTTGAAAGAGAATTACCGCGGCCCTGGCTCAAGCAACTGAAGGAACACGGGTGGGTTTTAGTCAGTAAAAGTCTGATACCCCCTCCCGCTTAACCCTGAGCGGGAGAAGTCAATGGATGATTTACAAACCAAAAAAACTTGTCTATAGGTATCTAGGTTTCTATCATTAGGCACTAGGTATCCCGCTCAACTTACAATACCGGATTGTGTCAGCAGACTCGGAAGACGCAACATCCTACAACTAGATGCTTTGTAAGCAGTTGTATTACTAATAAGAGAGTTGCTCCTAATGTAGCTCTTACCTGCCAAATCCTCGTTCAACTCATCTGCTCAAAGTTTCCAAAATAAGCAAACAAAAAAAAGGTACTTCGCAAGGATTCCTAACTTTTTGGCAGCTATTGAGTCTTTGCATCAATATATGGGCCAAAATTGAGTGACGATTTCAACGTAACGCTAAGAAACTCAAGATGGTCCGTTAACGGCACGGTTACATCTCGGCAAGATGGTGCTGAGTGAAATTGGCTCTTTTTTGCGGTGAAAAGACACGCCTGTGTTTGAGAGCGGCATTAAACTTGACCAGATTGGTATAGCCCCATTCGGAGGCTGCCTCCAAGTACAAGTTCAAACGCTCCACCATGGCCTCGTGGAGGGCACGTATCAGACGCCCAGTAGTCCGTGCGTCGGACACGTGTCTCTCAGCATCAGTACAGTCTGCATACCTAAAGGCTTCAGCAGATCGTTTTTGTGCGGCAAGAACAAAATTGCTGAAAGCACCGATCCCTGAAGGACTCCGGCAGTAATATCCAGTTGGTCAGACGAGCAGCCTTCAATAACCACTCGGATGGACCGATCCCTCAGGAAGTCTCCAATCTGATCACATAGACCATCAGGCAGACCGAATGAAGGAAGCTTACCAATAGGGCTTGCGAGCCAGACTCTGTTAAAAGCCTTCGAAATATTGAGAGAGACGGACTATTATTCATGGTGCAATGTTTCATCAGCTTTCATCTTTTTTTCGAACTAAATAAATAATGCGCCTTTCAAGTTGTGGAAGCAATCAATATTATCGATCCAATTTGAATCACCCCAGTAACACAGTTTCAAAAACCAATCAACTACTCATAAAGTCGCAAAGTTGGTTACAACGCTATCTTTTGAGGGGTGCTAATATTACTATGAAAACATGCTACTTGAAGCTCAATTTTCAACACATTACCTACATTGTTGTATACAGTGACATCTGGTTTCATTTGGTGGTGGCATTTATTGCGCTAGTCGCGCCATCTTATGAGGGGATGTGAAACTTTACTTTACAAAAGTAGTGTATAGATGGCAGAAACGTCACTAGCGAACACAAAAGAGATTGGTTCGGAAGGTTGGGATGTACCGTACTCCTTGTTTTATATATAAACTAGATATGCAAAATCTAATAGATAGCGCTACTGTTACACTGAATGTTAAATAAATTAACTGTTCTTTCGGCCTTCAATGTAGTCGCGATAGTGCAGACAAAACTTTTCAGAGTAGTATTAAATATTTTATTATGTCCTTCCGCATTTTTAGAAGTGTTTCTAGGTCAGTTTTTTTCGCTTTGAGTTAAGGTTTGCACGGTAGGCCGTCGGTTAGTTTGGCTCGCAAAGCCAGACTCTGTTAAAAGCCTTCGAAATATTGAGAGAGACGGACTATTATTCATGGTGCAATGTTTCATCAGCTTTCATCTTTTTTTCGAACTAAATAAATAATGCGCCTTTCAAGTTGTGGAAGCAATCAATATTATCGATCCAATTTGAATCACCCCAGTAACACAGTTTCAAAAACCAATCAACTACTCATAAAGTCGCAAAGTTGGTTACAACGCTATCTTTTGAGGGGTGCTAATATTACTATGAAAACATGCTACTTGAAGCTCAATTTTCAACACATTACCTACATTGTTGTATACAGTGACATCTGGTTTCATTTGGTGGTGGCATTTATTGCGCTAGTCGCGCCATCTTATGAGGGGATGTGAAACTTTACTTTACAAAAGTAGTGTATAGATGGCAGAAACGTCACTAGCGAACACAAAAGAGATTGGTTCGGAAGGTTGGGATGTACCGTACTCCTTGTTTTATATATAAACTAGATATGCAAAATCTAATAGATAGCGCTACTGTTACACTGAATGTTAAATAAATTAACTGTTCTTTCGGCCTTCAATGTAGTCGCGATAGTGCAGACAAAACTTTTCAGAGTAGTATTAAATATTTTATTATGTCCTTCCGCATTTTTAGAAGTGTTTCTAGGTCAGTTTTTTTCGCTTTGAGTTAAGGTTTGCACGGTAGGCCGTCGGTTAGTTTGCCGACGGCTGCTGGCTGCTCCCCTACCATGACGTGTCAAAACTATCATCGTACGACAATGAAAAAGGGACAGATATATACAAGACATATACGTCTGTCCCATGCAAAATGAAAATAATCTTGCTTTAAGAGCTTATGTAAGTATCGCTACGGAAGGACATCTGCAAAATGATTGGCATCGCCGCTGCGTTGTTACCGTAGAGACAGGGCTAAATCGTCTCATTATCATCGTCGTCATCATATCAGCCGAAAGACGTCCATTGTTGGACATAGGCCTCCCCCCAAGCGTCATCACATTGGCCGGTCCCGTGCGTCTCATTTTCCTTTAATTACACAGGCTCCTAAACAAAGATTACGCACTACGTCCGATCCATGCCCGTGAAATTTCGGTACCAAAGTAGCTATAGTACTTCTTGTAGGCACACGCACTACATCCGAACTCTATCCGTGATAATCTGTCACAATTCAGAACATTTTGAACTCGAATCACGGGCGTGTAGTGCGTAAGCGCCCTTACCCTTTAAACTGGAACATAGCAATGCTGTTGAAGAAATAGGAATGGTGCTAGTACTACCCTGGACAAGATACAAAAAGGATTATTTGCCTGCTATTCCACTGCTGGATATAGGCGTCCCAAAATTCCTTAATAATAGTTTTTCCCGAGCCAGATCTCATAGTACACGTTCAAGATATCTGACCACCACTTTCTGGGCCAACCCTGACGGTGCCTTCCGTCTTCAGGAACCTATTGCGCGAAGACTCTGTCCAGCGGTCACTGTCCATTCGATTGACGCATACTATAAATAAAGAGTTTACTGCTTGTTTCCGAATGTCATATCCCCAATGGCTAATTCCCCGAAGTCATCAGATCGAACCTCCGAATCGCCGAAATACCATAGCATCGATGTACCACAATTTTGAATAGCCATTAGATCGAGCGTCCGTTTCGCCGAAAAGCCATTGCAACGATAGTTCTATGTATCGAATGTATATTGGCTCGATTTGCCAGTAAGTCGAAAGTTATTCAACCTAAATTATATTATTTTATTTTTTATTATTGACATGTTTTAAATTAAATAATTATTGTAATTCCAATGAACTGCCACTTAATCTTGTTATACTTATTATTATTTTGAGTTGTATACCTTTGCATGCCCACACATCACATCATCATCAGCCTTTTAAAGTTCCCACTGCTGAGACTCCTCTCATAGAGGAAGTGGGCTATAATCCACCACGCGGGCCCAGTCCGTTTTTGGTTCTAGGACATGCCGGTTTCCTCACGATGTTTTCCTTCACCGTTTTGAGAGCAGTGGTGATGAAATAAATTACACAAAGTAAACGCCTCAAATCGGGTGTAACGCCTGCTCGGGTTCGAACACACGACCTACAACTCGTAAGTCGGGACCGTAACCACTGGGCCACCACTGCTTGCATGCCCATGTGACGGTAAAATATGGAGAACTTTATTTTAAAAACACCTATGTACTCTACCCATGTTTGCAAAGAAATAAATGATTTTGATTATGATTAAAATATTCAAAAAGACTAAAAGAAGGAATAAAAAAACCGGGTTTAATCAACTGAATTTTATAGATAACCTGTTTTCCCTCATCACAAACTTTCACGTTTCATCTTAGTAGGAAGGATTTGGTATCAATCCATCTCATTTTCAAAGACTGCATTTTCTATATAAAACTGCACATGGGAGCTATATTTAATAACGACGTTTTGTAATTACCATATTATAAACATAGATAACAGATATTCTGATGCACAGATATAATTAATAATTATGATGATGTATTACAGTGTTCTACAGAGTGTAGTGAAAAGGTGTACTCATATTTAAAAAAACTTTTTACATAAAAAATACAACCGACTTCCAAATAAAAACACTACAAAGTGAAAAATAACTTCAATTTCGGAAGTCGGTGTTTTACAGAGTGTAGTGAAAAGGTGTACTCATATTTTTAAACCTTTTTTACAAATAATACAACCGACTGCCAAATAAAAACACTACAAAGTGAAAAATAACTTCAATTTCGGAAGTCGGTGTTTTACAGAGTGTAGTGAAAAGGTGTACTCATATTTTTAAACCTTTTTTACAAATAATACAACCGACTGCCAAATAAAAACACTACAAAGTGAAAAATAACTTCAATTTCGGAAGTCGGTGTTTTACAGAGTGTAGTGAAAAGGTGTACTCATATTTAAAAAAACTTTTGTACAAAAAAATACAATCGACTTCCAAATAAAAATACTACAAAGTGAAAAATAACTTCAATTTCGGAAGTCGGTGTTTTACAGGGTGTAGTGAAAAGGTGTACTCATATTTTTAAACCTTTTTTACAAATAATACAACCGACTGCCAAATAAAAACACTACAAAGTGAAAAATAACTTCAATTTTGGAAGTCGGTGTTCCTGTTTCCGCTTCTTCGTTTTTTGTTTTGGTATTTAATGGACCAGTTCTATAGTGAGGTAAGGAAGGTACTATAATGCCCAAAGTGATGCCAGAATAAATTATCCCAATAACATGAAACTAGAACTAAACCGGCGAAATGAGAGTATACCAGAGTGATCTGTTCACACCTACGTACCCACTTAGAGCGTACCAGAGTGACATTATGTTATGAAATGATTTAAACAATAAACAGGCATGCGATTGCAGCAATCCCGAGTGATTTACCGTCATTTATTGAAGAGTTCTGTTGTATATCTCCTAATTTCTTCATCAGATCTTGATGAAATTTATATGAGAATGCATGACAAGCACCAGATTTAAATAAAAATAAATGATCTATATCGGTTCACCTAGTAAAAATTTCTGAGGTAACACACATAAAAAATAAAATAAAAGAATACCGTCGAATTGAAAACCTCTTCCATTTTGAAGACGGTTGAAAACTGCTTTTGCATTGACTTAAACAACTTTATTGAAGGAAACAATTGTAGGTTCCCAAATAAAATTGTATCTACTAATATGTAATGTACAAATTTTGATCAGCTTATGATAACTTTGTACTGATATATAATGTAATCAATGATAATAATCATTTTTATTTTTGTTTTTATTTTTTGGTTAGCCTTGAATAAGTTGCTGATTTCCATGGGCAGAAGTAGTCCGTTAAATATGATTAGACCTTGGCGTTACACCCTGTGTAATGTTTCGAAGTCTCTGAGATCGGGCCAGATTGTCAGGGGATGGGTAATTTTTTTTTCTTGCGGTTTATAAGATACCTTATTGTATGCAGTGCAATGCAACTTTGTGTGTTACATCGTTTATAATTACCATCTTTATAAAAAGACACGCCTCTGCTATGAACCATCGGGAAAGTTAATATTAACCAGAAGTAGTACGAAGAAATAATGAATTGTGATTTGTGTACCAATTCAGGAATCCCCAAAATCCCTGTCTTGAATACGGATCAGATCAAGTGCACAAACTTTTATGTGCAGAGTTTCTTAAGTGAAATATGCACAAATAGTATAAACAAAATTGTTGAATTAGTAAAAGTAAAGGATCAATATTGGCTTAGTAGGCGTTTCGGCCGCTGAGTTTCGTCCGATCCGGTCGAAACAAGAATTTCATTATTATTAATATTTTTGAGTGGTGTTTTGCCATTGCGGGCCCGGAGCCAGACATGTCGATCAACCATCTAAAATATCCTTTAAGGTTTCCGACAAAATGCAGCACCAAATCCAGTGTTGACATATCGAAAGCAGGAATGTGAAACTACCGGATATCCGAATTGAAAATCTAACCGTAACCGTAACTGAATCCGATATAAAGGTTTCGGCGTGTAAATGAGCGACGGAAGTTTTGATAAGTTTTTCAGCCCGGCCGAGCCGAAACACAAGCCACGCGCGTCACTGGTTGCGTCGTGCAAGTACCAAATTATAACTTAGAAATAAAGTCAAATTATTAACAGTTTGTGTTATACTTTTACAATTTAATACAAATCTAATATCCGTAACCGAAATTATCCGAATCTAACGGGTAATACAAAATAATTTCATATTCGTAACCGTATCCGAAACCGGTATAATATTATTTCTATATATGTATCCGTATCCAAATCCGAAAGGTCATATCCTTAACATCACTGACCGAAAGTACACTTCGGATTCTTATTCCTTTTTCCCAATCTCTCAATCAAAGCATAATTAACACTGCAACCCGGGTGCTTAGCCTAGCGTCGCGATTTGCATAATAATTGCATGCGTCCAACCATCACGACTTGTAGGAAGTGCAGCAGATGGGCACAAATGGCGATGGAGCCTGAATATGCATGTATTATGTGCAACCATTGTTTTATGTGTGTAGTTCTATTGTGTATGGGTGGGTTTTAATTATGTAGTGTTTGAAGTTGATAAAGATCATAAATTTATAAATATGTAATTAGGTAGGTATAGGTCCAATCATGAGCTCGCATAAATACTTCCCATTCATTGTTTTTCTTCTTCCAATTCATTCTCCGGCTTTGCCTCGGCGTTTTTCTGGCTTACAGGAGTTGTAGTGATTTGGAAATAGTGCGGAGGGATTGTCCCAAAAAAAATACTTGCCATATGAATTTTGGTAGTAACTGTTAACTTATTTGCAGATAAAGTTGAATAACGCAGATCTACACTGGAGTTTCTCTTGCTTTACAGATGCTTATACCGACAATCTTTTTTTTAAATAATCGATTTCTTCACTTCCCCATAGCCTTCCAATATTCTTTGAATGTTACCTTCTCCGGCCAATCCGTCAAAATTAACTTAAATAATGCTTTCAGTTCCTCTGTGACACACATTCTAGGTCCTTGAGATCATCGGAGAATCTAAAATTGAGTATTCGTATGCATTCCACTTCCTTCTTTGACAAATCTTTTACGATTCAAGCAGCTCGGTTGTGGAATGTATTACCTATTGAAATAAGACTTGCTCAAACACTGCCAACATTTAAGAAAATGGTAAAAGAGCATTACCTTTCACTATAGTTTGTATTCTTTTCTCTAGCATTTCCTTTCTCTGCCATATATTTGATATTTATTAGTCATTATATAGTATTGCATATATGTATTTTTTTATTATGTGTAAGTAATATTATTTATGATATTTGGTACACTGAAAGCTCTAAATTCATATCCTCTTGTTCAGTACATCCAAAGGTTGTCTGTATGAGATTGCCTAGTGCGATAAGACCGCCCGTTGTACACTTATTTTTGTAAATGTTTGTCTTGTATGTTTTTGTGGTGTACAATAAAGTATATAATCAATTAAAAACACTATTCTAAATCGTCACACCAGCGTCTCTTAGGCCTGGCTCGGTTACGACGCCCGTCCACAGACACCCAACGTGTGAGGATCTTGGCACATAGATCCTGATGCATCCTGCAAGTGTGACCCACCCAGTCTTGTAATACGATGGCAAGTGTAAAACTACCTAGGTATAAGTAATTGTCTGTGGCACACCCGCTGCTAAAAATAGGCCTCGAAAAGACGCACACTAATTATTCTGTAGAGCCTTGATTCGAATGTCTCTCATTTCTTTCGCACGTCCAGAAAGGCTTAATACAAAGCCAAGGTTACTAAAGCCAATTCTTGATCATGGAATAACCATACTGATTAATTATTATTAAAGGTCTGTGCTGTCTCTCCAGTGCCTCCTTCACAGTCTACTGCAATGTTAGGCAAGCCGTTGTAGTTTGCTGGCACTTGGGAACGACTGAGAGATATTTTTTCACACTGAGGTAAGTGTAACAACCCTGACAACGGACGCCACCGCAACGAGTCAAAAATTCGAAATTAATTTTGGGAAAAAATATCCGGTGTTGGGAAAATCAGTTCTTAATAGTTTAACATTGAATTATTACAGTCTTAACTGTTCTATAATGACAATCACTTTCACTAATGAAGGCAGTGCAAGTGACCGAGCCCCTTACCACCGCAACGAGCGTAAGCCTGTTAGCACGCTCAGTTGACGAGAGGGCTGCTAAAGGGACAGTTTCAGAGGACAGAGGGATTCAATGGCCATTGTTTTGTTATTGTTTGATACAGTGTTATTTATTGTTGTGCAATATAAGCGATATTGGTCGAGCTGTGGGTGATATTTGGATGTTGTTATATAGCAATGATAAGAGTAAGTACTTACTGACTCCTGAATTTCTGAGCGAACCTATGGTTGTCAAATTGATGATTTTAAAGTTTCTTCTGGCACTTCGCAATTGGATGGTCCTCTAATCATCGGATTAAGCCTGTCCCCGGGCCGGAAAACAAATCACCGCTCCGTAATGCAAAATCTTTGTGAGACCGAAGAATGGAAAGTTTATATGAAACTTTTTATTCCTTGGACATATTTGCATGAAATTTTGTGTGAATTGAGTACGGCAAAAATAACGATTTACAGCGTTTTCCAAAATTCGACCCTTAAGAGGGTAAAATAGGGGATGAAATTATTAATAAAACGCCCAGGCCTAACCCTTAGGGCTAGAAACTTAAAATTACGGACACTTATTCCTCTTCTAACGTAGGCATCCACTAAGGGAGAATTTTTCAAAATTCATAGGGTATGTAAATTTATATGGCACTACTCTGTACCAAATATTATCCAGATCCATTCAGCCATTCTGAAACATCCATCCATCCAAACTTTCGCATTTTTAATAATACTATAAAGAGGTAAATATAAGTTATAAAAGGAAAAGTTTGTCAGGTTGTAGGGGGTAATACCTGGATCTACAGAAACGATTTAAAAAAAAATGTCATGGAGATAGTTTGAGACCCTGGGAAGGGAATAGGATAATTGTATTTCCTTGGTATGACAAAACACTTTTTACGCGGGCGAAGAAGCGGGCAGAAGCTAGTGCAGGATATGAGAGCAGATAAAGCTACTACAGATCACGGAAACCTTTACACCCCTGCCTTCTATGGAATTTTTCAACCTACATTTTGTTGACTAAAGCGAAAAAAATTGAGGCTCAAAATATCGTATGCAAGGGTGAGCGTCCCGTGTCAAAGAGTTATCCCACCCTTAAAACAAAGACAAGAGCAAGCGAAGCGAGCTCGATTTTTTTTTCACGTTTTGTTACGTTGCCAACTTATGCAGAAAAGTCCGTTTGTCCGTTTTTTTTTATCTTTGGGGTCCCCAAACAACTCAAAACTGCCTTGCTTAGGTTTTGTTTAACTTATCGAGATCTGGAGGCCCCCAGGACAGGAGCGGATCGCCCCTCTAATTCCCCCCCCCTTCCCCCCTTAGTTCGCCAGAGAAATAACGCAAATTCAGATCGAAGTGATAAGGCCTTCAAGCATTTATATGTCTGCTGTGTCCAACAGTCGATGTAGGCTGATGCAGTGCCTGATGAAAACATTACCAGAAACACTTCAAAAGTTTAGCTTGGCCTTGCATGCGCAGTATAACCACCGTAGATACGAAAAACCTAATGACAGATGTCAAAAATGAAAAAAGAAATGTCCCTTTTTTTAGAGAAAATTTAATATTAAGTGTTTTCTTCGTAACTTAATAGACTTGGTTATGCAACTCAGTCGTGTTGCATAACCAGCAGGCAGGCAGATTAAACTGCAATTAAAAAGATGATGGATCATAAATTCATAAACTGCGAACAGTAAGCCCGCCATACTATTCGCAACTACTGCAACTCCCGAAAGCCAGAATCAACAGGGGCAACCACTTGAAAAGCGTAGAGGCAATAAAGCTCGACAAATCCCGGCAAAATCGTTTCAAAAGTCTTGGATCCAGCTGCAGAAATACTATCAGACGTAATTTAAGTAAATATGATATTGTAGCCTTATATGTGCCCTAATGAAATAGTAGATTATTAACCAAGGGGATAAAGCCTTCTGTCGCGGGTGACGATTTAAATCGCGAGCGTAACGAAGGACTCGAGGTTTACTCCCGAGCGTAGCGAGGGTGTTAAAATCTTAAATCACGAGCGAAGCGAGGGATTTAAGACGATGTATTTGAAGAAAACAAAAACGCGGCAAATACCTAGACTATTTTTTTTTTGTCGCAAAAGCAAAGGCATCAAGCTCATACGGCCTCGTCGGTTTTCATAATTTTATTTAATAATCATAACTGCATAATAAATGCGTATTCCTTTCTCAAAAATATGTATAATGCTTTATATACAAACTCAATGGTGTAAACACAGATGTAGTTCAGTATAAATTTCGGTAAGTATTCCAAATTTAAATCACATTCTCCCCCTAGAGGATGAATGAAATTCAGTACAATTTTCTTTCCCTGTTTTTAACAGATTAAAAATGACTATTGTTATGTTCGCTTTTTGTGGCATAGTATGTCACTTTTTTGAGCAAGTGGTACGAAATAGCTATTTATGCAACTGTTACGTTATGGACGGTCTTTTAATACGAGTGCCATTTTTCGGTACAAGCGTAGCGCGTACCGAAATAGGTGGGCACGAGTTATTAAAAGGCCAATAACGTACAGTTGCATACAAGATTTTATCTACGAAGGAAGGAATAAAACACAGATATAGACAAATAAGTATTTCAGGAAGTGTGTTTAAGTATTTCATTTCTCTTACATGTCTTGATTTTTCTGGTAGTAAATTATTTGTAGCCGCAACTGCTCTATTTGTTATATCTGGTGTAGTATTTTCACACTTTTCACTTGATGTTGAAGACATTTTTAATAAAATTTGAAATAAAATTTCACTCAGAAATTTTTTCGCGCGTCCACTTTATTTTTAATTTTTTTTATTTATTCTTTATTAGGTATAAGGCAAACATCTTGTAGCCGCAACAGCCAAATAGTATGCGATAATTTTGTTCTAAACTTGTTCCATTTTTAAAAACATCATTTACATTGTCTCGATTTCGAAGTAATACTCTAGGTACCTGGCTGTATGTTCAGAATGTCTTTGCTTGTGTTTTAGAATTTATGACGATTCGCATAATGCAACCCGATGTCGTTATGGGTATCATAATGCAACCGCTGTCAATTTTATAATTCGAATATAACGAAACCGAAGTAGATAAAATATATTTTCACACCACCTGCTCGAAAACGTCAAATTATATGCCAAGCAACCGTGGCCGGGGGCACAGCCGGTCAATAATGTTGTACTGGATTTCATTATGACCCGCTGGTCAATAATGTGATTTGAATTTGGAATCTCACATGCTCAGCTAAATTGGCAGTATAATACTAACAAACACCCTTTGGTGCCAGAAAGAGGTAAGCTATTCTCGATACCCTTACTACACGTGGATGATATTCTCGATTTCCTACAAAATCATAACGACTGCTTCTTCATATCGTTGCCATGTTTTCGAAGACATAATATTGTAAGAATAATTAGATAACTGCGAACCATTTTTTAAAAGGAATGGAATAACATTAAAACTGGCATTAATAATAACAAATACCGTACCGCGCAGTAATACCGTAATAGTAATTGGCTGTAACATTAGTTAATTTATTTTAAGTAAACTGCGCAAAGATTGCTGTGGATTTTGTGATTAAATAAATAAATATTAAAACCTTTCTGTACTACAGTCGATTTATCACATTTTATCAAGTTCTAAATATGTTATTCTTACTGTTTGTTTATTTAATAAACACTTTGTTTTTCGTACTATGGCTATTATTTTCTCACAGTAGGTGTAAAAAGTAGATTATCCTCCTCTGGGCTAAAGGTGTCTTTGCCTTGGGCTAGCTTGAATCCCTCGCTGCATTCAGGATTCTTGTATTAATTAACTCCCTCGCTTTGCTCGTGAGTTAAATCCCGAATCCTTCATTGCGCTCGAGATTCAATATGACGCCCGTGACATAAGACACAACTTTAGCCCCTCGGTGCATAATCTACTATTAAACTTATGTTTAATAAATAATAAGTATAAGTTTATACTAGCGATAGCGATTTTTGTGGGATTCACTTGAAGGTCATCCTTCAAGTGAATCCAAGATATTCTCTCAAACACTTACCTGTCTATAGTAAGTATGACCTCCAAGTGAATACCACACACATCGCTATCGCTACGATAGCATGGAAGTGGCATACGGACCACTCTCGACCGCGGCCCGTCGACCGAGTGGATTGCAGGTCAATTGATGATATTATCTCAAACACTTACCTGTCTAAAGTAAGTATGACCTCCAAGTGAATATCACACACATCGCTATCACTACGATAGCTTAGAACTCACATACGGATCACTCTCGACCGCGGCCCGTCGCCCGAGTGGATTGCAGGTCAATTGATGATATTATCACAAACACTTACCTGTCTAAAGTAAGTATGACCTTCAAGTGAATATCACACACATCGCTATCGCTACGATAGCTTGGAAGTCGCATACGGATCGCTCTCGACCGCGGCGCGTCGCCCGTGAGGATTGCTGGGCAATTGCGTACACGCTGCGTTGAACGTCGCGTCACACAGTGTGGAGAAGGCTTCTTTGAAGATGTAGGTTTTTATAGGTAGACAAGACCAGAACAAAAACATGTAC
Organism: Orthosia cruda; assembly: GCA_964057195.1. Taxonomy (NCBI): domain Eukaryota; kingdom Metazoa; phylum Arthropoda; class Insecta; order Lepidoptera; family Noctuidae; genus Orthosia; species Orthosia cruda. The sequence goes on along the minus strand of OZ059834.1, from coordinate 29,031,830 downwards.
GCAGTTCACACGGGTAGAAGTGAAACTTTCAAAAATATTCTATCTCGTTCTCTTGCACGTTAAATACCACAAATGGTGAGATTTTTTCGTGAAAATCTAGGAATACCTGGAATGTTTTGGGTTACATATCTGTGGTATTTTTTGTTGTGTGAAAGTGTGTTACTATACGCCTGAATTTGGGTGGAAGAGGACTCGTTCGTTTTGTTAGAACAGTCTGCTTAAAAAAAATATACCTATAGGGAGAACTTTTTCAATTCCTCAGTATTCACTAAGGGAAATATATATATATATTAAATTACTGTAAAAGGCCCAACTGCGGTAAAACCTAGGATTTACCGGTAAATCCTAAGATTTACCAAGTCATACAGGTAAAGTCCCGAAACGATCTTTGATAATCGCTAATTTCGGACTTTTACTAGCTATCACACGATAAATCTTAGGATTTACACACTATGATACGAAATGATGAGAACAATAAAGGACTGATTGATTAGTTTTAAGTACTTATTAACAGCAAAATTCTAACTTTATTTAAAAACATTTTCGAAGGTTTTCAAAAAAAAAATTTAGATTCATTTTGGTATTTTTTTAATCATGTTCGAAAATTACAGACATGACATGTTTTCAACATTTAAAAGTCTCTGAGGAAATCCATAGAGACACGGACACGGTAAGTGTGATTACTGGTTAACGCCCAAATAAGCGATTATCATAAATTATTTCGGAGTTTTACCGGTGAGACTTGGTAAATCTTAGTATTTACCGATAAAGCCCAGATTTACCGTATTCTTGGCTTTTACAGTAGATAACTTTTTTATGGTAACAATATGGAGGAAATAACCTAAAAATAAATTATTTGGTGCTTTGTTTATTTTCACCACTTATTGTTAATGTTTATGTTCAAAGCTTCTATTGAGGTGTAATAAACTCATCACCCAAAAACGACGGCTCACAGTGGTAACACTGTACAAGCAAACGTCAGCTCATTACACAAAATTAAAAACAAATTGTCAAATTTTAGCACTCTAACAAACCAAACTAAAACTCCAAAGCAAAAGTCCTTCAAAAAGATCGTTCTCCACACTAAGTTACCCCCAACTTGCCTTATTGTAGGTACCACGGCAAATTGAGCAGTAAAGAGGACGCGTAAGCACCCACTTAGATGAAAACAATCTCGGAATCTCGGACGGCTAAAACAACTGTGCTAGACCAAACCTATCGAATATTTGAGAATTTTGTAGATTTTTTTTACATTTTAAGAAAATATCATCTTTATTATTATGGGGCTTATTAAAAATTGTGATGCCAGCTCTTGACCTTAACCTCGCCTGAAGGAAAGCGAAGGATGAAGTGAAGAAAAATCGAAGTACATTTTCTAAGCAAACTAGCTTTTTAAAACAATTCATAAGGTCCTTTATAAAAACAAAGAAATAAATATCACCACTAAAAAAGAAAAAAACGAACGCGCCGCGAAACAAAAAGGCATCATTCCATTAAAAATCGTACAAAACAAAATTCAAATTGGGAAGCGCGCGAAAACGAAAATTTGAAGCGCATCGATTGGCTGAAAACGGCCCGTGGTTACATGCCATTGGTCAAAGATAATATTTGTGTGACTAACAGTTTTGTGCGGGGGAGATAACCAAAACCCGACCACAAATGTTGACAGAAGCTTACAAGCTACAACACAAGCGAAATTAAACTCAGTCACCTAACATTATAGTAGCTTTTTGCATAGTTCTTCGGGTATAGTTGGACCAGAAATGACGAGTGCGCGATGAAAAGAGATGGAAAATTGGACGCGAAAGCCTTTTTGTCGGTTGCAGGAGGGAGATCGGTTATTTATTAAAGGGTTCCATTACATGTTCTTAAAATAAAAGAGACTAAAAAAAAACAAAAGCAGTATTCTCTTTTTAATTTTTTTCTGTTAAGAGAGTGGTCTCTGTTGAAAACTCGCAAGGATTTATTATGAATATTGATATCATACTTGGAAGAAAAAAAGAACAAAAAGCACCAAAGGGCAAGATTATTTGTGTTCTATTTCACATTAGTACATATTCTATTTGCTTAATAGGGGAAAAACAAGAGTAACTCAAGGTTCAAAAATATACCAACAAGCCAACAAATTACGAAACCAAATAATTTAGTATCTTAAGTCAAAGCACAAATTGGACATCACAAAATGCTACGCTCTCTGAAAAACCATTGCCGCAATGTCTCTTTAAACTAAAAAAATACAAAACTTTCTCATTTAACTCAAACTAATATAGCAATACAAAAATCAAGTGTCTATGTTTCAAAACCTTCGATAATAATTTTAATGATGAAAATATGCTACCTACACAGCCATATCAAGTTATCTCTCTACGCCACTCATAACTGCCAAACCACTCAAAGTAAAGATATCGGCATAAATTAAACACATCATTAACATAACCAACCCCTTATTTCGTGAAATAATTTTATTATAATAGATAATTTAAAACTGCCCAAGTTCACCCCACCACTGGTGGGGGTTAAATGAGGAAGGGGCGGAGCGCGAATTAAAGCTACACAATATAAATCTGTGCGTCTCTTTCGCACAAATGAGCAATTCTAATAGCAGTAAGCGGCTTACAATGCATGTTGACACTCTCTAGTATTGCCATCTCGCTTTGACCCGGGCTTATGGCAATAGAGTCGTTTCAATGGCCCTTCATAGTTATAAAGGTATAGACAAGCATTGGAGGTCCACGTGAGATTTTGTAATCAGTGAATTGGCGCCTTTCACAAGTAGAGGCGCAATGTCCGCGCGTTTGACAGTTTGACGTTTCGTTTGGCGGGAAACATTATTGTGTGTTGACAGACACGCGGAGGTGCAAAGGCATTGCGTTTATACAGCCAACGTTGATACTGTGAACTTTTTGATAATATACTAGTGATGTTAAAAGCGGCCAGTTGAAGATTGTTTTAGTTATTGCTTGTGCAATAACTTGGATTTTTTTGTAGGAAGTAATTTAAGGTAAGATAAGTTATATTAATATAAGAGTTATATAAATATATATCTAATACCTATCTAGTTAAGCATTTTACAAATATTAATAAATATCTCAGTGCAAACAGAAATCGAAACAATTTTCTATTTTTTTTTCCAAAAATCTTTTAACTAAATAATTATAAAAGACTAAAACCTGGCAGAAAGCCTTAGTGCGTCAAATTACATAAACTTCGAAGGAAAAGTCTTATTATAATACTATTTAATTATAGAAATGCGTAACTAAGCATTTAAATCTTCGCTACAATTAATATTCAAACATTATTCTTATTTTCCTCCGGATCCGGGCCACTCACGAATACATACGGTCTCTGAAAAGTAAAAACATTGTATTAGTTAATTTAAAGAAGACAGATTCTTATTGGAAAGAATGCAATAACAAGTAAAATTTAAAAGAAAACCTAACATATTTTCTTGCGTGCTTCATAATTTATCTAGCAAAAGACACCCTTCGATCGACAATCTATTATAACAGGTAATTATTAAACAATTTCTTGAAAACACCCGATTCAAACAGTAAAACGTATTTCATACTTTAAGTAAACGTACTACATAACTTTTGAACGGCTGAATCGATTTTCATCAAATATAAGAGCTCTATCGATAAAATCACCTTAAAAACATCGAAATCAAAATCGGTTCATCTGTTGTGGAGCTATGATGCCACAGACAGATACACAAACACACAGGTACACACGTCAAACTTACAACACCTATCAATCTGCCAAGCCTTTTTCCAACCATGTTAGGATCGGCTTCAAGTCTTACCGAATACCGCTGTGTACCAGTATCTTAAAAGGAACATCTACCTTTCTGACCTCCACAACCCAGTAACTAGGGTGTTCCCTAGTTACCCCATAGCAAGATGGTATTGAAATCCATCTACGTCAAAGACCCTTTTGACATATCCATATATACTCTTGTGCTCATAAATACAAGCGCATCATCAGCCTTATAATATTACCATTGCTGGTACCAGGAATCCTCTGTGTGAGAGAGGTAATAGACCTTAATCCACCACGCGGGCACAGTGAGGATTGGTGAATGCCACACGTCTTCGAAATTTTGGTTCTACGACGTGCCGGTTTCCTCACGATGTTTTCCTTCACCGTTTTAAGAGCGGCGGTGATGAAATATTTTACACAAAGTAAAGCGCCTGCTTGGTTTCGAACTCACGACCGTAAGTCGGGGCCGTTACCACTGGGCCACCACTGCTCAAGCTTACAAGCACACAAGCAAGAAATAAAAGAAAATCAGAATGAATATTGCACAAAATACCTGCCGTGTTACTTCTACTTTTCATAACAAGCCTAAAAAAATAATTTTAATATAAGTAGCAGAATTTTCCGTAGGTATTACATACCTATATTTTATATCACCGAATTATTGCAGACACCGTCAGCATATAATTATTCTTGCGAGATTATAAATTCTCGATTTATTGTTTTTTTTTTTCAACTAAACCATTTATAGGACTTTTGGATTGCCAACTAAAATGAAGCTAGTTGCTCATTCGCAAGTGTCTATGTTCTATGTTATGGGGTTTGATTGCCGCACTTAGTCCTTCAAATGGACCGTTGTGCGTGGGCCATGGCGGCCGTTGGGTGGATTATTCCAACCAGCCCACCTCCCTCCAGAAGCTAATTAGGGCTCCTGGTTCGCAAGTATCAGTAGGTCTCTATGGAGAAGAACGTGCAAGAAATTCCACGGACAATCTTTTCCATCAATAAATTGTAATTACAAAGTATTTGGTTACATCATTCTTGTTGATTAAATTCATTGTGAACAGAACATTTCAACTACAATAAATCCTATCCAAGTTCTATAAAATTACCCTTGTCTTATTGAGAAGAAAGTGTTCAATCAAACGCGATTTACTAAGCATTACTGTGTTTGCAATAATACACTGATATAAACATAATACAAGTTACCATCACCAAACAAAATCTTGGACAGTCATGGTTACTATGGCTTACAATAAATAGCTAACCCCCGATTGCTGAATTAAACATTTGAAGTTGATCAAACTAACCTGAAAACCTGTCTGAGTTTGACAACCCCAGATACTCTATTCAGAAATCGGCTCTTTACGGAAAATAACTAAATCAACGTTATTTGCATCAGCGCAATGGTTGTTGCTCTCAGTCTGAGGGCAATCGCTTTCAAAGCCTACATTTCGTTTGTAAGCATTTTCTACGCCTTTCAACGGATTCGAAATCTCTACTTCAAGGTAGTATATGCCAGTCCAAGGTCATTGATATTCATTTTTAACTTTTTCATCATAGTTGTCGCTGATAGAAAATATCACTTTATCTATGCCCCAAAAGTTTGTCATTTCGAACCCTAAAAGACTAGCCAAAATGTCCGCTAGCATCATTATCTAGGTAATTTGTTAAACGCACAAGAAGTACGTAAGGCTCGTAGCAGGTGGCGTTCTGTAGTTTCTGCCTACACCCATGGAAAAAAACGTGAGTTTCTGTATGACGTACTTCTGTACGTAAAAGTGCTATGTTAGGAACTTCACCAGAATCTACTGTATTGGAAACACCACATTTTATTATAGCCACAGATATATTGAAAACTACCGATTTAAGATGTGGTTTATTCTATTTGAAATTATTTGTTCATAATATATCAAAATTCGATAATCTTGCAAGATTTATTTCAAATTTACGGTGATTGCAATTATCTGGTGACATTCCTATCAGCACATAGATACTCTAATGAGAACAAGCACTATACCCGCAAAGAGCACAGATTTCAAATTTTCTCATACAAACAGATTTTTAACAAAACTATTCTTCACAGTTATCTCCATATCTTTCATCATAATTTGCTTAGAGGTTTAGCAATGTTTATGAACGGATTGATTTGTAATTTCGAATTAAGGTTCCATAGACTCATCAACATTTCAGCCCGGCGTCACTCACCGCTGGCTCTTGTCATGCATTAAATATAACCAGCTTAAAACTTTCTCACAGCTGGGATACTGGCCACTGACTCTCACGCGGGCCCAGTGCGGGTTGGTGGATAATTGTATATCAATCACATGACTTCGATTTTTTGGTTTTAGGACATGCCGGTTTCCTCACGTTTTCCTTCGCCATTTTGAAAGCAATGAAGGTGAAAGTTCATTCTGAAGGCTTTCGTAATAAGATACCGAAACCAATCCCGGCAATACCGTTGAGTCTTTAAAAACGCTAACTAACCAAATACTTTAAAAGTCATTAATGTTACGTCCACAGACCGCCGGCTGCAACCATTATGCAAAAGATGATTAGTCCTTTAAATTCTACTAATCCATATTGCGAAAGTTACTATGTCAGTCTGTTTGTTTGTTATATTTTCACACTCAATCTACTTAGATAGATTGGACCTTGGAGAAAATATAGGATTATTTTTATCCTGTACTTTCATTTAGGATAATTGTCGATTTACACGCTAGTGACACCGCTATAGATACTAGAATTTCAACAATAAAATAGTACAAAATCAATCAAAAGATCTGTCGGAAAGGTTTATAAACTTACATATTGCTTAGTCCTCGTCTTTCTAATTCCACGCTTAGTAGTTGTTCTTATTGTAGTTGTTGTTGTGGTCGTTGTAGCTGGCTCAGTAACAATTTCCACCTCAGTTATAGCTTCTTTAGGTACTAATTGATCAACTGCTGAAACTGTAGTTACTATTTCCTCTGCTGGCAATATTGTAGTTATCTCTTCATCACGTGTAGATTCTGAAGAACTTTCTACTTCATCAACGGGCGATTTTGTAGTTACTTCTTCTTTAGCCGGTGATTTTGTAGTCACTACTTCCTCAACAGGCGATTTTGTAGTTATTAATTCTTCAGCTGGTAATTTTGTAGTTACTACTTCATCAGGTGCAGATTCTTTAGAACTTACTACTTTATCAACTGGTGGTTTTGTAGTTATTATTTCGTCAGTCGGCGATTTTATAGTTACTTCTTCATTAGCTGGTGATTGTGTAGTCATTACTTCGGCATCTGGTGTGTTTGTAGTTATTACTTGGTCATCTGGTGATTTTAAAGTTACTACACCGTTAACCGGTGATTTTGTAGTTACCACTTCGTCAAATGGCGATTTTTTTATGACAGCCGGCGATTCTGTTGTTATTTCTTCAATACGTGTCAATTTTGTTGGTAATTCTTCATGACCTGACGATTCTCTAGTGACTTCTCCATCAGCTACTGTTTCTACAATTATCGGTTTGGGCAATGTAGTTGTATTCTTTAAATGATAAGATTTAGTAGCACGACTAACATGTACTTTTTGTGCTCTTTTCTTGTTTCCCTTACGGGGTGCAGTGGTGCTTCTTAAAACAAACTTTTGTTTTCTTTTCCTGTTTAATTTATTATGTATTTTACGCAATGCAGTTGTCATTGGTTTATCTGTAGAGTTTTTTGTTATTAACTCGACATGCTTCTTAACATCAAATATTTCATTACTAATATTGTCTATATGATTGTGGGCTTTAAATTTATTGTTGGCGTTAAGTATAATTTTGCTTTTGACGTTGAATTCTTTCTTCTGTTTTTCGACTCGTTCGCGCATAGCGTTTTTAAATTCTTCGACGCTGAGGAAAGGGTTAGGCATTCCGGCTTCTACGGGGTTATTTATGTATATGACAGGGCTATCTGGTTTAGTTCTCCCTTCCACTCTTAAATTGTGTGTTTTTACTCCGTTAACTTCTTTTAATTTTTGTACATGTAACGTATAGTGAGAGTGGTCATTTTGTGTAAAAAGTCTTCGTGTTATGTATGTTTTTTCTGCAACAAATGAATTATTATCAAATTGTATGTTGAGCTATCTGTGATTTAGGGTGTTCTTAACTTTTCCTTAGTTTTGTGTTCCTACTTCGGCGGATTCAATATAAAATTTAAATATGAAGACGTAAAATTGTTAATTTGTATATATGCTTGTAAAAGATAGTCTCCAAGATTTCTGGCAATTCTTACACTCATAAAAATTTACCTACACTTTTACGGTTCTAGTGGGATGGTTATGAATTAGTTAATAATTTGTTTTTATGTAATATAGTTACATGTTTTAAAAATATCTTTATTATTGGGTACTTTACCATTCTCGAAAGCATCTTTATACATGGAGTGTAATTCCTCGAAAACTTTATTTAAATTGTCTTCTTCTATTCTCAAGACACCAGCGCAAACTTTACAAAAATCTATATGTGTGATGTAGACTATAAATAATATTTGTATAAAGAAAAAACTAAACGGCTTATTCATTGTTTCTGGCACAAGTTTTAGAGGTTACTGCAGTGTTTATGAGTTTCTTGCATCATGCAAGAAACTCATAATCAACTCGGTCCAATGAAAATTAATTATAGATAACATAGCTATTAGGTATATCGTTTTATGCTTAATATAATTAGAGTTATGCTATAGCTGTGAAGCCCATTTATCGGTTAGATTTGAAGGAAAAAAAGACCCTTGTAAAAATATAATCCACGATTTTTCGCAAAAGAGTAAAAAAAGCCGTGAACATACTTAAGTAGATGAATTCACGCCTTTTTCACATGGGGGTAGGTAGAAATTACAGAACGCTTTTTTCTACGATCCTTACAAACTCCGTAACAAAATCTAGCAATCTTTGTGTATATAAATTTATTTCAGGTATCTCGGCAATTTTTTAATGATTTGGATGAAATTTTATTTTTAGATAAGGTTTTGCTTTTTAAATTTACCTATTGGTATGTATAGGAAGATGTTTTTTTTTTATTTGAATAAATACGGAGTGTTAAGTCCAATTTGTTCTGCTTCATCATTGAACAGTAACCCAGATCAAACTACTTGTAGTACCTATTGATTAGTTAATGGTGGACAAAAGATATAATGAGAAATCTAAACGATGAACAGCTTCAAATTACCAACTAAATTATTGATAGGCTTTTTGAAATCTAAACTTTGAACACACTTAAATTAAGGCAAACTGAAACTTGTTGATTTATAAATACCAATCGGATAATTTGAGGTAACAATATTTATATGATACATATTTAACACCGTTTTGCCTATGTATATAGTGGATCAACATTCCTATATTTTGATCCCATTTCAATGGAAACAAAAAACAAAATAATCTCATCAGAAGTTGAGGAAATTTAACCGTTTTTTTAGAAGCATAGACAGATTTCATATTACCGAACTAGCTTTTCCCCGCGGCTTCGTTCCCCTGGGATAAGTTATTAGACAGGAACCGTGCATTTGCCGATTTAAAATCTTTTTAACAAAAATTTAAACCGACTTCCAAAACAAAACATTACAAAGCGAAAAATAACTTTCTTTCCGGAAGTCGGTGACAATACGAAAAAAAATATTTACCAAAGACACCGACTTCCGGTGATTTGTTTTGGAAGTCGGTTTATTATTTTTGTTAAAATGTTTTTTATTAATTTTCTCTTTTTAGTTTTTGTACGTTATATTACCTACCATGCCAAAACGCATTATTAAGGATAACTTCTTGGCAGATATTGCTCAAATTTATATGGGACCACATGAGAATCCAAATCAAATTAAAAAAAACATCAATATCGTTTAATAATTGGCGGAGTAATCGCGTAACAAACATAAAAATACATACAGTCGAATTGAGAAACTCCTCCTTTTTTAATTCGGTTGAAAACAAGTGAAACGCAGCGATAGTGTTGCCATCTATTAGTGAAATAATTCTAGTAATCGGGTCAGAAGATACTTACAGATATTAAATAAACATTCAAACGAACAAGAGTAACCTTTTTACAAGCTTTTATTTAACTTGCAATGTATGTTTGTAAGTGGTTTTGGGTCAAATCTTGCAACTGAATTTTAAAGCAGTTATCCTCCACCGATTATGATGAAATTTTGCATATTTTTTTAGTTTGGATGACAGTGCATGGTTAGCTAAGTGACGTCATTCCAAATCCAATATAGCGGACGGCCCAAGATGGAGAACTAGTTATTTTTGTGCACTGCCATGATATGGGTAATGTAATTTTTTATATAATATCATTTTAGATAATACTATTCGCAAGGAAATAAACTCCCGTTAAAAAAAGTGTCCTATCCTATGCCCCAATTCAGGACGTGTGACAACTTTCATCCAAAAAGGTAACAGATAGACAGACAGACAGAGTTATATACATTTGCTTAGATTATCCGATGGAGAGGCAAAAATCTTGCCAATGTAGCTATGAGCTTTATAGCGGCATTTTTTGCTATAATTAACACCTAATATATGAGGTGAATTTACGTATCTATAATACTCAGGAGCGGATACATGGGTGTGCAACGGTGGATACCCCCTCTTCCCTGGGGCTCGACCAAAGTAGTAGTATGAATGGTCAACAGAAAATTTATCTCCGATGTAGGCCACTCAAATTTTCTAGTTTGCTACGCTCGCTCTCGCTGCAGCAGTTGTCTACATTCTGATACTTTTGAAGACTGGTCAAAACCTCTAGCTAGCGAGCTATATCTGTCATTGAAGTCCTAAAATTTTCGCTTCGCTAGCTATTAACCAAAATGGTTACCAAGTTAACATTACATCAAAAATTGTACTGGAAAACAAAACCAAGGAGGTTATTAAAACGATCCGAAAATTAGGATCAGCATTTTTTTAATAAGCCACCTAGAGAGCCATTTGTCTCCCTCCTGAGCGAAATCCTGGATCCGCGCCTATTAATACCTATTCATAAAATACCTACTGTAGAACCCAAAACTCCCCTCACTCCGTCCTAATCTTCACGCTTGGTAGCCGGATCCATGCGGCAGTAGGCACTGTCACAGCACAGCCACATAGGATGCCACAGACCAACCCTCCTGATAATCTCTTAATCACCTCTTACAACTCCCTTGGGAAGTGGAGGGTGGTTTGTGGAGCTGTGGTCACAGATATTGTGTCAAACATAAATGACTACAGTTGTTTGTCATAGAGGTGTTCTGTAATTTGCACAATATTTATCTTGGTAAAGGAAAATTCATTGTTTTGACATACCGTTTCATGCAATGCAAATCTTTAAACTCATACAACTGTCAAAGAATGATGAGGTTTGAATTTACGATCTATTTTTAACCGACTTCAAAATTATGTTCCTATATGTATGTATGTTTGTCGGCGATTTTCTCGCGTTTGGCTGCACAGATTTTGATCATTCTTTTTTATTGGATTAATTATGTTATTTTCATGAAAATCGGTAAGGCAGTTTTTAAGATATGGAGGATACAACCGAACTCTTTACCAACAAACAGCACGAATTTGTAAATTGAGTTATTATTGGTATATTGTAAATACTTTAGATACCTTACTATGGAACATGCTGAATTTGTAGTGATGGTGAACCAACACTGAAAAGAGAGCAACAACAATTTTTTTGCAATAAAAATTACCGACTTAGAAACAAAACACTAAAAAAAGCTAAAATATTTTCGTTTCGGAAGTCGGTGTTGCAAAACGATAAAAACATGAGGTACGAGAGACACCGACTGCCTGCTTGACTTTACGTATGTCCTAGATATATTCCGAAAAGGGCGCGCACGTTAAAAAGTGTAAACGTTGTTGTTACTCGCTTTTTAGGGTTCCGTAGTCAATAATAGTTTCACCATGTCCGTCTGTCCGTCCATCCGTCCGTTCGTCTGCAGCTTAGCTCAGAGGCTCCTTAGTACGAGAAAGCTATAATTTGGCATACATTTTAATCACGCGGAAAAAGTGGTAAATTATATGTATATTTTTTTAATTATTGTACCTAATTTTTTTTTTATTATAACCTACACGTAAAGTGGGGATGCTTTTTTATCTTCTATCCCATGATGAGGATATCGTAGGATAGGCCATTCAAAAAAACATTTTTCGATCCAGAGATCCGTTTGCGTAAAAATAAGCTTTAAATTGCAAATTTTTGTTAGAGTCAAGTATCCCCCCGTCCCCCCCCGTCCCTGCCAGCTAAAATTCACGGCAGCAGCGTATATAACGAAATGAAAAGTAAAACTATCACAGCTAAGTAGGCTTTACAACTTTACGAGTAATAGTCGACCAACATAAAAATGTACTCGGTAAAGTAAACAATTATGGGGACAACAGTTTTTGAATGGCAAAGTTAATTTTATCCCTTCGTTAGAGAAATGTTCGGTGCTTTCATCGTATATGACTTAATGTCCTATAACCCCTAGATGGGGCAGAGGGCATCCACAGATGTCCTCCATCGCGATCGGTCTTGAGCTTCACGCTTCACCTCGCTCCATATCATTCCGATGCTCATCGCTTCTGCCAACATGGTGCGACGCCAGGTTTGTCGAGGACGGCCACGCTTTCTTTTCCCTTGGGGATTCCAGTCCAAAGCTTGCTTGGGTGTGTGATCGGGACCCCTTCGGAGCGTGTGGCCAGTCCATCTCCACTTGCGATGCTTGATCTGGCGGTCGATCGGGCTCTCGTGGCATTTCTCCAACAGCTCTACATTGGAGATTGTCTCGGGCCAGTAAATTCCGAGAATGCGACGAAGACAGCGGTTGACGAAGACTTGTATTTGGCGTGAGATGTCCTTTGTTATCGTATATGAATGTTACTAATGTTACCTATTTATTTTTATTAATGTCGCTGTTTATACGGAACCCTCTGTGCACGAGTCAGACACGCACATGGCCAGTATTTTTTTGAAATCGGGTGTTAGGCTCAATTACCAAGTGCTCTGAAAATTAACCGGTTGTACCTATGCCGTAATTAATGAAACAATTAAAAAGCTATTGTGTCTTGCGTGAATCACTCAATGGGTTAAACTATTCTACGATACTCATAATGAATTCGACTATCAGTTCTCCCAATATTTATAGGTAAATATAAACACAACCAAGAAATAGGCAATGCTAAAACAACTTTAAGTTGTAGATATTTATTCAATCTAATTATATTGTATACCGAATGTATTTTGTAAATCTTCAAAATATAGTTTAAGAATTGACGTCTGCACAGGAAAAAAATAAAGGAGCCTTGGTCAGTGGTGTCTCATCCCATACAAAGAAACCGTGCCGACGTACTGTACTGATTATACTGATTATTTTTTGTACATCGAACGCGTACGGTTCCGTGCCACGGATACAGATGGTGATCTATCTATCGCCAGAACGGAACCGAACGCGATTGATTTACAAAAAATAGTCGGTATAATCAGATGAAAAACGCTAGTTACGTCGGCACTGTTTATTTGTATGGGATGAGGCATCTGCATGCTAGTGTTATATTATCTGTGCCTTGGTATATTGAGCCGTGTGAATATAATTATGAGGTTTCTGGACTAGTTGATCAACGTATCTACAAAAAAATAATACTAGATAGATATATTAATCACGAAGGTCAACCAACGTTGCTCTATTCACAAATTGTATGACTGTTGAACATAAAGGCATATGCCTCCGCCGCCGCCAGTTATGTTTGAATAGATGCGAAAGCAACTAGGTATGTATATCTATTATTACCTTTTCACGCTATATTGGTTGAACGGATTTGTACCAATCACACGAGTAGACCATGTCCTGAATTAGGACGTAGGATACTATTATCCCGGCAGTATATTCCTTAAGTTCCCTTGGGCACGGGGTCCCAGCGAAATAAAGAAAATTTGGTTTAAATAAATATCACTAGATGACGCGATATGCATCGATTTGTTATTGAATTGTGTGTAAAATTAACATTTTCTAGAATTGATTATAAAAATTGTATGTTCTTTTTTAATGTACCCTCCTAAGCGCAAAATTATGGAATATCGAGCTCTTAATTCACATTTCAAAGATTATTTGAACGGATCATTTAAAATAGATTCCAATAGATGGCGCGTTTTTGAATTTCTGAGGTATTCCACTCGAGTTTTTAAATTTGTATTGTAACACATTTTGGTACAATGAAACTGTAAAAACGTGCAAAAAATACTAATAAAACAAATCGTCACTGGATTTAAAGAAAAATTTCACGGACCGGTGAAACCCTTTTGCTTGCAAGTCGATCCTAACACCATCTATAGCCGTGGAACGGAACTGAACACGATCGAAGTACTTATAAAAATAATCATCATAATCAGACGAAAAAAGTCGCTAGTTACGTCGGGACGGTTTCTTTGTATGGGATGAAGCATCTATATGCTACTATTATATTATCTGTGCCTTGGGATAATTTTAACACGGATGAATCAGCTGGCACAGGCTGGCCGGTTAGTAAAGTACAAGCCACGAAACAAAACGTATAAACAGCTAACGAGTTGCACCTGTCCCCGCAAAAATTCGTATTGAAAGGACGTAAAAAATATTAAAATTTCACAAAAATCTGCAACAACGCCTTACCGTATATCCATTACGGTGGTTACGCAGTCTACACGTCCGTGTCCGTGATTTGAGTTCCGAGTTCAAAATGTTCTCAATTATGACATAAATTATGATGGATAGAGTTCGGATGTAGTGCATAAGCTTCCCTACAAGAAGTACTACTTCGAAACCGAAATTTCACGGACATTTATACGAAACATAAAACATCTTGAATTGTGAACTCGAATTACGGACACGTATCACGGACACGGACGTGTAGTGCGTAACCGCCCTTACCGCCTTACTCTTTAAAAAATAACTAACAAAATTACAACCTACACTGCAGTTTATTTAACTCGCAAAGAAATAAAATTGAACTTTTTGGCGCATACACTAGAATTTCAAAGCATACCATTTTCATTATCATTGTTGGTGTAGATACCGTACGCTGTAACAAATTTTTATCTTGCCTTTACTGACTTTCATACCTCATTTGCCACCCCATGACCCACTAATATAACCCACAGGCCGCCACCATAGAAGAATACGGGGTCTACACCATGCTGCCGGCGCAGCAGCTCCCCCCCATCAGCCCTTGGCCGCCTGATGGCAACCTGCTGGACCGGATGGATGACCTGGCGCACAAAGGTAAAGGTAATGGTGACTATTTACCATGACTTGTTACTTATAGCTTAAGTTTTGGCTGTCTTTGTACTGAGCAGTAGACTTTTGCTGGAGAAGAGATTTTTTTGAAGAACGTTGATTGTTGTTTGAGTTTTTACTTATGTGTGTGTTTTGGGAGTGTCCACCAAGTTACGGACATGAAAAGAGCCCTTATTTCTGTGATAATTACTCGGCCAGAAGGCAAGAAAACTTTCAAATCGAAATACAAACCCCATCTCTTCGACATCTATATTAAAAACTTGTTAAAATTAAGGACATGAAATAGTACATTATGGTACAAGTGTGTAATGTTGGTGATTACCGCTGAGGCGCCATTGAGACCCGAGCCGTTAGGTGAGGGTCTTAAGAGAGCCGAGAACGGTAATCATCAATACACACGTGTATCATACGACGTTTTTCAACACACTTGTGAAGAAAATAATACAAAAAAATCACTTTCAACAGTGAAAACGAGTTGTGAATTTTTTTTCGCAATGGCGGGCACAATTAATCAGTTTTCCTATTCGCGCGCATCTAACAATGGCGATCGGCCATAGACTAAAAATAATGAGTTATCTTTTTTTGGCTTTTCGTGAATAGCGTTTTAGCCACAGAACAGAGAAGACAGGCGTTTTTTCTGTTCTGTGGTTTTAGCCACGTACAAAATAGGGAATTTCAAGTACTGTTTATTACAGACAAAAACAAAAGTTATATTTAAGTGAAAGTTTTATTTATTAAACACGTACAAGTTGAAATTATCTATTTAAATACGAAGTTGCATAAATGTGTTGCATTTGTACTATTGAGCACAATCTTTTTTGTATCGAAACTTTTTCAAGAACAAAGCAACTCAACCAATAAATAAAAAAAAGGCTCTTTATCTCACTTGTGAATAATAGTAATGAAAAACTCACAGTTAGATAACAGGTGTCATTATGTGCCTAATTGCGGTGAAATTAGAGCCACTTTATGAGCAAGTGTGTTGAAAAGTGTTTTTGTATGACAGTATTCAGACATATTATAGATTCGAATGCTTATAAATGTGGTAATTGCCTCTCTGGATTGTGTCCTTATTTCTTTACTTCACTGCTATCGTCATCCTAAAACATACACATGAGTAAAAACATACCGAAATATTCATAAATTGTGATTCTTCAGAATTCTCAGACGGAGAATCAAAATAATTAAAAGAGCAATCAACATAGTTGGCGTAGCTGAAACTATATTTTATTACAAATCTGCATCTTTATTGCGAAGTACATAGACATCTTTAGTATTTATTATATTAAGAATCTGTTTTCTTTTTGCCATGGTTGAAAAAGCCGTAACATCTAATTATCCCTATGATTTTTTGCCCAAATTTGTAACGTAGTAAACTTAGTATTGCTATAAGTAATTTGTATCAGCAGTAGTTCCAATTGAATATGTGTCACTCTCCCTTAAAATGTATATACCCCACGATTGTTGTTGAACTTAAAATAATAAGCTGGTAACATCGTAGTGAAAGAACTGTTTAGATAGAAAAAAATCGTAGAACAAAATTTCAGCCTCAAAGGCTTTTAAAAGGCCGTGAATAATAATATAATTGGAGTACAATCGTAACAGTAACCACTTACATGAACTAAATTAAACTGTAGGTCCTCAGCTCATAGTGATAACTCAATTTTATTGAAACAAACGAGACCCCAGATGGTTGGCTCGTAGTCACAACTTCCTTCACTAAAAGAAACTGGATCCCAAAAATCAGATCTTAGTGATACTGATGGCTCTACTTTCTTCAAGGTATTTTCCACAGTCATTCATTACCACTGTGGTTAAGACTTTACAAACATTGGAATCAGATGGGACATCAAATGACAGTGATTTTTTTCTCCTTTAACTAAAATAATGTAAATCTCTAGATTTGTGTTAGTACTAGCAATTCAATTTAAAGCCAGAGCTTGATGGTCTTAAATATACATATAATCAAAATACCCTTGTTATGACAGTGCTAAAGACCTGGAATTAGTGTAAACATTCTCTGTCCAAAAATAGAACGTAAAAAAAATCAGCCTTAAAAGGTAAAAGCACATCACGTGAATGAAAAGACCCTAATCAGTGAAATGGTTCACTTTTTTGAACTAACAGAAACACGCCTCCCTGGTGGTACTTTGGCAGAAAATACCCCTAAATAAAAGTAGAGGTACATTCAAATTCAAATGAGCAGTGGTATGGTTCCACCAACTTTATCTAAAAGATATTGGACCCCCCCAGATTAGTGTGTAGACAGTAGCTTAAAAATTAAGCCCCAAAGGCAAAGCCCATCACGTGAATCAAAACGCGTGATTAATTGGAGTAAGCAGTGGTATGGTGCGGCAGGTCACAGCGGTGTTAACCAGCTCGGCGGGGTGTTTGTAGGAGGGAGGCCGCTGCCCGACTCGACGCGTCAGAAGATCGTGGAGCTGGCGCACTCGGGGGCGCGGCCCTGCGACATCAGCCGCATTCTGCAGGTCTCCAACGGCTGCGTCTCCAAGATACTCGGCAGGTGTGTATGGAGTTTTTGTAGTTAGTGAGAGAGCGGGAGTGTAGTTTGAGGAATGTGAGGGGTAAAACTTGATAGACCTTTACGTAGATGTAAGAGCAAGACAATTCCTCAAGTGCACTCCCGTTCTGTCACGTTATTTCAGTGTATACTTATAGTAACACCAAGTTTCCATATTGAGGATTTGAAGTGAAGCACTTGCCAATTTTTTTTTAAATAAAATTTTCAAGCAAACGTAAATTTAAATTTTCAATTCAGAAACCGGGCGTTATTCAGAGATGGAAAAAATCTGAGTGATTTCGATCTTCAAAAGCTGGAAATTTACGAGATCTAAATTCTTAAATAGTAATTTGTATACAAAAAACTTACAGGAAATGTGAAAAGGTGCTCCCAATAATAGACATGAAAAAGCAGTTTAATTCACAAAAATCAAAGACACAGCTTCGCATTTTAAAACTAAAACATTACCTATTCCATAAACCACAAAACTTCAAACTGAATCGGATATCCACACCGTATCAAATACAACTAGCAACAAATAATTATTTTTAATTAAACCCCGACTCGGTAACCGCAAAGTCACAGTCTAAAAAAATACCTTGACGTATTATGGCTAGATAAAAAGCTGAACTTCTCATGTTACCCGGCCGTCAGTACTCTGTGCCGTCACCTTGCGGACAGCCAGTCACTGTGAGCCATGGGGCCGGTTGTAGCATATATATAATGGCAAAGGCATTTTATAATACAGTTGTTCTAACGCACGACTCGACGGCGGGTTGGTCTTAGTCGTGTGTGTAGATGTACATGCACTTTGCTTCTGTGTGCGTAAGGTCGGGAGCGTTCAGTATCGCTTACGCACACAGAAGAAATGTGCATGTACATCTACACACACGACTAAGACCAACTCGCCGTCGTGAGATAGAACAATTTTAACAATCTGCTAATGACATGGTAAGTGTCCTCAAATTTTGTACAGAAAGTTTGTGATACGATGTTAAGCATTTATAAGAACCTCCTAAATGTATGGGCTTTAGCTCCATTTTTAGGGTTCCGTACCCAAAGAGTAAAAACGGGACCCTATTACTAAGACTCCGCGGTCCATCTCTCTGTCTGTCCGTCTGTCACCGGGCTGTATCTCATGAACCGTGATAGCTAGACAGTTGAATTTTTTACAGATGATGTATTTCTGTTGCCGCTATAACAAAAAATACTAAAAACAGAATACAATAAATATTTAAGTGGATCTTCCATACAACAAACGTTACTCCACAATTTTTTCCGTTTTTTGCGATCATGCTACGGAACCCTTCGTACTCGCACTTGACTGGTTTTTTTTATTAATAACAGGCTCCAGAAGTAAGAAATACAATCCTGAGCAACATAAAAATAATAGATAGATACATATAAAAATAATTCTGTATTGTGGTACAGATATTATTCTTTACCTAAAATTTTATCCAACTTTTATGTGCTACCGAGAAAATTTTTTTCTTCGTCATAATTTTGCCCCTTGAAAATATGTAATAGGAAATCATCATTTAACTTTGTAATCAAGATTTCATCATTTTGCACATTAAATTGTGACATTTCCTATATAATCATAATTTTGAAACACATGACTTACAACGCGTTACTCCACAAAACAATTTCTTCCGGGATGATATTTGTGGTCAAACGCTACGAGGCATAGCATTATGGTAAAACCATAACTGAATTTGTCATGAAACACCTTCCACGTTTCCTTAAACCACCCTCTCATTTAACCTATGAAATATATCAACCATATGGTACAAGAGTAGATAGTGAACAGAGACCAAGCTTTATACAATCCGTTGCGGAAATTAGCAAGTTGGTAAATGGATACCTAGCTTAACACACTCTAAATTAGGTACTAAATATTTCCTTTTTAAAAGACTATTATCTCCAGTGGATCTTTGTCTCTGAAGTTGGCTGCAAGACCCTGCGTAGTTGCTATTTTTGTGTCAATGTTGAAGTAGAAGATAGCATTGTATAACTGCCTTTCTCACTCGCTTAAGTTTGTCGCATCGTTCTATCTCGCTTACTGTATGCAATATACTCGATGACAAACTGTTTCTTGTGCAATGGTTCGCAGAGCCAACTTCAGAGACACAAAAATCCGCTGTGAATACTATGATACTTTTTAAAATGCGATTTTGGGTTTGTCACGCAAAAGCAACCAAATTAGGCAGCCTATTATTTTAATCTAATATCTATAGTTTCTCTTCATATACACTGCAGAACCCTATAAAATATTATTAAATTAGTATAGTCAACCACACATCAGTGGTAACAACTTGATATTGAAAGTGCCTTTATGTCGCTTTACGAAGTGTAATGGCTTTACCAGTGATGTGTGGATTACTATACAAATAGGGGCAAATATTGCTGCTCCTACACTCAAGATCAATTAAAATTTTGGAAGCATGTTGTTATATACCAAAGAACGTTATGTTTTTCAATTAAGGTTACACTAGTCGATCATTCTTCCATACAAACGTAGTCTGAGAATTACTCCTCTGTTTGACGATGTATGTTAAAAATAAAAAAATGTTATTGATTTTTCTAATCATTATCTAGCCCTGTATGGAAACAAAAAAGTAAAAAAAAAACAATATTTGAAAGTTATGAGCGTCGAAAGTTCCATTTTCAACACTAATTTTAATGCATCTTTGGGCGGAAATAAATACCATAGGAAGAAGGAAAATTGCAAAACGGCCTCCATGCAGGGATAGATTAGTAATTCAACAAAGCAAATAAATTGATTTTGAAAATATACGTTTAGTCGTTTTTTCATGATATCTAGACTACCAAAGGTTTATAAAATTTGGCGCGCTCGTTTTCGTCCTAAATCATCATCCATTTCGATACAAATATGCAAAAGTGCTAATTCGTACGCGGACTAGCTTCTTACTGCTCATCACAGCATCTCTTTCGCACGTGTTGTCGGATGGGATAGCATACATTTTAACCTCGCGCACAAATTAGTTTGTGCCGTCGACTAGTTGAACCTTAATTCAACACACATCTGAGCGTGACAGTACAAAGTAGAGTCTCTGTCGCACTATCTACTCTTGTACCACAAGTACAGTTCATTCCGTGCCGGTTGTGGTCAGTCATGAGGCGCGGCAGACTATAAGCCTGCGGTGGCGACCAGTTGCTAGAGGTGTACCTTACTGCATACCAAGCATAGTTGCTAGAGGTGTACCTTACGTCATGCCAAGCATAGTTGCGTTCTTTGTTTACCAGTTGTCGAGTGACTGCGGTTATTAGGTTTAGTTGGATGATAAAGTTACTATTGATGTAGAAAATAGGAATTTTCCTTCTCTAGTCATCTGTAATGAAATGATCAAATCATATGAGTTAAAGAATCAATGTTATTTTTTTGTCATTCAAATTTGTGTTTGAAAAAAAATATGCCTAGTTTATTTTTGCTCTATTTCTTTATTGTACAGAAAAACACAAATACATAGGACAGCTTATGTACAAAGGCGAGCATAAATTCAGTTTAACAATAACACCCACATTGATGTCAGCTATAATATTAATTAAACTAGATAATTACCGACTTATTTTTTAACCAACTTTTCTTGTTTCTGTGTTCGACTGTATGTATTTTTTTTGCAAGGCAGCTGATCTATGTCCTTGAAACGAAATTTGAAAGATAAAAAGATGAACTTTCAAATCTTGAATTTTTACTTTTGCTTCTTTAATTGGATAACACAGTTACGTGACGTCATTTTAAAGTCGTTAAAAGTGAAAGGCTATTGAAACTTCCTACCTCCCAAAAAGCTAAATTAAAAGTCTTCACTACCGCAATATAAAACTCACAACAGCTGGCGAGCAAAGCGAATAAAAAGTGCACTTACCTGGCATCGAACCCGACACCTCGCACTCGCAACCTGATACCGACGTCAGTCTGCCCACCCTCTGGTGAAGGGGTCTGATGGTACGACCTGGTGACAGGTATTCTAGAATGCCTAAGTTGTAGGTCACAAAATTAGGCACACACAGAGCCACATTTATTTAAAAAAAAAAGCATTTATGGTTTGTTTAAGCATTGATTCTTAATTCAAATTGAGAGACAAAATATAGGTGCACATACTACATAGGTGTACCTCTCGGCAGACCCCCCCATCCAAGGGTCACCTATCCCAAGGGTTACCATACAGATAAAAGGCGTACGTTTATGATTCATAAAATTTTTAGGGTTCCGTAACCAAAGTGTTAAAACGGGACCCTATTACTAAGACTCCACTGTCCGTCTGTCTGTCCGTCACCAGACTGTATCTCACGAACCGTGAAAGCTAGACAGTTGAAATTTTCACAGATGATGTATTTATGTTGCTGCTTTAACATAAAAACAGAATAAAATAAGTTTTTAAGTGGGTCTCTCATACAACAAACGTGTTTTTTTTTGCATTTTTTGCGATAATGGTACGGGACCCTTTGTGCGCGAGTCCGACTCGCACTTGGCCGGTTTTTCCTCTTTTGAATCACGCAAGCATGGTTTGCCACGCGATTTGAAAATCAACAGTCCGACAAAAACAGTAGGGCAGTTGCCCGGACCAGACACAACAATCGTCTTGTCTGAGGATCCTCCCTTTACTATAGAGGTTTCACACCCTGTTCCGCAAATCTACTGATGACTAAAGACCGGATTTGCATATTTGCATTTGAAATTGCCGCTCTCAAAACGGTGAAGGAAAACATCGCGAGGAAACCGACATGTCCTAGAACCAAAAATTCAAAGACATGTGACATCCACCAACCCGCACTGGGCCCGCGTGGTGGATTACGGCACATTCCATCTCACAGAGAGGAGGTCTGTGTCCCAGCAGTGGGAATATTAAAAAGGCTGTACAAAGCGCAAGTCCGATTTTGATGGAGTATTGCAGCCACCTTTGGGATGGCTCAGCAAAGTATCAGCTTGCCGCGCTTGACTCGGTGGAACGCAGAGCTAAGAGGCTCATCGGTGACATTGAACTGGTGGATACCAAGCTTCACAGCTTGGCTCATCGCCGCAAGGTTGCCTGCTTGTCGGTCTTCTACAGACTGTATTTCGGTGAGTGTGCTCAAGAACTCCACGACCTCATCCCACCAGCCCCCTTCTACCATCGGACATCTAGACGCACTGCAAATTACCATCCTTACCTTGTTGCCATTCCACCAATTCGCACCAACCGCTTCCAAACATCCTTCATAATGCGCACAGCGAATGAATGGAACTCACTACCTGCGTCTGTGTTTCCGAACGCATTCAACCCGAATCTCTTCAAAGTTAGAGTAAACAGGCTCCTTCTGGATAAGCTCACTCCATCGTCGACTCTGTCTCTGTCACCTATGACTTAGACTAGAGTCAAGAGCAAACCCATATCATATAATAAAAAAAAAAAAGGCTGATTATAATGATATGAAATTGCATATTTACCCCATTATCAGCGGAAATTGTATATTATATCTAGTGATGATGCATATTTTCGCTATATTTAATATATTTTTCGGTAGGTTACCCTATTGATAAGTGTAATTATAAACTCTAGAACAAAAATTTCGCCCATATACACTTACAATTTTCAGTTATCAAAATATTTTGATTGATTGAAGAGCGTTTAGAACACCTATCTACCTGATTGTTTACGTTTACAAAAAAGTTTAATTATTTTTTCGTTTTAGTGCATTATTATCGTCTATAAAGTTGTTACATTCTGGTATTGATAATTTATGCTTGATTAATTCGCTAATTGTATGCTGAACTAGGAAAAAAAACCTACCAATTTTTACTTTTTAGGGTTCCGTACCTCGAAAGGAAAAACGGAACCCTTATTGGATCACTATGTTGTCCGTCCGTCCGTCTGTCAGTCAAGACGCTTTTTCTCAGGAACGCATGGAGGTATCAAGCTGAAATTTGTATCAAATACTCAAATCTACTGTCCCTTAAAGCTGTGAAAAAATCATACTTCTAAGCCAACGCAATCAAAAGATACAGCCGTTTATGGCGCAAATTGCCGCAAATTTTCGAGACTCGCAAGGGAATCAAAACCTACAGGTTACTTCCCTACTCTACTACCACAGATTACTAAATAGATACTTCGCTACTACTCAGAATCTTGAAATTTGGTATGAAGCAACGTCTTATAGCACAGATAAAGGAATGATTGCGAAAACCGTATTTTTTTGTTACATCATAATTATACTAAAAATATTTTAATAATTTTAAACTTACTATCCCTTTCCTCATGAACGCGTAGAGGTATTAAATTGAAATTCATATCAAATACTCAGGTCTATAATACCTTTAAGCTGAGGTTAGTACGGAACCCTCGGTGCGCGAGTCCGACTCGCACTTGGCCGGTTTTTTTTTTCGTTTTCTAAAACTTTCATTTTGCATATTTAACAAATTTTCATGCATATTTTACGTATTTTCCATGGATATTTCAAGTTTTATGTTGTGTATAATCCGGTACTTACTGATGACGTTTGATAAAGAACGTCAGCGTTAAATATTCCTCCAGCATTTCTTCCGACATTTCCAGAGCGTCTGTCTTTGTGAAAAGGGACATAAAAATCATAAATTCAAAAAATTTAACCTGGCTTTCACCCACAGGTACTACGAGACGGGGTCAATTCGACCTCGTGCGATTGGAGGCTCCAAGCCTCGGGTGGCAACAGCCGAGGTGGTCAGCAAGATAGCCCAGTACAAGAGGGAGTGTCCTTCGATCTTTGCGTGGGAGATCAGGGACCGTCTACTCAGCGAAGGAGTCTGTACTTCGGACAACATACCTAGCGTAAGTGAATTATTTTATTCATTATTAATACTGTGAAGAAACTTAGTCTGTGCGCATTGAGTTAAATACAAAGACCTTATACGTTTTTTTTTACTACTAGACTGTGTACCAAAATTTTTTGTTTGGCTAAAATTAAATCTATCATCATACACCTAGGTTAGCTATTTCCTTATAAGTGATAGCTAACCAAAAGCGGTCCTGGTTTCCGCAGGTAGTGTGTCCTTGTCTGACTTCTTGCTAGCTCAACTAATCATTGGGTTTGGTAGAAATGGTAGTTTTTTTTTTATTTTGCTTTTTATTTTATACCAAAACGAACAATTCATAGACTTTGACACGTATTTAAATATTTCTAGAAACGTATTTAAATATTTCTACAGTTCCTATAATTAATCAATTCGTTGTATTTAAAAAAAAAAACATTAATACTGAGTAAGAGTAGTACTTTTAAATGTTTGGGCCTGGTAATATTAAATGTAAGGTGACGGTTTGCGGAATTTTCGGCGGACTTATTTCACAGAACAATAACTTTGTTCAAGTGAAATTCAGCGGCTGTTAATATTATTTGCAAATTGATTCCTTGTGGAATACAATTGGTGTAGTTTTATTTCTCAACTGTCTACGCAACTGGACAATATGAGAAATCATAGAGATCCTTTGAGGTAAATTTAGCTGCCGGTATTTCAAAGCACCGTCTGAAGACTGCAGGGTCATCAAACGCCTCTCCTTCATGAGCTTGAGAGTAGGATCAGAGAGCTTTTTGATCCTATCTATACGATTGGTCTTGAAGAATGAGACTTGGGATTTGAGGATTATTGAGTCCTCCCCCTCACTTCGAACTTCAGATAACCCTTTAATACTCCATCGTAAACTGCTCAATTCCTCTTCGAGTTCGGTGATTTTTTCGTCGATCCAGAGTGTGCGCGTGTTGTACGTAGCTAGGTCCAGTCGTCGGTATTTGCCGGATCTCGTCCGTGATTCTTAGCACCCCTTGCCATACCGTAACCTCAACCGCTACCGTAGTGGAGGGTACAGGTTGCCGGGCAATACGGCTACGTTTTATTTGTGCTATTCATGGGGTGTACTTTGCAGGCTGGTTGGCGATAGCAGTATGGTTGTTACAAATGCACAGAGAAAGCTGCTGCCCATTATCTATGTTCTCACAGATAAACAATCAATGCGCGCATATGAACTTTTTCTTACACATTGACACAAACATGGCCGCCCTCCCTCCTCCGCGGTGACGCGACGTCACGAGGTACAATAAATTTTAAAATATAATTAAATTAAGCGTGTTTTCAATTTACTGTAGAAAACTCATTCCTTGACTTTTTTTATATTTCTCGAGTTGTTTGAACAGTATCTCAATACACACGAAGGCATTTTTTAAGAAACAAAACTTAATACTCAACCGTGTCACGTTGCTGCAAGCGCTTGCGACAGACTAAGTGAGTTGGGGTACGCGCGCTCTAACGCGTGTTACAAACAATTGAGTTGAGGAGTCTTTTCTAGTACGTAGTACATTTAACTCAATGTCTGTGCGTTTACATTTTGACGTTAACATCCAGAACTAAAATTTTGTAATAGGTACGTACACTATATATCACAACCGAAAGGAGTTCCTAATCCATTAAATCCATCTATACTCTGATTTTTAATTTCGTAGACTAAAATGACATTTGGGGGTTGTCACTTTATCGTTACATAAATATAGTGTCGTATCCTGCATGACTACCCTGAGTGATCGAAAATCGAAGTAGATCGAAAATGGAACTGTTTCAAATTAGCGGCCCTTATTTAGTTTCTACTCATTTATGTCAGACTTCAATTTATTGATCGCATTCATTTTATTGTTGATTTCATATTTAACACAATAAAAGTGTATGTACTATGTGTAATAAATACTGTTATATTTAAATATAATTATTACGTTCATCATAAAACATTTATATATACCAATAAGTAAAATAAAAATTGATGAGTCATGTCACATAGATTCGATAAATCACTTATGTTTGAGTTACCTACAACACTATGCTCCGTGCTTCCAACATTAAAAAAATAACGTCATTGGCAGTTGGCAGATTAGTCTACGATTTTAAAAATCATAGTATACTCGATATCGCAAAAGATTCAATGAATACTGTAGAATTGACAAAAAGAAAGAGTTTGCGATCAATTGCATTTACCCCACGGCCTGCAGGTCATGTTAATGAATTATAAGGAATAACGAAAATATAATTATTATGAAAGTGTTATTTTCTTCCAAAAAAAAAGGCACTCATAGACATTCTTGCAGCCAATTTTTAAGGTTCTTTTTTTTGTCTATGGATTTGAGGTTGACACCACTATTTCACCTGATGGTAAGCAAAGATGTGGTCGACGGCGAAACACGCTTGCCTAGAAATAGTTGTGATGACAACTAGTCACACTAGCTATGTCGTCCCTATCCTTAGAGGTCACTTTCACTGATACGTCACTTTGTACATGTAGTCAGCTTCCCAATTTGTCTCAAGCTGTATAACGTCTCTTTCCCAACTCGTACAACTCTTATGTACACTGAAGCACAAAATATCTAAACATTTTCATCACAGCAAAATTTTATTTTATTACTAATATTACTTTTTAGTAAGTAGGTAATCTTATTTTAATATTTAGGAAAAGACTAAATGGCATGTTGAAGTCGAAAAAAAAACAGTAGATTCGTTTTGATAAAAAAATAAAAATAAGGAAGAAAAAAAAAGAAAGAATAAAATAACATAGTCGAAAAACAAAATATGATATTTAATGACAAAATCCAGCTTTTTTATATTGATAATAAGGCCAACAGGCAACCAACCTCTTCTTTTTCAAATTTTTTACCTTACAGTACATTGAACAAAGCGTCGGACGAGTTGGGAAAGAGACGAAATACGGCTTGAGACAAATTGGGAAGCTGGCTACATGTAAAGTGACGTATTAGTGAAAGTGACCTCTTAAGGATAGGGACGACATAGCTAGTGTGACTAGTTGTCATCACAACCCTAGAAATATCCTATTCACTTTTTACTTAAAGACCCCTAGATTGTAGCTTTCAGGAAACATAGACTCCGGCAGGGAATTCCACTCCTTAGCTGTAGGTGGCATAATGAAATTGTTCGCAAAACTGTTTTGTGCGTTTGGTTGGGATATCCACCATAAAGGTTCTAATAAGACTAGCTTTAAATAAACCCGCATTATTCATGCTATACATTTTAATGAATATTTAGTAATTAATGCACCCATACCTTCAACAAAACCATATCTTTCAAAAATATCGAGATCAGACAGTTACACTTTACCGAAACGCCTTTCAGAAAGTATGAAAAATACGAAAGGGCGCCTCATAAAATACAATGGGGTACAAAAACACCCCAGCTATACGTCTGCTATATACAGGATGCTATAACGCCTTATCTTTCCCTGGCACTATACAGAACTCCCCGTTCTCCCCCCACCCCACCACTTGGCGGCAAAACAATATGACGTTATAACTTTTTTTCTTCATTTTTTTCCCTTTTTTGAATACGGGGCGCTCCCTACTGGGACATCCTTTAGACGTCGATACGTCTTCCGATATAGAGGCTGCTCTATATCGGAAAAGATAGATTGAAGATTTATTGAAAAAACTATTAGTATTTTTTTTTAACCATGTTTGCAGCGAACAAAATGTTCTCTTTAATCCCTAATTTCGCACTACACTTTCCACAAACTATCGTTTATTTAACTAAAATTAAGCAAAATATGTTAATGAATTATCATAGCCATTAATTGTGTGTAACGCAATTACCCCACGAGAATAAAAAAACGAAATTAATTCCGTTATCGTCTTTTTTCATTCTCTCTGATTTAATAGGGTAGTTTACTGAAAATTTGTTTTTTGTCCGTCAGGTAGATTAAAAAAAAATATTGGACACGTATTTTTACTTTTGACATGTAAACATAAAGTGACGACGATATAATGCCTTGAAATATCGTGTGACGTCACGCCGCTAGTACACTTTATAATGCCTTAGTGACGTCACAAGCCCCCACTCCTCAACTTTGATGCGCTTTAACTTTGTAATTTTTTATTGATTTGGTAAAGCTAAAAATACGTGTCCAATATTATTTGATAATCTCACTGACGGATTAAATAGAATTATATTTTTTTCTACCCAGAAAACATCCCGATTACGACTTTCGAAATGTTTCATTACTAGCTCTGTTTCGACCGACATTATTATAACGAATCAAATAACTTTGTTATATTTATACACTACAAATGATTTAAACGACAACGCTTGTGTAATATTCAGAACTAAAATACTTTCCACTGCTAAAATGTTGGCAGATCTTAAGCTCCACATAAATTTACATTTAAGCGTCATTTCATAACAGTAACTCACGGTTTTTACGTCTTTTTACTTTATACTCTAGCTTTTATCAAGTGAATGTTAAGAGCGAAATACTGCCATGAATGCTAACCAGTCATTTACGTAACTCTTTCATAGTTATAAAAAAGCTACAAAAACATAAAGACGCTATAAAAGTTAACGTAGCGCAAAAGATACAGTAATAACTGAGAATCTCGCAAAAATTACTCCGTTTTTTTACGACCTGTACCTCTGACTATTTATAACAACACCCTTTAGCTACAAATCTCGCCCTCTCAAATACTTAACATAAATTAATTAAGATATTCGCACAATCATCCTGTTGGTGACGGTTTTTAAGAAAAAAAATGAAAGAACATTAAGTACTCCGAAGAATATCGAGAAAAACATAAAAACCGAAACAGAGGGAAATTTCTGAGACGGAAATACATATTTTTAATGAGTGCGAAAGAGTTGGCGAGCTATCTCTTTTTTCCCTGTCTAAAAGGGGGAAGACGGGGCGATTTTGACACGACATGAATAAAGAAAATATGAAGGCTTTTGTTGCCGTAAAAATTCCAGTACAGGGGATAAAGTATTTAAGTTATCAGAGGGTACCGTTAAGGATTGTAGATGTATATATAGGCAGGTAGGCATAATATCGGAGTACGAGGGCGTCTGATGTCTTCGTATTTATCGAATATATTGTGTTTACGTGGATTGCTTAAGAGGTGCTTAACCGTCGAATATATTAGCGTCAAGGGATCGATTCGGTGGCGAAACGTCGCGTTTTATTAAGTCTGACGAGAAAGGTGAACGTTGTTTTATTAATATTCTAGTTTATTATAACTGAACGCGATCGATATGGAAAAAAATATGTTCGTATTATAAAAGAGCTTTAGCAAACAAAAGCGTAAGTATCGCTAAGTCTTTACTGTAACGACCCTCAGCAAAAAATATAACGATACTAAACCTTGTTAACTATTCATACTATCATTAATATTTTTCGTAGTTTAAAATTGTATTCTAAACGTGAGACGTTAAAGTCTATATTTATTTATTGACAGAAAATATGTGGTGAGGGGGTCAATTGTCGTCACAGGGTCATATCGCGTTGGAACATGCGTTCCCGTAGCAAATCACTTCCGGGCCACTAAATCCAGGCCAAATTAATGCATTTAGCACGCTCCCCGGCCCCTTTAACTGGGGATGACAACTTTATTTCATTGTATCGCGATATTTTCTTGTCACTTTAACATCAGTGACGGGGACATTGTGATTTTTTGCTGTTAGTGTCGACTTTTGGTTAAATGATTCATATTTCATATAAATGGCGTACTATTGAAATAAAATTCGTGTCATTTGGTGTACTTAACTGCTTTTATTTTAAATTGATGCCGTTTGCCAGAGCGTCAATAATAGTGGATAATTATGTATTATAATAATATGCAGAGTTATAGATTTATCAGCTCGACCGATATAATCGTATGGCCTGCACTAGTTCTGAAAATTATAATTTCCTTTCTGCAAAAGTAGGTAAATGAATGAAAAAAATACATTCACTAAAAGCTTAAATAAATATCCGAAACGAAGTCCAATTTCCACGCTATAACAAACTCAATAAATAGCTCGTTCAAAACACTGATTTAAAATATCATTACGGATCATATCTGAGATTTGGATCTCAGGGGTCGGGGATATATCGGCGCGGCAACAAATTGTAACAAAGGAGTCCGGCAAAGAAGATTATCGGAGATGACGCGTGTCTCGCACGTGACGTGCATGTGGCCGATGATAGTCCTATCCACCCTACACCTTTCTAGACAATCGAAAATGTATTTTATGTAGTAGAGATAATGTCTGATTTTGTGTAATGAGAACGTAATAGTAAAGTCACAGATACGGTTAAGCAAAAATAGTTTTTATCAGAAATAGTTTTGGTTGATTTTTCTGTGAGTGAAAAATGAATAAAAGTTATTTAAAACTAAGAAGTGTTGGAGGGAAATTAATACCACAATTCAAAGGATTTAAGGCTTACATTGATGTTGAGTGCGTAATCGGAAGAGCAAATAAATATATATGTCGGTTGTCTTTCTGTCATGTGCTGCTAATATTCTTGTCACTTGCAGAAATACCTTTGGGGTACTTTTGTACCCCATAGTTTTTGTTATGTTATTAATCGTGTTTGTGATTTAAAGTTACAATTTAAAATAATAATTGTTGTTGTTTTGGATCTTTCACATATATACATAAACAGACCTAGATAAACTGATGTTAGATCAGTTGTGACTAAAAAATATAGTTATTTAGACCGTCAGTTAGATTAATAATAAAAAAGAAACATTTTACAAAAAAATACTACCGACTTCCAAAAAAAACTACAAAGTGATTTTTTTTTCATTTGGAAGTCGGTAGTATTTTTTTGTAAAAAAATATTTTTTCACTTTTTGGTTATACCTACCTAATAGGCAAAAAGGCAAGTTGTTTACTAAGGTACCTATAATGCCAGAATAGATTACCCGAATATCATGAAACTTGAACCGGTGAAATGAGAGTGTACAAAGGTGAACTGTATACATCTGCATACCCCTTCAGAGCGTATTGGCGTGATGTTATGTTATGAAATGGTATAAACAATAAACAGACATGCGATTACAGCATTAAATAAAAAACAAAATGTCGAACATAGAACCTCCTCCTTTTTGGCAAGTCAGTTAAAAATATTGGACACGTACTTTTATCACGTAAACTACGATACAGTGTGTTGAAATTTCACGTGACGTTTAAGTAAACTTTTTAATCATAAATGACGTCACAAGCTCCTGCTCCTAAACTTCGATGTGCTTTATCTTTGTAATTTTTTTGTTGATTTGTTAAAGCGAAAAATACGTGTCCAATATTATAAAAAAATACTTTTTTTTTCCACGGATTATAAGGGTTGTTTTTCTAACATACATAGTTACATAAAAAATTGAATGACACTACATTTTGTAATTTTCCCTTTTTCAACCAAAATGCTTCTCTCTTCAAGCCTTATTGACTCCACACATTGACGATTTAACCGTCTACACCTCCCACAACCTGTATCTCCAAATTCCCAACATATTATTAGTGGCACCCCACCACCCCCAAACGAGTTAATTACGAGGTTTATACTCAATATAATATAATATAGGAACAATCCCCCGCGCCTCTCTGACCCCCGTCGAGCAACACGTGTGTGATAGCAATATTTGACGATTATTACAAGTACCTACTTATTAGAGTGATTTGGATGAACGTTTTAACCGACTTCAAAAATGGAGGAGGTTCTCAATTCGACTGAATGTTTCTTTTTTCGGATCAGAAGTTGATGATGATGTTGTCTTAGTTTGAATTTTATAGAGAATACTAGCTTCAGGTAAAGGCTTCGCCAGCGAGAATTCAGAAACGATCACATGCGAAGACACTCCCGGGATAAAAGTAGCCTATACACGGCTAGATAGCAAATTTTGACTATGATTTATATTACTTTATATTACAAGTAGCTACTTATTAGTAGGATTTCGAGATTCAGACTGGATTGCCTCGACGTTCACATACTGATGAAGTCTCTTTTCGTGAGCTTTTGCAAATTTCTGGATCACTTTTTCGATGAACTCAAATTTTAGGTCCCGATGGAGGTCATAATTTCTTATGTACCAAGGTGCATTTACAATTTCCCTTAGCACTTTGTTCTGGAATCTTTGTTTAATTAATATATTGCTCTGTTTGGTGCAGCCCCATAGCTAAATACCATAAGTCCAAACTGGCATCAGGACTTGTTCGTATAGAAACCATATGTTTTGCACGGACAGCATGGAGTTTCTTCCAAGCAGCCAATACATTCTTTCGAGGTCGAGTTCCTATTTTTTCTTTTTGATGTGGGCTCTCCAACTTAACTTTGCTTCAAGGGTCATACCGAGATATTTGGCTGTATTCTTGTATGGGACTTGTTTATTATTGAAAAAACTTGTTTATTGTTGGTAAAGTCTGTGTGAACAGATCTGGATAGATTTAGTCTAATCTAAAATTTTTTGGTCCAGTCATAAACTTGATGAATAGCCCTTTGAACCTTTTCTACTGCTTCTACGTGGCTGTTTCCTTCAGCCATTATGGCTGTATCATCAGCAAAAGTCCCAATCGTGTTTTGCTTTGCTCTAATTCAGGAATATCACAAGTGCACA
The DNA here is from genome assembly GCA_964057195.1 of Orthosia cruda. NCBI lineage: Eukaryota > Metazoa > Arthropoda > Insecta > Lepidoptera > Noctuidae > Orthosia > Orthosia cruda. Next base: position 28,998,938 of record OZ059834.1, on the reverse strand, counting down.
GTAGGTACAGGACCGGACCTAACACACTTCCTCGCGGTACGCCATCTTTTATTTGTTTCTTTTCTAAGCGGGCATCAATGTAAGATTCTAATATTCTATCTGCAAATTGCTTCGGTAACAGGCTATTCAATTTATGTATTCATGCCATACTTTGTCAAACGCTTGCGCTACGTCTAAGAATACAGTAGAAAATACTTTCTTGTCTTCAAGGGCATTTTCTGTTATGTTTGTGATCCTATGGACTTGATCGATAGTAGAGTGTTTTTTCGAAAATTAAATTGATGCTTTGGTATTAAAAATTAATATTGGTGTCGGCAAAAAAAAATATTTTATTCATTAACTTGTATTTTAATTGTAGATGAAAATAGACGACATATAATCAAAATTTTAACCTACTGTAAATTGCTTAGGATCTTAAAGTCCGCATCCGAGCTTAAAGAACAAATATCTGCCAGTATTGTATGAGCTGTGTTACAAATTTTGAAGGCTAATGAAGTATATTTTATAAATCGATATTCCCGTGTAATCTGAATTTATTTAAGTTACTAAATTAAGTTCATTTGACAGTAAATCAGTTGAGAACCTATGTACTCAGTTAAAAATCGACCATGAGTATAGATAGACTATGCTTTTAAAGTCCAAAATTCTATAACCATTACTCTAGAATGTGGCCCTGTTAAAACAATTAGGTCAAAACCGTCCAAAAATTCGAAAATACAAAACGCTACGCAAAGTACAGTATACAAAAAAATATTGACGTAGTTAGGCCAGTGCTAGGGTGACAAGCGAAGCGAGATAAGTATCGCTCCGGATCGCGCCGCCACGTGCGTCCTAAGCCGGGATATGCAATTTTTATATTATAGTTCTCTTATTATTATTGCTGTACAATTTTAGTGTTATTAAGTGTTTTATTTTTGGGAGGGAATATTTTTCGATGACGATTCAATAAGCTGCTGAAGAAGAAATACATATTTTTGTAGTCAAAAAAATTAGTCATAAACTATTAAGCTGTTGTATTAAATCCTCAAATAAAAGTCGTGTGACGATTGGTGAATAAGGCCATAGTAGCTTTGTTGTATTTTAACCGACTTCCCATAAAGGAGGGAGGTTTCTCAATTCAACCGTTTCTTTTTAATGTATGTTCGCGGATAATTTCGTCGTTTATGAACAGATTTTGATGATTCTTTTTCTGTTGGAAAGGAGATATCCCAACTCCCAAGGGTGGTACCATGGTAAGGAAACCAGATGTACTTTTGCTATAAATGACTTTCATGTTAATTGAAGGTACCTACCAAAACAAAAAAGAGGAAAATAAAAAACTAAAAGAAAAGACTTCCAAAACAAAACACTACATGTCGAATAACAGTGTTGAATAACGGTAAACAATGCGTACAAAAGACACCGACTTCGGAAAAGAAAGAAATTTTTTGTTGTTTTGGAAGTCGGTTTGATTTTTTTAAATGAAAAAATTGGACTACAAGAACTATTTTTATTACAATTTTTGTCATGTAAAAGTTACTTCTAATGTAATAATTTCACAATTAGTTATTTTGACTGAATTTTAATAAAAAGAGAATACACATTTCGTTGTCCTTTATTAAAATCTATTCAAATCCATTAAATTTTTGCAGTTCCCTCCTCCAAACTGAAAGGTATGAAACCTTTGTATAAATAAATCATAAAAACATATACAATATGTATGTGTAAGTAACAGATTGCGAATATTAGTACAAAATCCCACCGCTGCCGGTCGGGTCCGGACGGATGATGTGGATCCCTAATTCTGATGCCCGGGTAGCGATAGCATCACCACTCATCCGTCAATTAATGAGTATTTATTTATACAGAGATAGATTAAAAAGTACAAAAACCATTTTCTCGTAGCAAAAATATGGCATTTTATTTTATGTTGTTTATCGATTAATATACAAGCTAATAGATCTGATAAACAATATCTAAACAAAAATTAATAAACTCTTATTACTCTCATCCGTGCTAATCTATACTATAATAAATATTATAAAGCTGAAGAGTTTGTTTGTGTGTTTGTTTGAACGCGCTAATCTCAGGAACCGCTTGTTGGAATTGAAAAATTATTTTTGTGTTGGATAGTCCATTTATCGAGGAAGGTTATAAGCTATATACCATCACGCTACGACCAATAGGAGCGGAGCATAAATGAAAAATGTTGCAAAATCGGGCAAAAATATTCCTTTTTAAGAGCTTCCGTTGCGTGCGCTGCGTAAACGGTTTAAGTGACGCAACAATTATGTATAGGTAGGTTAGATGGGTACGTAGGTAGCCAGTTGATGGGAGCGAAGCCGCGTGGGACAGCTAGTAATATTATAAATGCGATAGTAACTTTGTCTGTCTGTTTGTAACGTTTACACGACTAAACACCTGAAACATTTTGGTATAGGATAAATAGACCTTGTAGCGATAAAACGCATGTTACTAAAACAGTTATGAATATAAATGTGGATGGAGAGGAAGGGGGAGGTCAAAGAAAAGATGGATGGACTGTGTGAGGAGTGATATGAATGAAAAGGGAGTCAGTGATAGCGTGACGGGGGACAGGACGGTATGGAAGAGGAAAACGTGTTGCGCCGACCACAAGTAACATGGGACAAGGGCAGGAAGATAATGATTAAGATGAGATGGACCTTGGAGAAGGATTCATCCCCGGTGCTCGTTTCCTTGGCTTGATTTTATTATTTTAATAATTTCATTTCTAAATATAAATACTCTTATTATAAACTTTACTCATACAATAAATCGAAAATTTTGCTACACAAAAAATACTTAGTTTATTCTGCTAACCGTACCCCCCGTTCCCTTGATCTGTAGCAATATTGAATACCGATAGCATCACAGATATCAGATAAGATAGCGTTACAACAACTTGTTCAGACATATTGGGGTATTTTGTAGTATTAAGCTATTATATGTTAGGGAGATAGATGACTATTGTTGGAAGAGTATGTAATGAATGTTAAGTACTTTTGAATACTGATGGCGAATTTTAATAATAGTACATTATTGCAAAGGCCGGGAAATAGGCAATTGCAGGTCGAGTATGAGTTTGAGCTTCACTAATACGAGACAGGCAATTGCCATTTCCGCCGAGGCATATTATAGTGCTTTTCTCAAAAGAATGCAGGGAAATAAAACATACTTATTATATTATACATTTAATTTAATTAATATTAAAACAACATTGCTGGAGCGTTGTAATGTACCAAATTCAAAAAACCAGCAATGTTGATCAAATGTTCCAAATTCAAAAAGAGCTACAGCAATGGATTTGATATCTGTGCGCGCGGCGCCATGTGTGCGTGCGTGTTATTATACAGCTTTAATGTGTGTGGCAGTGTTGCGGCAGTCGTCCGAACAACACGTGTGTTAAAACTGTATAATCAAAAGCCCACGCACACATGGCGCCGCGCCCACAGATGAGTTGAACTATCAATACGCGATTTTCATGATTTCGAAGGTTGCATTTTTCCCCGATTCTTGTATTTGAAGTTGAGTATTTGTCAGACTCTACGGAGTTTTTCAGGCTAAATCCTCTCAAACGTTGGCATTCAATTCGGATTTGACACGTTCTTAAATCCAAAAATCAGTTCAGGGGTTTAGGCTTGAAAAGGTAACAAGTCAGACAGAGTTACTTTCACATTTATAATATTAGTAAAGAAAGAAAGAAAACGACTATATTTGGCATACACAGACATACACAATGTAGGTACAAATAAAAGGGAACTACAAACCAAACACACACAAATACAAACACGGTTACACAAACGGTAGTACAAATATGATTAACACAAAATCGTTTGTGTATAACGTTTTGTATCTGTATAAAACTATCACTGCAATTCATCTACCTTTCTAAAAAAAAACATTAATCAAACCCACTTAATATTCATACCCATCCCATCTGCAGTGGGATTAAAATTAAAACTGCGTAAAACGCCCAGCATATGTGCATACGACAGTGGGGTAAAAACGCACCCCACCGTGAACAAATAAGATTTTACTTAAACGACTACACTTGTTTAGTCCGTGTTTCATAAACAAATCGTGTTCGCACTGATTTGATAATGCCAGCTCTAAAGTACTTACTGATTGGCGTATCCGATTGCATGGATTTCAGAGGATTTAAATTTAAACTGACTGCTGATTTTCATTCGTACTAAGTCATCTGAAATCAGCTGTGTTTTCAGTGATGGAAGAAAATTTTGCGTGGGTTATATGCTTGCAGTTTTGTGTTACAGAACAATTGATTTTTTATTTTACGTGGTTTATTGACAGTATTGATTTTTCATGAGTGTAAATACAGTTGAGAGCATAACGGTCGCACAGGCACCCTATTTTGAATTTAAATCGCAGATATTATTAGAAAATATAAAGTTCATAATCAAATAATCTGTATGCGTTTTGAAAAACGGTAAGTGGCAAGTTCTTAATAGAAACACATAAAACGAGTGTAAGGTCTATACCGACAGTATCTGACGCTTTTTCCGAAACTACTCTCTAAATTCAAAATAGGTGACATTGCGAAAATGTTACGCTCGAATAAAAAGAAGACCCTGGCACACACAGGATTATTGAATTATTATACAAATATGTAACATTAAAAAGCACATTTATTTTTCAATTACATATGAACAAACAGGCGTGATAAAGCATCTATAAAATCATCTTTTAAAGTGTTCTTTAAATTACAAAAAATCATATTGTATTGTATAAATACATTTAAAGGTTTATGTTCTTTGAATAGTTGCATATTCGCAAGGGTCAGTAAACTCTATGGAGAAGAACGTACAAGAAACTCCACGGACACTCTTTTCCATCAATACATTTTAATGACAAGTATTTGGTTATATCATTCTTGTTGGAAAATTACATAGTTATTAGAGAACGATGTAAAAAGATGTGCACATAAAAACATCTAGAGTAAAACAAACAATCCGAAAATAAAATAATAATCAAAAACAGACCAAAGCAGCTACGTTATAACTGATGGCGACCGTTCACGTACATGACGCATGGATTGGGAACACTTAGCTCAACCATCATGAAGGGAACCGAATCATCCAGCACATGTGCCACCCTCAGAGAGACTGACTAAACTAAAATTAGTAAGGCGTCATGCAAAATCCAGTCATTAACAATCTACATTTTATTATTATTTTATTTTCAGCCTGTTGCCAACTGCACGGCAAAGGTCTACCTTTCTTTATTATATTCCTCCCAGTTTAATGCAATTGTGGACCAATCCCATCAATAAGCGTCAAGCTCGTCCCGCATTAAATCTAAAACTAATTAAAAACAAAAAAAATACCTTTCTCAGTCTGCTATCTTTTCACGCTTAATACCGCTGAACCGATTTAGATGAAATTTAGTATGGAGATAATTTTAGTCCCTGGGAAGGAAATAGAGTAAGTAGTTTTTGTCGGTAGTGTGTTCCATTGGGATGACAAAACACATTTTACGCGCGCAGAAGCTAGGGTAAAAGATGGATAGTTGCCACACTCTTTGAAATCACTGTATGTATCTCTCAAAACAAAAAGCAAACTACTTTATTTGTAAAAGTGGCTGGTACTTTGGTTTTTTATCTACAAATTTATGAAAGTATAAAACATTATCTTTAATATTGCCAGAGTATTAGCGAATTTTGCGAACCTCTATATTTTGGGCATCTATCCCACATAGGGGGTACAGTTGCCTTATCCATGTAAATTACGTTTAGGTTAAGTGCCCCGCCCAGAAACTGGACACCAACCCGCAAAAACTTTAAACGCATTTTTTCTTCCCATGCAATTGCACAGAGATACGAGACACGGTCTACTTAGTAGTAGTTGGAGAATTTGACGAAATATTAATAAAATTGCATGCGATTCATCTGCGAAACTAGAGATATTACAATCGGGGCTATTATACCCCTGGGGCAAGACAACTATCCTGCTTTTACCCCACTTTATTTATTTTCCTAAAGCCAAAGGTTTCTCCTCCATCTCTAGCTATCCGAACCCAAGATCCTTGCCATCGCAACCAGGCCAAGATCACAGAGCCCAACTTGTGCGACAAGTGAAAACAAATTAAATTCCGCTAAGACGCTAATGTCGGTTATCAAAGAAAGCCTAAACATCTGATGATGAGTCGCAAGCCGTTTGATGTGCACTCACCCGAGAGCGCGCTAAGAATGCCTTGTGGAGAACACTGACTGCCTTAAACTTACAATTTGGGCATTTTATGTAGATTTATATTATATAGGTAGGTTATATAATATATTGTTTGTGTACGCTGTCAGTTGAGTGTAGTGAAACTGAAAGTATTGACTTTCTTTTTTACTCTGTCTGGGCTACAAAGTTATTACGAGTATTTAAGATGTTCTTTAAGCTGACTGTTCTGAAAAAAATTTGAGAAAAACCGGCCAAGTGCGAGTCGGACTCGCGCACGAAGGGTTCCGTACCATCATAGCTCCACTTAAATATTTATTTTATTCTGTTTTTTAACCGACTTCCCAAAAAGGAGGAGGTTTCTCAATTCGACCGTATATATATATTTTTTTTTATGTGTGTTCGATATAACTTCGTCGTTTATGAACCGATTTTGATGATTCTTTTGTTGTTGGAAAGGAGATATCCCAAGGGTGGTACCATGAAAAGGAAAAAAGGATCTGATAATGGAATCCTAGAGAAATCGAGGCAACTCCTCAAATATTATAGGCATACATGTAGCGATTTTGGTATTTTCATCAATAATGCAATCATTTGCACTCAGAAAGTATAATTTGGTGAAGTGGAACTGATGAATGGCCACTGGAAACCCGAAATAAAACAATGTATCCTAGTCGTGTTTGGGCTTATTGGAATTGTCATAAGTTGTACTTTGGCTATAAATGATTTTCATATTAATTGGAGGTACCTACCAAAACTAAAAAGAGAAAAATAAAAAACTTTTTAACAAAAAATCAAACCGACTTCCAAAACAAAACACTTTAAAGTGAAAAATAACTTTCTTTTCCGAAGTCGGTGTCGAATAACGGAAAACAATGGGTACAAAAGACACCGACTTCGGAAAAGAAAGGTTTTTTTCACTTTGAAGTGTTTTGTTTTGGAAGTCGGTTTGAATTTTTGTTAAAAGTTTTTTAGTATTTGTTGTTATAGCGGCAACAGAAATACATCATCTGTGAAAATTTCAGCTGTCTAGCTATCACGGTTCATGAGATATAGCCTGGTGACAGACAGACAGACGGACCGCGGAGTCTTAGTAATAGGGTCCCGTTTTTACCCTTTGGGTACGGAACCCTAAAAACAGTTTTTAACAAGTGCCTATTATGTTTTGTTACTTCCTTCGGATTTGTTTTAAACGATAAATGTGAATAGGAATAAACATCAGTAAATTAATTATTAACTACCTATAAGATTGCAAGATAAATTACAATATTAGGGCCGTTTTCTGAATTGATTTTTTTTTTGGATTTAAGAATGTGTCAAACCCTATTTTATAATGCCAATGTTTGAGAGTTTTCAGGCTAGATTTTAACAAATACTTAACTTTAAAGTTACTCACAAACTAGTGATGATAATATTTTTGGCAATGTTCTCACATGGAAATGCTGCACAACATTTAAATTTCACATTACATTCTGTGCAACTTACGATCTTTTTCAAAAGCGCCGAACAGTACCTACTGCCCGGAAACAGTAAGATAGGCCATTACTATTTTATTCTATAAAAGTGCTGTCACACCTGTTCGTTCACTGTTGATTTTGAGCATTACATTACAATACCTACCAATGCCTCAATGACTTGACGAGCACTCGCCTGTAATGTAACATTAGATTTTTGGCATTTAGTAGAATCCACAATGTCAAACGAAGCGGTCATTGATGTTGCAAATAGTAACAAACTATTACATCATCAAGTTGCGCACTGTAATGCTCGGTTCTCTTCCCTCACCAATGTAATGCTCGACTCTGTAACGTTATATTACAGTGAAATGTGGGGAGCATGGTGCGACTATATAAAGGTGGTTTTTGAACATTGTAAACGTAATCAAGTGACGAGCTGTCCTGTAACCCCACTAATAGGGTTTGTGAGGGCTCCTGACCCTATTGAGACTAGACCTGAAACAACAACCACAACAACCCTATTATTTATAATATATTATTTTATTAACCCTGAAACGACAACCACAACAGTGGGTCCTATCAGAATATCAGTGCAGCGTTATTTTCTTTTTTGGATATCGCTGCACATGCTGAGATAGGAGCCTTTTTGGTCTCGCACGGGGTTTTAATTTTTTTATTATTGTTTAATTTTATGCATATTTCTCGTGTCTCCTGTGCGGGACACAAAAAATATTTTTTCTTTCCCTCTTTCTTTCTATTTAACCTTAACATATAATTTTATAGTGACGAGTTTCGGGGACATTAGCAGAATAAACCACTTGTATATTGGGAGCTTGCACTTTATTTTTCCCGGACCGATCCTACGTTGCATTTTCAATTCACAAATACAACAGTTGATGGCCTATGTAGTACCACAAATGGATAATTATCCACAACATTACTCACAAATCCACAACACCGCGTAATTTTCTTACCAATTACCTACGAATCTTTAATCCAAACATCGTAACATGACCACGAAAAGCTGATTTAGTTGGCCGCAAAGCGTTCAATAACGGCCATTGGCCGGTGCGTAATTGCGGCCGCCCGGTATTGGGAGGCATTCGCGGCTCGCGGCTCGAGCTATTCATTAGGCAATCTAGATTAGCATTCCAAACGGCTATTGTGTTCAGTGTGGCCGGAATTACGCACGTTGTTAAAGGTAATGCGTTCGTCAACTGCAGGCTTGCTGTGGTTTTGGTAATTACGTGTTCGTGGCTGTTTTTGACTACGAGTGTGGGTATTGTGGTTCTGCTCTTTTTTTGCAGTAATAAAACTTATTTAACACAATAGTTTTCACTTCATTATGTTCATTAATAGACTGTACCCTCTTCATCAATCAAATACCATCCGAATAATCTACCAACTTTGGGCAATTTTTTTTTCGGGCTTCGTATCAACATCTTCCAGCGTGGCATCGCTGCTAGCCTCTGGACACTTTGCCTGGCATGCGGACATTTTTAACAAGTTATAATTTTAATTAAGCTTAAAGATAATAAAGTAGAAACACACTTTTTGTTAAGATCATAAAAAAATGGGGAAAATCGTTAGTCTTCGCTACGCTTTGCTACGCCGTAGCCCATATCAAACTACGCTGCTACGCGCAACATGCATGGAAATATTGTCATTATTTTAGAAAAATGAACACGCGAAGTACCTACCCAATTTACGTACAAAGAAAATCAAATCCATTGCTGGAGCGTTTTTTGAATTTGGAACATTACAACGCTCCAGCAATGTTGATCAAATCCATTGCAGGCGCGTTTTTATAATTTGGAACATTACAACCCTCCAACAATGTTGTTTTAACTTTTAATATTAATTAAATGTATAATATAAAGAGTATGTTTTATTTCCCTGCATTATTTTGAGAAAAGCACTATATATTGCCTCGACGGAAATGGCAATTGCCTGTCTCGTAGTATTCAAACTCATACTCGACCTGCAATTGCCTATTTCCCGGCCTTTCCAATAATTTACTATTATTATGAGGAGAAAAGTAAAAACTTTAGTTGCGTGACAATACTGACAATACTACCATCAGCACAGATCACTTATAAATATTGAAACTCAAAGCTATGAGACATAAATAAAATATGACAAAAACAAATAAACCAATCCATCCACACACAATTTTAAACACTCTCCAATAATTTCACAGATGTTAAAACTACCCCAAGCATAGAAAAACAGTTGACAGCGCGAAATCGTCACCCATCCGATCATAATAGGTAGTGATGTAAATCAAAATTCATAGTGATGGCGACCCCAGTGAGTTATGACTTATTAGGGACCCCACAGATTCACAGGAGACCCACTTGTAATGGCCCTGTATGTCTAAATGACCCGCCGATGTGTTGGCACCTTTGTATTAATGAATGTAACTGGATTGTAGTGTTGCCATACGCTTGGGGAGTTGGGGATTTTGTAGGACTTATGATATCACAGAAAAATTTGCAAAAAAATTTTTTTTTTTTTTTAATAACCTCCGATAAAGAGAGAATAAAAGTACAAAAAAGAATACCTAATCAGAATGCAGACGTTTTTTTTATTATTTCAACTAGTCATCAGTATCATCATTAAAAAAAAATGAAATGGTGGGAAAAACAAAACTTTCTTCCACCGAAATATTTGAATTTAAATCGTTCATTACTGATAGCTATTCATGAAGTATGCCAAAACTTATGAGTAACATGATGAAATATTCATAATATAAGGCTCACTAGAAATATTTCAGCGTCAAAGTTAGTCCAAAGTCGAATAAACCTAGCTAATCTAGCATGTCATTTAATTCATATTACAAATCGTAGTTTTCATAGAAAATCTACAGACCTAGAAAATTCACATTACATAATTTATAATTTCATTCACATTCACTCGCCTTCCAATTCTTTTTAAAAATAAAATAACACATTCTTATTTCAAAAAGCAACCATAGACAAACTATTTTCCAGTAAGACAGGCCGTTCAGAAATAGAACAAATCCGCGCAAAACCAAGCCGCATGGCCGTCGCCCAGCTGCATAGGGCTGTCCACTCGCTCCCTCGATCCCCACAGATATTTATTATAATTTTATGCGGTGTCCACGCTTCCCATCCCTTTGTGTGCTAAACGACGTCCTTGTCGCCTTTTTGTTGTTTCGAGGGGCATTAAATGTAATAACACCACTATCGAGATCTTTCATGTATGCTAATGAAGTTTTTTCCCCGGTTGTACGATATGATCGAAGTGTCAGTTGTCTATAATTACATTTGCAGTTTGTTTAATGCGGTCTCGTGTTACAATAGGGTTTGTGGTGTTTGAAATTATTGGTTTTATTAGAGTATATATGTTGTTAGTGTAAGTGTTAGCCTTTTGAATGTGGTTTGCGGGATTGCGTTAAATTGGCAGAGTGGAAAATCGGAATTGGTTGCGAATTTTGGAAAAAATTTCGTCGTGCTAAGTTGTTGTAGTTCTTTTTCGCTGTTAATATTTTTGTGATAACAAAATGAGGAAACGGGGTACCTGTTTTCTTACGGTTTTAAAAAGGCTTACTTTAGTATTTTTATAGGTAGCTACTCTTTCATTATCCTGAAACAAAGAATAACTACATTCAAGTCGAGAAAGGCAACAAATAAATACTAAGTAAGTCGTTACAATCTAAATATAAGTGTGTTCCAATTGTTAACAAAACGTAACTGTTTCTAAAATAAAGAAAAAAAAAACCGTTGAAAAGTTGTCATTCTGAATCACTCGAGCGTTCATCCCCGTGCCGATTATAATAATACACTATTATATAACTTTAATAATAATAATTCCGACTATTATTGTCATTAAAATCATTATTATCGACTAGAGACCGGTTCGCCAAGTAAACACAATTGACTTTTGCCATTTGGTTGGGTCACAAAGATTTAGCTTTTTAATTATATTGATCCCAGTATGTTTTCTCTTCATTATTTTGCCATATTTCACACTTAAAACTATTCTTTTGTTTACAATGGGAAGTGCTTTTGAACCACTTTTTTATTTTTTGTTCTACTTTTTTTTACTTTTTTTCGTGAACTTGCGAAAGGATGGTTTATCCACTGTTAAAAACAAAATGAAAAACGAATGAAACCTTTTTATCAGAATGCTTTATCATAATCATCATCATACATATAATAAATCTGTAGAAAAGTCGTTTTTTAACATCAAATATATTTCCAAAAATAAATAGCCGGGGTGAATCCAACAGAACCCATTTCCAGCATTTTTGGATTTTTTGTCTGTTTAGTTGTGCACGCGTAACGCACGTAAAATACACTAAACCAATGCAGATAACTTTTGTACATAAAAATTGTGCGTAATTTGATGTATTACTTAGTTTTTGTTTCATCGCAATCGTACAGTTGAACTCCATATTCGATAGAAGGCGTTGTGCATCTGACGACTTTTTCTGAAAGGCGGTGTTAAGATTCACAGCGGAAGAAGGACCCAAGAAAAAATTGGTAGGTAGCAAGTTAAGTAGGGTAGGTAGGTAAGACAGGTCTAGGTAAATGGGGTAGGATAGGATCAGGCAGTTGACGGAAGCGAAGCCGCGGGCACAGCTAGTATGATCAATTGCAATTTATCTGAATGTCAAATTGTCAATAAAGCTTTTTTGTAAAGTAATTTTACATATTCCGATAATAGGCAAAATCTGCACTGCATGCAAAAAAAAATATTTCTTGTTGTTTTTTAATCTAATAAGAGTCATTCTTAGTATCATGTCGTATATTTTTATTACCATACAAATTATTTCGTCACACGCCACTCCCTATTATTTTACACTGCCCAAACGTGACAAGACACCCGTATCTTCACAGAAATATAATATACACATAAATCAATAATCAATTTTACGCCAACGAGAACGGTCCGAAGTATTTTTGTCGGGATTTTATTATTCTGGCAACACATCTAGTGGAAAATCGCGTCCTGCCGCCATGAAGGAAAAACGCGGGTAAATCACACTTATTTTCGAATGAAGAATGTAACAAGGAGTTTGCATGCTTCGATTGATGCTTGCGTAGCGTGAATATGATGTTTGGTCACTTGATTTACCTGTTGTTCGTTGTTTATTTGACTTTTTTTTTAATAAATCGAGATAGTGTATTGTTTTACTAACGTCCTACAATGGCAGAAGTAGATTTTCCTGGTACTGAAAAACTTTCAGTCATTCTAAGTGATTCATGTGGCAGCATTGCAATACTGTCGCAATATTGCCTGATAATTTATTATATTATTAAGTGAGGGTTCAATGCCCACGACTAGTGTCAGATTGCAACTGCCTTTCAACCGTTAATAAAATCAATCAAGTCGAAAATCTCCGAAAACATTTAGACGTCAATATTTCAACTTATTGTCAAACAATACATCTAGAGAGGCATTACACGAATCACCCCACCTATGAGAACTAATAATAAATCTCTGCATATCATTTCACCCTCAAACGATTTCGAATACACTATTGTAGGTCGAACACATCGCCTTAAGTTAATACAGAGCATTATTGAGTGCCAACAAGACGCCCCCCAGGGCGCCACAAAGCACAGACGTATTGACAAACTGCCTATAACTCCTATAAGTCTCAATCAAACAATGGCATTTATGAACTCCTTACGTTATTGACCTATTTCTTTGGGATAATAGAACGACAATTAAATTTAAATTTCGAATCGTGGGAATCACTCGAATTAACTGCAGTTTTGACTTTAGCTGTCATCTCGTATGGGCGGGAAAGTTTTTTTTCTAAGGTTAGGGAGGCGGTGTCGTGGTTTCTTCGGGGCGGCCTTGCGTTCGCTTTCTTGTCCTGCAAATCTATTGTCCATTGATGAATTTATTGTTGTTTGGCACTTCCGTATTTAATTTATTTATAGGTCACTTTTATTTTCAATTATTGTATTAATGCAGCGTCAGCTTCTTCTATTATAATATATGGGCGACTGGGCGATCGCATTGAGCTCGCATTATTCTTAAAACAAATATCGTATGGATGTCATTATTTTTCCAAAATATTCACTAACTTATAATCCGACTAAGTTCCCTAAGACCAAACTGTTACTCTATAGTTTACAATTTTCCTGTAAGTACGGGCCCATCTCAACGGTTCAGCCTGTTAAAGCCAGTAGGACACCCGCAGCGCGCATAAAATTCAATATCCAATATTTTCCTTGCAAAAAGAATAGAAAACGCATGAAAGAGCAAAACAAACATGCACTCCAATTTTTTTAAATTTCGATTGCCACGCACAAAAAGTGCCAAAGACAAAAGAGTATAATCAATGCACGAAGAGACGAATAGAGGTGCGCATTTGTTCGCTTACGTCGCAAAACGGCGGAACGGCGAGATGTCAAGGAGTCTTTCTAGCCAGGAGTCACTGACTCACCCAAAATATTGACTCGCAAAGTGCCGACTTTGGTTCACAATAGACACAGCAGGTTGCCTTTTGTAGGGGACCCTTCTGTACTTAACAATACCGGAGTAATGCACTGCTTTTTATATTTTGCACATTAAAAATTGTGAGTGGAGTAAACGAGCTTTGGATAGAGGAAAATTCTTTGGATTATCCTTTTTTTTATAAAAAAGGACGCATTTATTTATTTAATTACTCAGCTAAATCTTTCAAGCCAAAAATGCTTTATTATTTATTTGATTCAATATAATATCAAGCAATGATTAATTTGAAATAAAAGATTGTTTTAAATTATTCATATCGTAGTTGCTGATTCACGCTACTAAGTTACTGGTGGAAGTAAAATTATAAAAAATCAGCTTTTATTTTAGAAAAAAATATATGTACCACCTAGGTTTGTTGCCGCATCTATTAGAAATGAACTAAATAAATAAACGTTAAAAAAACATAATAAAACAAAAATCATATCACCGTTAATAAAAAACTTAAGCAGCAATCAGAGAAATCGAATCGATCAATAGGGAACCCTCTATTTGCGCGTTCCGTTCTACACAACGCTCCACGCTTTACAAGATGGGTCTCGCTAAATAAAAAAAAAAACGCTCTCTAAGCTTATTGAAAAGTATTCTCGCCCTACGTTCACGGCGTCTGAGCAAATATAAGATAATTTTCGCGCTTCACCTCACCCGGTATTTAGGGGGCACCTTTCATACTTTTTACTGTGCCGTTTGATAGGTACCAACGCGACACGGAACGTTCTAATGTAATTTATTTTGTATTCAGAATGCGTCACTCGTTGTATCGCCGCGAAACGCCTTGATTGGCGGTTTGAATTTTCTTTTTTTTTAAGAAATATATCTGATAGATAGAAAAGTTACGCAAATTGACAGATACATTTTGTATACAATAACTTGATTAATGATATTAACAGCGAATTAGTCAATTGCTGACAAGAGGAACTAGAGAAAGTGACATATATCAACGTTAACGATGGTCAAAAAGTCCGAAATTTATGAGATTGACAAGCGCTAGCGTAATGTCAGGTGAACACACGGATATCGAATACCTATGGTCAATCCCATTTATTTGGTAGTTTATGCAATTGTTTTCACTAATAAAAATTCACTTTATCTGAAAAACTCAAGGTCTTTCAATGATCGAAATCCTTATACCTACTTAAAACTCTGTAAAACCAGCCCAGTCATTCTATATTTTCCTCTAAATGGATTCTGATTCGTAGAGCGTTAGAATTTAGATTCATTCTTGTAACTTTACCAAAACGAAAGCTACGTTGTCAAGCTTTGTAAATATCGTGGGACTACTTACCCTTTCATGGCATTAGAAAAGATTAACCACATAAGTAGACGTTAATCCCAAAATTCCCAGCTACTGGAAACCAAAAACCGGACTAAATAATAAATAAAATCAATTTACCGAACATTTAATTCTGAAACCACAAAAAACTGCATTTGGAACTACTCGAATGAAATGAGCACGTATTGTCGATGGTACATTGTCTAAGTTCATGCATCTAAAGAAAATTAAGCCGAGTATACATATAAACATATTTACTAAAAGGGTTATTTACTAATTGGTGTATTAGTCGCATACAATCGTGGAAACAAGTCAATCGGCGTGTGTAATTCGAATTAAGGGACTGTTTACACGTTTGTACTTTGCGTGGAGTTTATTTTTTCATAAACGGCCAGCGCAGACTGTTTTCACACATGGCCACACTTTGCGAACGGGTCGCTTATTTATATCTATGCGTAATGAAATTCTGTTATGGGGTATTGTTTTTGGTTCGAAAATATTTTAGTAATAAATAAATAAAATATGTATTTCTCTTCCACATAGGTGCAATATGACTTGATAAATCCTTTGTGGGAGACTAGTGTCTGCACTAGGAATTCCTGCCACACATATATTACCAGGCCCTCCATCGAAACTGTAGGAGAGCGGTTTATTTATGCAGATTTTTTAAATAAAAGCGTAATGTTCTTTGCGGTTGTTCTTATCCGTTATCTTCATGCTTCGGGGCATCTTGCCTTTCTGGCTTTTTTTGCTTGGTTTTCCTGATTAACAATACCTATTACAAGCAGTATATTTTTTATTATTTGAAATCAAGGGTTAACGATAAAAGAGAATTTATTGAGATTAAATAAGGCAACAAAATTCTTTGTTTAATTTTTATCGCATCATTAAGGCGAACACTTTATTGTATTGCCAATTAATAAACAGCATAACAAACAAATAAGTATTTAATTGGCTCGAATCATTGATTCTTTCACAGCGTGCTTTCTTCACAAACGTCTTGTTAAAAATTTCCATTTCATTTGTAATAAAACTTCAACCCTTTCTAGTTATTTTTATTTTATGTATTATTCAATTTTACAGACGCCAGCCGTTTGACTTTTAATTATGCGTCTCGTTATAATTTTCTGATCGAATAAGTATTTCATTTAAAAGTTTTAAATGAAATATTTTCATCTCTATGATAACTGAAATACGAGCTTTTACTTTTTAGTTTTATTTTGAACAGACGAATAATTGTTAATGGAATTAGGTATTATTATTTGTTAAAATTATACTTGATAACATTTAATAAACTTTAAAAAGAGATACGTATTTGCTGTAGGTACCGTAGAGCAACTGCTAAATAAACTGTTAACACGTAGGTTAATAGTTTATTTTTACAGATAAATACCAACCTCATTTACCGAACAAACAAATCAACATTCGAACTGTCAACAACACTAATCATAGACTCGAAAAAAAATACAACATAAAAACAAAAAACCGCGTTCGTTTTTCAAACGTGGCGCGCTTTCTCGGTCCATCGGGCATTCCGTCATATGCCAGTCACGACGGTGCTCGGACCACCGCGACTCGCGTCTCGGGTTACCGTCTATCGTCTTACCTTGCCTTCCTGCCCTACGTCTAAGTTACTACGTCGCGTCATATGCCGCGGTGACAGTTGGCGAGGTGATATTCGGTTTTGTTTCATATTTTTGGGAGTTTGGGTGGGCTGAAAAAAGAAAGGCTTTTGCGGACAGGTTTAACTTTTATTTCCTATAAAACAACGCTCTGTGGGGCTGGGCACACACTGGCCATTGTGCAAGCATCTAAGTTGTAGATCATATGAAGGAAATTCAAGACACTTGCTACTATACATCGATTTTCTTCTCTATTGCGCTGTGCCCTAACGGCGTCTACATTGATACTAAGCTCTAAGCCTTTTGTTAAGATCTACGGCAAATAAATTAATATATTTATGAAACTTGACTGTTTTATTTACTTATTGGTTTATTTTTTTAACGATTCTAAGTAGGGCCGAGTAAAATATTTTGCCCTTTATAAACATTTATCGGATCCAATACAACGTATAAAAATTTTGATATTACTTAAAGCAATATGAAGAACATATCGGTAACAGTTACCTACAACGTGCATCAAACCTGCCCAATTGCCCATAAGCGACAGTATCTTGAAAATAATCTGTATTAATAGCATGTTGATGGATTCTTATCAGATTAAAGAACGATCATGGCTACTTGAACAGCGTCAAAGACCACCGTGATGGGGTTGGTGTAGAAAATATTGTCAACAGCTAAAATCGCATTGGTATGCGAACTCTCAACGCCTTCTTCCAATCTGTTAAAAGTAAAACGACATCACAACGCTAAAATTACAGCCTATAGCCAATACTCTGGCTCGGCGTTTCCCAAAGTATGGGTCGCGACCCACTGGTGGGTCCAAGCGAATATTTGGTTGGCCCTGAAAAGTAGGATGATACTAACGCCCGTATAATATTATTAAGATTAAATTACCGAAATAAATTAGGTGTATCCAACACATTTAGATTGAAAGTAACTATAGCATATGTTAATTAAATTAGGCGTGTACGATACGTAGGTAGTTAGTAAAACTTAAATTGATGCTAAAGCTATAATGACAAAAAGGAAAAAAATGCATCCTTCTCAAAAACAAAATGCAATTTGTTTAAAAAATTTTGATTGGAACAGTTTTTTATTTCTGGTTTGATCAGATCTTTATTTATTGTTATGTTCTTTACGAAAACCAAGCGGTAAGTCCTGAATTTGGAAGTTTTTGTTAGGTGGGTCGCGGTCCAGTCAACTTTGGGAACCGCTGCTCTGGATAGCATCGCCGATTTTTGTGATGCTACATCGCAAAGCTTTTACGAGTATGTGTATGTCAATGAAAAAAATACCATATAAAACATTTAATCGTATAAATTATTCTAAGAAGACTCTTGTTTGCATGTAAATACTGTAAGAATTGTGTCCCAAAACAACAAGATTGTATTGAAGTATATTAAACTCCTAGCGCCTACTAGGACTCCATGTTTTGTGAGATCAAAGCTCATGTGCTTAACAACAAATAAATAAGTATCATTCTCATTCTCCATTTGAACGACTTTAGACACCTCAAAGAAATCCGTAATCGTTACCGTATTTTTATTAATCAATTCAGATCACGCCCTTCCGATCGCGTGTCATCACTGCCCTTTATTATAAACACGGGTATCATGGCACAGGCCCTCACCCATACAGCCAATAGGTTTTATCCTTATTTTATTATTAAACCTCAACCTTTCTTATTAATCGCTGTAATTTCACGGAATTCGATCGATGTTCAAAAATTGGGTCAGTATTTTTTTTTTATATTGGTACAGATAATGTATTGGGCTGGTGGGCTGATCAGGTTACGGTTTCTTTCTTTATTGAAATTCTCGATGGTTTAGTAAGAGGGTTTTCACAATTATGATTACACCAAGCGTACCGTTATGTTTGAAGAGAATAAAGATTAATAGATGCTACATTATCCTGCCTGACATGAGAAACAAGAAAGGGTCCCATTGGAAGTTCAAAAAATGAACACTAAATAAATACGTGATCTGCGAAGCCCTAGGGTTGGGGGTCCCGCTCTACGTACGTACCTACATAAGTCGGAAATAGTGAATTAGTGATCAAGGAGATGGTCAACCGAATTGCTAAAAACAACAAACCGCGGTCTCTAATCGTTTAACCCGTTCTGAATTTCGTGTTTTCCCCTTTGTAGGTTCCTGATAGTTCTAAAAGAAAAATGTAGGTAAAAAAAACGTGAAACAAAGTTTTTAACTCCAGTAGGTATTCAATAAATAGCATAGAAATTAAGTCTTCTTTGGTGCATTGTGCTTAAATGGGTAGAGGCCGTACCATCAGCTCTACCATTTATTGCAGACAAATATTTTAAAAGCCAACTAACTCAAACCTCCATTCGCCACCAGGTCTCCTCCATAAACCGAGTACTCCGCAACCTAGCAGCCCAGAAAGAGAAGGCGAACAACCAGCAACCATCTCCAGAATGCTCAACTCCAGTGTACGAGCGCTTGCGACTGCTAGGGGCTCCAGGCGGGACCCCGACGTGGCCTCGCGCCCCCTGGCCGGCGCAGATCGATGCCAGGACCCCGCCCTACCAGCTGCATAGCCTGAGTCCGGGGCCCCAGGCGATAAGCTGCAATGGAGGGGATATGACGGCGATGAAGAAAAGTAAGTGAAATTTTTGTTTAGCTCTGAAAGTTACTTTTTACTGGTTATGTCTTTGCAAATTGTGGTTACCTATGTGTTTTCAGGATTATTAATAGTTATTTATTATTAACTATGAAAATTTACAGTTTTCCTTGTTTCTATAGTAATACCAGACCTTATTTGAATATCTCGACTATCTGCGATTTTTCAAAGAGAAAATAAAATGATCGGCCGTGTATTTTTTGAAGTTACGTCGAACTAACGTATGTGTTGCGTTATTTGAAATCCTCACTCAAACTCATCTCATACTATAGGTAACTCGACTCATCAAAAAAGTTAGTTATAGCCTGGTTCTTAATAAGATGACGTCCATTTTGTCCTGTTATTGCAGTACTAAATAATATTGCATGCCATTATAGCGTACATTATAGTTTAAAATCTATAAGTACACTGTGTTCTCATTCTCATCCACTCGAGCCAGACATTATGCATAATCAATAACAGCAAATGAAGTGCACAGCGTGGCCAAACATACATACATAATATATATGCACACAGCAACAGCAAATTAACAGAAAAAAATAAAATCGCAACATAGGGAAGCGTGCGGCGGTCACTGCGAACAACGCAACAAAACTTTTTCACCAGCATTTTGATAGTCGATTTGCGGCTCCCCTAGTGTGGGAAGGAGAGGGGGTGAAGGGTGGGAGCGGGGGGCTGGCCCGCCTACGGCACCGTCAAAAACATTACTCTGCTCATCCGCCTGGAAGATTTAATTTTCATTTTTATCTGAAACAGCCCCCTTTGTAGTGGTCTGTACTCTGTATCCAATTAGGCGGCTTTGAGAATTTTTCTGGTACTCCCACATAGCTGCAACGCTTAGAGATATGGAATTTTTAATTTCGATTCTGAGAACCAATTATAAACGATTTGTGCGATGTCTTAAACAAAAGAATGATGTTATTTTGTAGTAGCGTACGCTTTGTAGAGGGATTTTTTATAATAAAAAGTATTACTGTATTTGTTAGGAAAACCCGAGATTTTCTGCGAGATTCTGTGCAATATAACCTTGAATCAGTCGCCTTTCCATTTCATTCAGAGCTGCCTTACATCCATTTCACTGCCCAATCATGCCATAGACAGATTTGGCATGCCATGGTTCTGGGCAAGCACACTTTGTAGATGGTTATTGTAGATAATAATTTTGATTGTATAACGGATTGATATACTACATAATTTGCTTTGAAAATCAGCACGTCATGATTTTTAAGCTGATATATTCCAATAGCGTCACAAAAGCCAGAAATTTTCGTCTTCATTTGAATTAACACACTTGGTTTGCATCTGTACTTACTTTAAAAAGTTACTGTTACTAGTTACCGTTTTGGGAATACTTTTATTATGCGTACAGCTAAGGAGTGGAATTCCCTGCCGGAGTCTGTGTTTCCCGATAGCTACAATCTAGGGGTCTTTAAGTCAAGAGTGAATAGGTTACTTCTAGGCAAGCGTGCTCCACCATCGACCACATCATCGCTTACTATCAGGTGAGATAGTGGTCAAGCGCGAGCCTATATTAGATAAAAAAAAAAAACTCGATAAATTATTAGAAAACTCTTCCTTACAAAAAGAAACAAAATTAACCTAACATATAAAAATCCAATTGGAAAGTGCCACCGTTTCTACACCGGCTTGCCAGTGCGTGAAAGTGGCGGCAAAGCGCCGTAAGCCGATAGCCGTACACCGGCTATATCATGGCCGATTGACTGACACCTTCCGCGAAGGCTTTAATTACTTATACTTAGATATTAGAATAATTGTTTTGGCTATTTCTTTCTGAGGCATCGAATTTCTGGTCTTCGAGATTTGCGGTTAGATTTGACATTTAATTTAGTTCCGATGTACAGCATGCGTTCCACTCGATATGTCATGGCCGGTTGACTGACACCTTCCGTGAAGGTTTTACTTATACTTAAATAGATATATATGAAATTTTGTTTGTTTTTGTTTTGTTCTTTCTGGGCATCGAATTTCTGGTGTCTCCGAGGTGTGTGATTTGATTTGTCATTTACTTTACCTTATGTGGGGACTAGCTTCTGCCCGCGGCTTCACCCGCGTTTTGGGCCGGGTTTATCAGCGTTAAATTATCGCTAAACTATTGTGACAAATTGTCAAGCACGCGTTATCTGCGATTGTGATTGGTTGAATGAATTTTCAACAGCGATTATTCGTCGATTACGTTAACAGCCCGATAATCGAGTTTTGAGAAACCGGGCGTTAGTATTTTATTATACCAAAAGATCAGACCAGGTTTATGGTAAGTGTAAAAAGTAGAGTCTGTCAAGCGAGTCTTGTCCCATGAAAAAGGCAGTAAATTCAAAAATCTTACAGGTTTCAACACTGGTATAGTATGCTGAAAACTTGTTGATACTATTTGAATTAACCGCCTTCTTCATGGGACAAGACTCGCTTGACAGACCTGATCCTATGTGTGCCCAGGGTCACCCACCATAAGCTCTTAAATTAAGGTTATTTTGAGTGTTTGTAAGAGACAGATGTATATTTATTTTTATTACAATCGTACGCTGAAAACTTGTTTGATAGAAATTTAATCTACATATTTTTTATCATATTTTATATCAAAGCCATTTTTGTGTGATTGAAACACAAACAGTCATTTATAATATCTGTAGAATTAGTGGTGTCTGTTTCACTATGTTTATCATGGCCGAACTAGCTACTGGGAATTGAATTTCTGGTGTCTTCAGGATTTGTGGTGAGATTTGTCATAGAGTTTGTGTGATTGTATTTGATGGATAGTTAATATCTATCTATTTGAGTACCAGAAGTGATAATATATAGTAGAATACAATATGGCTTTTGAAAATCGATATTGTGAGACGGTAGTTTGATGGGTAAGTATGACAGTCGTGTGATTGTTTATCGTTGCTTGAAATCAATTGATAATTGGTCCGTTCTATAGGTATTAGTATTTTGACAAATAAATAATTAAATAAAATGTTTACGTTTGTGTGTGTCAATAAATGTTAATGTACAAAAAAAGGTTACAATAATTAGTGTTCACTTAAGTATCTAGTGTAACCATTGGTTAATGAACCTTGTCTCTGAAACTAGGGTAACCTGTATCTTGAGAGACAGGTTTGGGTACAAAAGTCAAAGACTCTGAAGTCCATCAATCTGCCTTGCCTTTTCCCAACTATATTGGGGTCGGCTTCCAGTTTTACCGGATTTAGCTGAGTACCAGTGTTTTACATGGAGCGACTGCCTATCTGACCTCCACAACCCAGTAACTGGGTAACACGGTACCCCCTGGCAAGACTGGTGTCAGATCTCAGGCTTCTGACTACCCGTAACGACTGTCAAAGATCTTCAAATGACAGCCGGGACCAACGGTTTAACGTGCTTTCCGAGGCACGGAGGAAACTCGGTATGTTGAAATGGTCACCCGTCCACGGACCGACCTCGTCAAGCGTTGCTTAACCTTGATGATCGACCAGTGCGGATGTTGTTATTTAGCCAAAGCTCAAAGACTCTGAATTATGAAGTTATAATTTCTTGTAAGTCTTGAGCTGTCGAATAAGATGATTGTAACTTATGAGTACTTATTCAATCGATTCTGGTGAATTATATGACAAAATAATGTCTCGTGTAAAAGTTATCTGACTATTAAATTAAATTATTCATTAAAATATTATTTATTAAAACAAGCTTTTTTCGTTTTCTTCTCAGCAAAACCTTTCATTTGATACCAATATCATGGCAGTGCACAAAAAATAACTAGTCCGCCATCCTGGGCCGTCCGCCATATTGGATTTGTCAAATGTCGTCACTTAGCTAACCATGCATTGTCATCCAAACTAAACGTGTACAACACCTTAATCGGAGGAGGAAAACTGCTTTAAAATTCAGTTGCAAGTTTGACCCGAACACACGTACATACATTGAAAAAGCCGAGAATGTTGAAAAACTTTTGAAGTCCATTTTCTTTACTTAGTATATTTAAATAAGCAACAACATAGATTATTGTAGGTAGATAAATTACCAAGAAAAACCCCTCAGCCAACAGCCATCCGTAGGTACAGGTTGTGGCAAGTAATTGGCCGACACAAAGTGGAGCCCGCGGCTGTACCTACTTGAGGTAAAAGACAGCTAGCTTTGTGCCACAGAGTATCAAATCTCTGGTTACGACTCACTCTTGACACCTTTGTAAATATTCATTAATTTATCTGTATTGTTTTGGCGGGAATGACATTCAAATAATGGAGTTTGGGATAATACTCATACTGTTTTTGATCCGTTTCGTTCAAAGATTTAATTAAGAAATATATACTTATACATAATATAAAACTAGTTTTTTTCCGAAGGTGATCTGTATCATAGTAACTGATTAGAGATGTGCCAACTAGGAAAAATTCGACTCGAGTTAACCAGAGTAGAAATTCACATAAGTAACTCGAATTGAACTACCTACTAGTTACACAACTTGAGTAAGCAGATAAGTAAAAATGTTTTTTTTGTTGTTACAAATCACTTTATTACATATTAGTTTTTCCTAAAAACTTCACACTGCAAATTTCGTGTCGTCGTCGGTGTTGTTCGGGCGATGCATGTACACAACGAACGATTCGCGCTCTCGCTCACTTGCTAGCTAGTTGGTGTTTTCCTTCCTTCATGTAAGCTAGTCTTAATTCGGGTTCGAAAGAATTCCATTTCAGTCAACTTGGGCTAGGTGGAACTCGGGTTAGCTCGAGTAAGTAAATCGGTTGCCCGTCACTAGTACCTAACTTGTGTATTTTTCTGGATAAAAATTAGTCTCTGTCACTCAACGTCTATCCGAGAAAGAATTTAAGTAACCAGTTTAGCCATTATATCTATGGGTTTAGCACTTCTCGAGAGTATCTCCTCAAGCATACAATGTTACCTGCAGTCTTATTGCGTAAAAAAATCGGCAAGGCAAAAGGCAAAGAGTATGAAAAATCGACCACACATAGACGGAAATCCACATGGCGTCTTCCATCTCGTCGAGCCTTTTGCCTTGCCAAATTCATTACGCAATAAGTCTGCGGTTTGCTACTTATTACTTCAGATTTATCGTATCATAAGTTTTAAAGCACTTACCGCTCAGTTGTGGTTACTTTTATAATTGAAAAGTAGGCGCTAAAATAACTTAAACTGGCTGACTTAGTAACAAAAAGATAACACAAAAAGCCTTTCAATTCCCTCCATGACTGCCATTAGGAGCGAAAATATTGATACCCATTTCCCTAGCTATATTATAAACTCAATCTCAAAATCATTATCAGCCTGTAGCCCCAAATCTCAATATAAAGAGTCAATGCTATCTATAAATAGCAATGAAGGAAGGAGAAGAATAGGATGCAGAACGAAGGATGATTTTTCAGTAAATATACTAGAAAATGCATCCTTCATTCTTTATTTTTGAAGTATTTCAACTCTATTTCATATACATTTGCCACAAAACGGATTAATTCAAATCGCTGCATAGGTATTTCAGAAAAACATACATACGAATTCAGACACCCCCTTTCTTTTTGAAGTCGGTAAAAATCGATCAGCATGCAAACATTTTCGAACCTCCTACAATCTGTTCATTCCTTACCAGATATTCTTCACATTTCTGAGATACACGCGCCATTCGCGAGGCATGGACTACGCACCTCACCTTTTTACCCGACTGCCGAAGGAGGGTGATGTGTTAATCAGTCTATGTATGTATGTATGTAAGTTTGCTCCTATTTGGTGTTCTAGAGACAAACGCGTGGGCCGATTTTGATTATTCTTACGTCAATCGATTCGTCTTAACCTTGCGAGTGTCACGGGCTACATTAAAATGGGAAAATAGAAACATTTTGGGCGCCATACTGTGGGGGGCCCAATTTTATTTTTTCTTCCAAACCCATCTTGTGGGGTTTCAAAATAATGATATCAAAAATATATTACACTAATATGTTTAAATGTACCTAATTCGAAAAAAAAAAAGTCGTGTGGCACTCGGGGATTGCCGCGGTAAAGCTATTGCATAGCATTTATTCTAGATCCAGTCCTGGAAAATGCGTCAAAAAAATTAAAAACGTTAAAAACTCGAAAACGTAGCGAGCCAAACCCGCATTTATTTACGATTAATAAAACTCTAAAAAACAAAACAAAAATACCCTTATTCACATTGAAATAAGGTCGCTTTTCATTGACAAGCAAAAGTGACCCTTATTCTCATTAACATAAGGTCCACATTGATGGACAGTGGGGAGCGTGAGGTTTTTTCGTTACGGAATTTCTGGATTCGGTCCCTGCGCTCAAGGCCCGCGAAAGAAGCTATGCAATAGCTTAAAAATATTGACTAAAAAGATATAAAAAAAGTTATAAAAATATATCAAAAAACCCGATTGCTTAAGAAGCGAACTAAAAATACGTAAACAAGAAGGATATCAAGCTGTGCTCGCACGCTCAGCTGACGAATAGGTATCCTGCGACTGCACTGCATTTCCTTCTTGTTTACGTTTTTTTTTATTTTTTTATATCTTTATTGGTTTAATTTGGGGTTTTTATCACAATGGATACGCCAACCCCATCATGCCTTATACATACTACTAAAAAAAATGCTTAAAATTTAAATTAAAAGTAGGATCTTAAACAGTATGATACACCAATTCGCAAAATCTTATTGCCACATCTGACTTCGGTTGTGACAAAATTGATTGAATTAAACCTACCTCTGATATGTTTAGATTAAATTCATTGATCAAAATTCTCCTTTTGTCCTGGTTCTTGACGCAATCCATCAGCAAATGATGTACATCCTCAAGTACATTACATGTGTTGCAGTTAGGAGAACTTACTTTCTTCGTTTACGTTTTTTTAGTTCGCTTCTTAAACAGTCGGGGTTTTTGATATTTTGTTGCCTACTTTCCAATGACATCGGGTTATTTCCTCAGGAAATAAGATTCATTTGGATTTATATAGCAAATCCGCTTGACCTTCACTCCTCCTTTTATTAGAACAAATTATCTATATGACATGGACCAAGCGATAAATCAGTGGACTATCTATCTATACCAATATTATAAAGAGGAAAGATTTTTTTGTTTGTTTGTTTGTTTGTACCGAATAGGCTCCAAAACTACTGGACCGATTTCAAAAATTCTTTCACCGTTGGGAAGCTACTCTATCGCCGGGTGACATAGGCTACTTTTTATCCCTGTATTCCCACGGGAACGGGAACTACGCGGGTGAAACCGCGAGGCGTCCTCTAGTGTATGTATAAAGTCCGGGCAATATGAATCTAGTCAAATCAAATTGGGCAATGTAATGAATACTGATTTAAACTTCTATATTTATCACATTGTCTGGTCATTATGAATATTGCTACGTAACTGTTGGGCGATGATTATGGTCTATGAATTAGTCAAAGAGCGAGCGAAGCGTGCTCAGGAGCTTAGGACACCCCGACACGGATAGGTTAGGTTCGAAGGAGTAGACTCTCCTTCATTTTAGGTTACTTTAGACCCTGCAGACAGAAATAGGAGCCTCGCCCAGCGGGGTCCGTTGACTTAGTTGCTTAAAGAGCAATCGTACTTATCTATTATATATTAATCTATACTAATATTATAAAGCTGAAGAGTTTGTTTGTTTGTTTGAACGCGCTAATCTCAGGAACTACTGGTTGGAATTGAAAAATTCTGTTTTGGAATTTTGTTTTGGATAGTCCATTTATCGAGGAAGGTTATAGGCGCGGAGCATAAATGAAAAACGTTGCAAAAACGGGAAAAAATCTTTCTGAGAGCTTCCGTTGCGTGCGCTGCGTAAACGGTTTTGTATGTAGGGTAGGTAAGGTAGGGTAGGTAGCCAGTTGTCGGAAGCGAAGCCACGTGGGACAACTAGTCTTTTATATATTAATATCAATATCAGCGTTAAAACAATTTAATAAAACACATCTTTTTATTACCCAGCCCAATAAGTGATGGGTAGATATTATTCAGAAAGTCGGCCATTTTAATTACTTCATTAGTTTTTATCATAATGCCTACTTACTCATATTGGTGGTCCATAACACATACATTGCATTTAGTTTTTGACATCCATCTACATTCTCTTTTACAACCTGCAACGACTGTATTTGAATGGACTCTTGCATGCTGATTTGGAGAGACTTCATCTCTTTTCATCATTCAATTTCAATCACACGATTTAAATTATTGGTAGAAATCATCAAATATTGAAGCTAGTTATATCTCCAATTATTTCCATTTGACATTCACCAATCAGGACTCAATGGGATGCAAGATACATGCACGTGTGTTATCACCCTTACTCCTTAACCTCTCCGAGATCTCTTCATCACAAACCAAATCACAATTCATAAGTGATAAATAAACCAATTGTCCCATATCATCACAGTTAAACCTCGCGGTGATAAGCAGTGTAACTAATTTTATTTGCGCGTCCCCTCCGTGAGACAGAGTCCCCTTATTTATGACGTGTGGTGCAATAATGACCCCATGAAGAGTAGTAATGTTGTCTTTATATCATTTTCGTGGACACTTTATTCTTATTTGTTGAAGAACTGATGAATTTTCATATCATCATCATCTTTCTGCACTTGTTTCATTTTACTGGGGGTTGGAGCATCACGTTTTCTTCTTTCATACCGTCCTGTCTCCTGTCACGCTATCACTGACTCCATTTTCTTTCCTCTCAGAATCCTTCCATCTTTTCTTTAGTCTTCCTCTCCCTCTCCATCCGCCCTTTATATTTTTAACTCTTTTAGTAACTTGCGTGTCATCCCTCCTCATCAAATGACCATACCAGGACACACGGTCCCCTTTCAACTTTTATGTTACTGGGCGCCAGTAACATAAAAGTTGAAAGGCAACCGTATGAACTTTCAGGGGAACTTTCATAAACTTAAAAAAATTGCGAGATACAAGTGATGTTATATGCTGGTACTGGACGATATCAAATACTTTCTTCTCCTGTCACTTTTTTGTTGAAGTATACAAACTTACAAAAGAGACGATCCAAAAGTTATGCACATGATGAAGTGATCTTTTAAGATTTTAAAACATATACTTTATTCGTGTAAGTAGTGTAAACATTCTTAGAATGCCTTTGTTGACTACTTTTTATGAAAAATGAAATGCTGCATTCACACCTACGCTTGTTTCTTTACTTACAGCGTATTTTTCTTATATTATTTTACAGAATAATACAACTGTGTTTGTAACTTTCTATTTCCTCGCTTTTCTCAGAAAAGTCTCGCTCAAGTACACAAGCTACATATCGAACAGCGACAATTCTTAGAAAACCTACACGGATTATATCACCAAGTTTCACACAAACTGTCTTCAGGCGACCATTTATAAAGTCGTCCACACTTTGTCGTCCAAAACTCACATAGAACACATCACCTACTTTCTCCATAAGATCATGGGTGCTTCGAACTGCGAGACAAACACAAGGTCAAAGGACTTGGTCGAATAAATCCATTAAGAGGGCGAAAACTAAATAAAACGTACTGAATAAAGGGAGGCGGCAAGAACCGTGATAAAATAGCGAAAGAGATAGATAGATGAAAATAATCTGAGGAGGGAAAGGAACAGAGACCAGTCTGGACTCTCAAGATAAGGCGAAGAAAAATGTCGCGAGATATTTATTCGCGGGGACCCGTGAATAGATGGTTATTATGGGGTTCCGTAGTAGTAAATTAGTGAGATGTATGGCTGCCGTGTTGAATATTTATTTATTGGACATGTAAGTTATTGTCCTTAACATCGTCGCCTCGGTTTTGGGGGAATTGTCGGTTATTTACGGTGGTCATTTATTGAATTATTCTGGGATTGCTTGGGTAAAAGATTTTTGAGAGAAAACGTTCGACAGAAGTGCTCTAGAGCAAAGATTTTAGTTTGGTTATAACATAATATCATGCCTATAAAACCCGGTAGCTTCGTAATCAATTTGCAATATGGTTAACGTTATATGTTCATGATTAATCCTAAGATATTATGGTCTTGAGACATACAGACGACAATAATTTAAAGTCCTCTTTAGACAATGTTTAAAGCCAATAGAAAATCAATCAATCTGCCTAGCCTTTTCCTAACTATGTTGGGGTCGGCTTCCAGTCCAACCGGATTCAGCTGAATACCGTGTTTTACATGGAGCGACTGCCTATCTGACCCCTTGGCTAGACTGATGTCAGATCTCCAGCTTCTGACTACTCGTAACGACTATCAAAGATCTTCAAATGACAGCCGGGACCAACGGCTTAACGTGCTTTCCGAGGCACGGAGGAAACTCGGTATGTTGAAATGGTCACCCATCCACGGACCGACCTCGTCAAGCGTTGCTTAACCTTGAAGATCGACCCGTGCGGCTGTTATTATTTGGCCACGAGGAGGAGTCCTAGATAATGTTTAAATCTTATAGAAAATAATGAATAATAAAACATAGTTATGTTTAGTTTACGATCTGTACAAAAATTTCAAAATTACAAAAAGTCTTTGACAGTTTTTAAATGTAGTTGTAATTAAACAATGCGCATTATTCGTAAGGTATAATGAATTCTAGAAACCTTGCCAAATCAAATTCCAAAAAAAAAACTTTCAAACACCGTCATGTTCTAAAGATACAGGGCAGGCAGAACGCCTATTCCCCGACATAGACATTGAATACATACTGTCTGATTTGCATACATCGCCTTGTTTGTCGGTAGAAGTCGGGAAATACTTGGGTCGACACAATTTTTTTGTGTGTTTACGATGTTCAGCTCTTTTGCTATGAAAATATAAAGTTTCATGTAGATATATGTAGGTATTAATGTTAGACATCTTCCGGAGAAGCTCTTACGCTATTTGAAATTTCTCTAAAGACGATTGCTGTGTTTCAGTGCGAAGATTCTGTCTCTTAATTATTTAAACCCCTATGTGTTGCATGTTACTTATAAATGTAGTTATTTTTGTTAGACAGCAGTCTGTCCAACAGAAAGAACAGTACAATAAAATACAGTTGTTTTGGGGCTATTTTCTGGATTACTAGGCATTTGATGAAATATTTTAGTGTCAAAACGGGGAGAGCGAAGACATCAATTGTAGGGACTACAAAAAAGACTCCCAGTCCATAAACTGCGATTGACGTGGATAGAATACCTGTTTTCTTATTGTAGGTAGGTAC
Organism: Orthosia cruda; assembly: GCA_964057195.1. Lineage (NCBI taxonomy): Eukaryota > Metazoa > Arthropoda > Insecta > Lepidoptera > Noctuidae > Orthosia > Orthosia cruda. The sequence goes on along the minus strand of OZ059834.1, from coordinate 28,968,109 downwards.
ACGTTCAAATATCTATATTGTGCCAATAGGACACAGTGGTAGGTTACGTACAGAGGCGAGATTAACCCCGAAATCATCTCAGCAAACCACAGTGCGAAAAGGAGATTTACTAAAGTCTCCGCCAGATAACAAAAAAATAAAAGTCATTGATCCGACTTGTACCAAAAAGTGTAATTACTTACGTAACTTGAAAACATGTTTTTTTTTGTGGAGATATTTTGATAATTTTGGTCTCAAAGAAAAGGTATAAGCGTAGAACCATTTTATCCGTTTAAATTATGTCCACATGGTCCACGCGTTTATGAAATATTAACACATTACTGAATGCAAGGTCAAGAACGCCCCTTACCGCGATACGTTTGTTTGATCGTGTTAGCGACACTGCCTTTACATTTTTATCGTATCGTTTTTAAATATTGGAATCCATTGGTAGACAGGTGTTAACGACTTATATTTTTTTGTTATCTGGCGGTGACTTTATATCACAGATACCTATACAAAGAAATAGACGTCCTAATATCTACAACTATCTTATATCCTAATCCACTGTACACCTTCCTTTTTACTTTCATCTCTCTTCAACCCTTTACATCGTACCCCAAACCAAACTACCCACACCGGAATCTTCCCTTAGCAATTGAATCCTCTAAACACCGAGACAGATCCACTCGTATATCTCAAAAGATATTTTAACCCTAAGACGGCGAACCGAAATAGAAGGGTTATATGTACTAGACGGTATGTGTGAACCTGTATGTGCGGCAGATCAAAGGGTCTGAGCCGCGCGCTTTGAACATGCCGACATACCACGGCGAGCATACGAAGTCTATGTATGGTACATAAGCGTCTGTTTTGATACCATTTGATGATATTAAGGGATTATTAATGTGTTATGTGTGTCTACTGTGCAAATGTTGAATTTATAGGAATTGAAACGCAGAATTATAAGTTTTCTGAACATTTAACAAGTTTTTGGTAATTTAATGAAAACAAATGATTGATTTCCTGGTTTATTAAATTTCAAATGAAAAGCAGCTAAGAAAGACCTTTGTATTCAGTACATAAATTGTGGAAATCATTCATTGAGCGGATATTTTCATTTTTAGCAAAACTATTTGAGTTATTTAACTAAGTTTAAACGATTGCAGTGGTGGCTTAGTGGTATCGACCGCGACTTATAAGTTGTAGTACGAGGGTTCAAATCCAGACAGCGCTTTACTTTGTGTAAATTATTTCACCACTACTGCTCTCAAAACGGTGAAAGAAAACATCGTGAGGAATTCGGTATGTCCTAGAAACAAAAATTTTATTACATGTGACATCCACCAACCCGCATTGGGCCCGCTTGGTGGATTACGGCCCATTCCCTCTCACAGAGTGGACGCCTGAGTCCCAGCAGTGGGCACATTAAAAATGCTGATGGTGATGACTTAACTAAACATACGACTATATCCTTATAATATTCGCAGACAACGTTTTCATGCAGCAAAGTTTTGTATTAAATTTCAGCTATGATTTCGCCATTTTGCTAGCCCTCAATAAAATTGTACTTTGTAAAATATATTTACCCGACTGCGAAAAAGGAAGGGTAATGAGTTTGACAGTTGATCTATGTCTATTTCCCTTGTTCGCATTAGGTCAGATTCGGTTTACGGCAGAGTACAGTAAACTCGATATATCTATATCTGTACTTATTAGTAAAACAAGTAACAAAAATGCTATTTATTATTTATCTTACGATAGGTAGGTACTTACTTACCTATGTCTTCACAAATGTAGAAATGTATATATGTATTTATATAGAAATGCATATATGTATTTTTTATATAGAATTATTTATATAGAAATGCATATATATATGTATTTTTCCTACAAGATTATTGTAACCAAATACTTGTAAAACACATTTTTTTTCTTATTAAAAGAGTAAGTTTGGAGTTTCTTGTCCGTTCTTCTCCATAACAAGCTACATTTCCGAATGGACAGTAGAATCAATTATTATTACATTTAATTTTTATTTTTGACGTTCGAAAGTGCCGCTTAATGGCCTAATTGAATAAAGAAATTTTGATTTTGATTTTGAATGGTAATGTCGGTCGATCAAAACTAAACTATCATATTAGTCTAATACTACAATCATACTCGTACATAATTTAGTTAGGTATTCAACAAAAGTCGAAGAACTTGTAAAGATGCACCTTTCATCCAGCTGCAAGGAAAGGGTTATGTTCGCGCGTATCTTGTATGTTTGTTAGAAATCGTGAGATGGGTCTTGGCCGCCCAAATGTTCTTAGATAAGTGCCGTTAAAAAAAATGAACATTGCGGATTTTGTTGCATTTTTTTTTACCTTAGAATCTTATAAAAATAAAGGGATTTTAGAGATGATTACTAAAATATATACCACTTATATGTTTAAAAGAAGTATAACTAATAAGTTGTAAATAAAAAAAGTTAATAAAATCAAAAAACCCGACTGCAAAGATGTAAACAAGCAAAAAATCATCAATATTTATAGTTTTCGTCAGCCAGCTCGCGAATATGTATCCTGCGACTGCACAGCATGATTTTCTTCTTGCTTACATCTTTGCAGTCGGGTTTTTTTTATATTTTCTACTATTATTATCTATAACGCGCTAGTTAATTAAATCTGAGACAGTGGCATGCTAAGATATACCCCAGAGATTTAATAGGTGCCTAAAATCAGCTTCACAACATTGTTTTAATAAATAAATACTATAATTACCAAAAATATTATGCACACCATACATCTCCAACCCATTAAAAAACCCACAAAGCAAGCTACAGTGACAGACACAGTCCAAAATCCGCAGATTAGCGCACAATCGCACACGAGATGACCACGGCCGGATAGATCCCGAGACAACCCTCCCTGGGACTGAAGGGCTGAGGGATGTACAATCGCACACGAGATGACCATGACCGGATAGATCCCGAGACGACCCTCCGTGGGGTTGAGGGATGTACCGGCACGGTGGTACCGACAAAATAGCAATTAAATTCGCCTTCATTAAACAACCCTTCTGTGCAGACCGTACGGGGAATAAGGGTGCGATGCTTGAGTGTTATCATATGAGATGCTAAGTTTTAATAAACTATCCTTACTCAAGTTTTCAGACATTTTCATAAATTTTGCAATAAAGACCTCATCAAAACTTTAGTCATTTGTGGAATGGAATTTGGAATTTTATCTGAAAATTGGAAAAACGATTAATACTCGTAGTTTTGCCAGGTGCAAACTTATGCTTTAATAAATAACCAAAGAACAATGGCGAAAGCTTAGCTGACTTAAATTTGAGCGTCAGAAAGTGAGTATAGTTCTCGCCAAACTCCTTGGCCGCCCTGAAGTTGAATACAATGGCTGCGTAGTAGAAAATCCTCATACAAAAACAGCACCAAACAATGCCTCGCGCATCGTAAAGCCAACTTCAGGGCGGTCAAGAAGTTTGGTGAGAACTATAATTGTGCGTACAGCTAAAGGAGTTGTATTCCCTGCCGGCGTCTGTATTTCCTGATAGCTACAAACTGGAAGTCTTTAAGTCAAAAGTGAATAGGTTACTTCAACACAAGCGTGTTACATCGTCGACCAAATCATGGCTTAAATAGCCCGAGCTTATAAATAATAAAAAAAAATTGGCATAAGGCCCAGCAGATTGGTTTAATTATAGGCTTGGACGACATTTTATTAAGACGTAGCCCCTATAATTAAATTATTTGTGAAATATTGCTCTTTACTGTTGACCCACACACAAATCAAGCCTGTATATTCTTTCAAAATTAATAACATTCCACACTTCTTTTTTTCGATGCTATGCTTGCTCTCAACGCAATACAATTTTCTCCCTTAATATGTAGAGAAAATCGGACTCCCGCAAAAATGAGCACATCCTCGTTCTGTCACAGAATCCATCTAGCTTCAAACACAGATACCTAGTACCGTCCCTCACTCGAAATCCCCTCTAATTACGTAAACACGCACCGTGGCTCCGCGCGCGTCCCACACAAAGGGTTCCGCGAGCAATAACGCATGTAACAGGATTAAAACATGTAAACGCTAAAGGGTTCCGTGCCCGTTTGTGTGTAATTATACATGTTAATTTACAGTTACGTACTTTGAACAGTTTGGACGTAGGTATAGGGAGGTATAGATTCTGTTATAGGGCGGTATAGATTTTGGTATAGCGTGGTATAGGCTTTTTAGGGTTTCGCGCTCGAATAAGCGTGCGCGGTAAACGGTTTGTTTGGTGTCAGTTGAAACGTAAAGGGTTTGAAGAAATGAGATGCGAGATATGGATGTGGTTAGCACGTGTCTGTTTAATTTGAGGCTTTGAGTATTAATTCAGAGTGAGAGGGTTTTATGTCGTGGTCTCCTAGTGGCTAAGATCTCGCCTCTCGTACTTGAGGTCGTGGGCTCAAATCCGGGCAAGTACCAATGTGTCTTTTTCAAATTCATGCACTTTCTAAGTTTATCTTGGACATCACTGGCAACGGTGAAGGAAAACATCGTAAGGAAACTTGGACTTATAAAGTTGATGTAAGTCTGAAATTGCCAAGTCAGATCTGTGGGATTCCCAGAGGCGGTTTAATTAACTCTGACACCAGAGGTGGCCTCATCCTCACACAAGAAGAAGAACAAGTGAGAGCGTTTGATTTGTCAGGTGAATGGTATTGCATACTTGCATCTTTCCAATAGTACTGTATGTCTGGATGTGTAGGTATTGCTTTTGGTTGACCGTACAAGTTGATGTAGGTACCTGATTGGAATATCTTTTCGAATATTTTCTCTTAAAAGCCCAATCTTGGTTTGCGAAAGAAAATAATAAATAAACGTTTACAAAAGCTCTGTATTGTCTAAGTAAGGTAACTAAAGCTTGGACGTCTTCTATGTTCAGCCGTGAGGTCTCATCCCATACAAAGAAACTGTCCCGACATACTGTACTGATTATACTGCTAATTTGATTTATCTATCAATATTAATTGATTATTAGATGGTGAACTATCAAATGCCGTGGAACGGAACCGAACTCGATCGATTTACAAAAAATAATCGGTATAATCAGATGAAAAACGCTTGTTACGTCGGCACGGTTTCTTTGTATGGGATGAGGCGTCTGGATGCTAGTATTATATTATCTGTGGTTCAGCCCAGAAAGTTCCCCGTCTTGTCCAAATATTGACTTGTTTCTAGTTCCTTCTATAAAATCAGCCCAACTTTAGTTTTGAAAAGCCGATGACAGTTTTAATTTTGGCGATGAATAACTTATACTAATACATACTGCTGTTACTATCTGAGTAAAAACTGGTAGGTGACCAGCAGCCTTGTGAATTCGGCTTGGCAAAGGGCAGAGAGTATAAACAAGACATCTTTCATCTCGCATATTAAGTCACTTTCTTAGAGTCTTTTACAATTTGTTAAAACACTATGTTCATGTGTTAAATGTATAGCACAACATTGGTACTATTATTCATTCGATTGTACACTACACTAATTCAAAAGGTATAGTTATTTTTAGCCTACGCACTAAGTCTGTGTTGTCTAGCAGCTGGATAGCCTCAACATTCACGTGTCGATGAAGTCTGTGTTCGTGGGAAATTTTTGGATGATAATGGTGACGAATTCCATTTTAAGATCGTCATTTCTTATGTATCAGGGTGCGTTTGCAACATCCCTGAGGACTTTATTAGTAAAGCCCCAAATTTGGATACCATACGTCCAAATTGGCATCAGTATATGCTTGTATATGGTTCTTTCATTATGTATTGATAGACAGGATTTCCTTCCCAGTAAGCAATATACATACTTTTATTACGTAAGTATATCGAGTTCCTATCTTTTCGTTTTGACATAAGCTTTCCAACACAACTCGTCGTCGAGTGTTATGCCAAGGTATTTGGCTGTATTAGCCTAAGGCACTTGCATGCCATTTATGTAGATTGGGTGATAGTTCAAGTGTTTGTGAAGTCAATGTGAATTGATTTTGACTCATTCAGTTTGATCTTCCATTTTTATGTACAGTCATAAAGTTTGTTCTCAGATAGTTGAACTTTCTCTCCTGATTCTCTGTGGCTTGATCCGGTAGCAAAAATTGCAGTATCATATGCAAAGGGCGCAATGGTGTTGTTCTCCAGTTCTGGGATGTGACATGTGTATAATAAGTACAAAATTGGACCTAGCACTCTTCCTTGAGATACCCCATGTTTTATAGATTTAGCTCGGAATATGCGTCCTCTTGCCGTATTCTAAACATTATATTAGTTAATATACGACTCTAGAATATCTGCAAATTCTGGTAGCTTGAATATTATACCCATATGCCAAACCTTGTCAAAAGCTTGCGTGACATCCAAAAATAGGGTGGCGCAGACTTCCTTATTTTGAAGCGTTTTTTCAATGATGTGGGTTATTCTATGTACCTGGTCTATTGTTGAGTGTTTTTCCCTGAAGCCAAATTGATGATTTGGAATAATGTTTTTATCTTCGAAGCCAACGTATGATAAAATACAGCTGCCATTTTTAGTTTACCATCAACCTTCACTTACTATAAAATAAAAACCTAAATACAGTAGCTATAGGTATGAATGTAAGTATATTCACAAACCTAAAGACACCTGCCATTGCAGCCAGCTATCTCCACAGCCACATAAAAACACAGCGTTTATACCTGAACCTCATTTCTGCGAAAACAATGGATAAAAAAAGATATAATAATAAATAAAAAGCGAAGGGGCGGGGGAAACGCCGCACCGCCCACCGCTCCACCCACGCAAACACAACATATAATTATTGTGTGAGCGATGCGGTTTCATACATACATATACATCACTACCTACATACAATTATGGATTTAGTTATGTTTGTGTCGAAGAGATACGGGTTTAAGGTCTGAGTAGCGTCGGAAGGCCGGTTTTGAGAGATTTTGAAAGAGAGTATTTTTAAATTGGTTGAAAACTAGACCTGAATGAAAGAATTAGGTAGATTAATTTGCCAGTTCTAGAAACCATATAAGTACATTCTAGCATTAATAAGATCTGGAGAATCTCAGTATAAGGCATTGGAAGGGCAAGTCTCGAATTACTATTCTACGAAACGAAATGTAAGGGCAATATACCATACATTCATACCCCATTCCAGGGCAAACGCCAAAACTAAGAGCCAAAACGGACAAGTCTCTCTCATTAACTTTAATTAAACCACAGACTAAAAACCTCTATAAAATATAATACCAACTCTATGGGTAGAGGTAAACATCTATGAGGTGTTTACCAACTGCCTATCAGTTTCTAAATTCAAATTCTCAGTAGTATTTTTTTAAATAGAATGCGTTGAGCACAGTGTCGAGATTTTTATAAAAAAGGTTGTATTAATAAGTATATTATATTTTTTAACAAACCCAACACTAATTTAAATAAAATACTTAATTCAATATCCCTGCACCGTATCGATGGCGGTTCCACCTGTGCGCACTCGAGCGGCACGGGCCCTTTTCCCGCCGTTTTGCGACAAAATGGCCGCCACGTGACTAGACTGGCGAAACGTCCTTACTCATTCATAGCCAGAGCCGAGCTCCGTAAATATTATGTGCTTTTAAATTTAATTGTGGGGTGTTTTGGATATTCATTTTGCACCTATGAATTCACTTTTCTTGATGCGTTACGCTGTAGATTTTCTTGAAGTGTTGCTTTCGCTACCCCCTTTTTTATTTTAAGTTCTTTCAGTCCATCCAAAGGTTGATAAGTATATTCAGTTTTGCACCTGTGAATTCACTTTTTTTGATGCATTTCGCTGTAGATTGTCTTGAACTTTTGCTTTGGCTACCCTCTTTTTTATTTTAAGTTCTTTCAGTCCATCCAAAGGTTGGATGGACTATGTACTACTGCCATAGAATTAAGTTTTTATAACAGAGATGTGTAACTTTTTTGGTGTAGTTACAATAAAGTATTGTTCTATTTTATTCGTTTTAGAGTTCGGTGAAGTCTTTGCTTAAGGGTAAACAAGTCAAAAATTCTTCCATACAAACGTAGTCTAGAGATTACTCCACTGTTTGACGATGTACTTTCAAAATAAAAAAAAATATCAATTTGTCTCATCATTATCTAGCCCTGTATGGAACCGAAATAATAAAAAAAATAAATACTTGAAAGTTATGAGCGTCGAAAGTTCCATATTTCAACACTAATTTTAACGTATCTTTGGGCGCAAATAAATACCATAAGAAGAAGAAAAATTAAAAAACGGCCTCCATACAGGGCTAGATTAGTAATTCAACAATCCAAATAATTTTATTTTGATCAGATACATTCAGTAGTTTTTTCATGAAATCTAGACTCCCAAAGGTCTGTTTATAAAATTTCGCGCGCTCGTTTTCGTCCTAAATCATCATCCATTTCGATAAAAGATTGCATAAGTGCTAATTCGTACGCAAACTAGCTTCTTACTGCTCATCACAGCATCTATATATTTCGCACGTGTTGTGGGATGAGATAGCATGCATTTTAACCTCGCGCACAAAATAGTTCGTGCCGTCGACTAGTTTAACCTTAACACACTCAATCAATAACAATGCCTTTGATATTGATAATACAAAAACATATACTGCGTTATTTACTCTGTCGAGTAGACGAATATTTGCAAGAATTTGTAATTTTCATCCAAATTATGATTATGATAGAAAATGTGGCGATCTTGTAGACTCTGAACACTGTGTTGGAGTAATATATTGATTCATCATGCCAAGGCCCGTCAGGTCTAAGTTGTAACTACTGAATGCGTTTAGAGCTAAACAAATTTGATTCATCGTTCTATAACGGTCAATAGTTTGAAGATGACAGAAACAAAATTGTATTTATTGATTTCAGAAACATATATATAAATATTTGCGATCATCACAGATTTCTTACTGAAATAAAATGTGTAATAGGTAACTAGGCATCTACCTACAGCATTCACTCTTGGTTACCTAAGATACAGAGTTTTCACGCCATCTCGAAAATAAGTAGTAACTCACTCTTAACTACAACATGCTACAATTGTCTGCCCAAAAATCAGAATATAAAAACACACCTAGATACAAAAATAAGTCCAAATAAAATGTGTGCCTTAGAGATTAATTTTAACATCCAATGGCCATTTAAACTTTTTTACAGAAACGTTCCCTGAAAACATTAAAAAGCGATTAGCATTTTCGTCCAGTCCTCTTTTTGTTTTAACCAACAGCTAATGTAAGAGGTACATACTTTGCCTCACTGCTTTCCAGTTGAAGGGACTCACGAGTTGCATACCTATTTCATTCCGAATCGTTGAAAGTTCAAGGTTCCTTTGCGAGTCGGTACCTAACCTATACATAGAATACCTTCAGCAAAAAGCGATGTACGAGTGAACTAAAGTTCAATCTCCTTAGTTTTTCTGCCTATAGAGATTCCAGAGGTCACTCTTTGCGGCATAATCTTATTATTAATATCCTATCCTATTCTCTACTATCAAATCGTACCAATCTATCTATATATATAAAAGAGAAAGTATGTATGTATGTTCCTTAAAGACTCCGAAACGGCTGGACCGATTTAAAAATTCTTCCACCGTTGGGAAGTTACACTATCCCCGGGTGACATAGGCTACTTTTTATCCCTGTATGCCCACGGAAACGGGAACTACGCTGGTTGGGAAAGACTATGTATTGGGTGTTAGTTAGTTCATCAAGCCTCCACAGCTTAACGGTTTTGGATGCAATTTGCAACACGGGTAGATCATGGCCTGGATTAAGATATAGTGTTGCACTTTTTATGCTAGTAGTATTAGTAGTATATTCTCGTTAGACAACCTTTGCCACTTAAGCGAGCGAAGTCGCCGGAAAAACCAATAACAAAATAAAAATCATTATTTAACCAGCATACCAGACTACAACGAACAACAACATACCTAAACAGCGCCAAAATCACTAACCCACATTCCTTAATTACATTAAAACAAATGAATTCCCAGAAACGAAAACCTAATCAAGTAAATGAGCAACCACAATAGTATCTATTTATCTAAATACCGCAGGAAACCTCCGCGGAGGCTCGGGGGAATCGCGAATGAAATACACGTCATAGACGACATTTTTGCGATAAGGCAACACTGCGCCCGTTTTGTTTATGGTTAGGGCTGCCATCTTGCACGTCACGGCGGGAAATAGGGTAGCCATGTATTGTTCGCTTTATTTATCTGTAGAAATATTCTTTTTCTTGGGGAGAGTCAGGACATTGTAGCTGTTGTATGTTTTATTCAGTTATGGATCGTGCAGACTTTACTGAACTAACATTCTTCCACACCTACAAGAGAAAAATCAAATAAATTTAACTTAAACTATTAAAACTGTAAACCCACAGTTTCGAAAGCGCTATGCAAGCAGTAATAGCTGGGTATTTGTTCCATGTTTGGACTAGAAACAAAGCTAAACCAATCCATGCTATGAAGCCAGCTAAGGTAGCTTCTACTTCAACGCTCCAGTATTACCAACAAAAACATCCAGAATGCAAACATAATGAACTAAACCACAACAAAACTACAAAAAATACCTCCAACACGTCGGCACCCTGCACAAATCACCTCGCACATCCACAAAAACTAATTCAACATACGAAAAACATTCCCATTTCGTGGCAACATTAATTCGCATTACATCTCGCTCCCTGCAGACATTGAGTGACAGTAAATAGAGACATAGCGAGGTCTATTATCTGATACCGATCTACACATACAGACTTCATGAAACATTAATGTCCCAGCATACTGACAGATGGGCTCCTGATACACGGGTGTTTTACACCCTGTACTTTCCCCTTCAAGCGATTTTCAACCTTAGTGCTTCGAAATAAGGGTGTGAGAAAAGTTATTTGGATTGGAGATAGAATGTGGTCGACGTATTTCGAGGTGTCATATTCGTTGCGGTCGAGAAATGAACAGCACTACGAATGTTTTGATGGTGTAGGGTTAAAAGAAAATAGTTTTTAAAGCAATTTTTTGCAAAATATACAAATGAACACTATACAACACTACCGTCTCAAAATTTACTATTCTGTAGAAAGAGACTAAGTGATTGTGTGCCCAATTCCTAATTTTTTTCTGTAGGTCGAATTCCAGAAAAGTACAACTTTCCGTTTGATTGTTTTGTCTTTTTCACACTTTTCTGACAGTATAAAATTGACAGCCAGATAGGAAATACTTAGACAGATATGTTTTTTAAAGGTCCGATATTTGTTGTACTAAAAACTCGGTGTGGGACATCCCTATTTGAGCTAAAAAGCTAGACAATGATTTATTCAAAACAAAGCTATGTTAATGCCGTCAGTTTTCCTCATTCCGAGTACAAAGGTAACGTCCAAGCTTTTAAAATATTCATAAATTCATTATTGCGTTGTACTTTTAGAAACAGACAACTACATAGCTTTTGTTTCGTTTTCATACCATATTTTCTCCTTATTTATCATTTTTTGCGACACATTGCACATCATATTTGCTTTGTACGAATTGCAAATGTACCACTGCACTAAAATCGCAATTCGAACAAAGAAGATTTGCAAAATATCCTAGTGATAATGGAGTTATAGATATATAGATAAAAATAAAAAGTTATCACTATGTTTGTTTGACAACGCAAAGCAGACATTGGTATCTACTCTACCAGAAAAAAAAACACAAGCCGGTTTATTTTTTTGTGAAAAGGTTTTTGCTTTAAGTACAATATCACTAAAAAGTGAGCAAGTTCTTTAGTAAGGAACCTAAAAGATTGCCAAAATACCCGGAATAACTTAATTTACACAATCGTGCTGTTTGTCGCTTAGGAGTATGGTTGTATGTTCCATATCCTGAAAACTGCCGAACCGATTTTGATCAAACTTACACTATTTCCTAAATCGACAGATACCTAAAACAATAAAAAAAGAATGGTCAAGATCCAATAACTAGTTTCGGAGAAATGCGTAGACTAACATACAAACAAACATACATAAAAACACTTATGAATTTCGCCACACATGTTCAGAAGTCCAATTTGTGAATATTGGGTAATTCCAACAATATGAGATACATACGTGTCGAATTAATTACCTCCTTGTTTTTGAAGTCGGTAAAAATTGTAAGAAATCCACTACAATACCAACTTAAAGGCTGAGAAACAGAGAAACACAACGTAATGCGACAATGAAGCGGACGCAATAATTATTTTTCTATATTGTTTTAAAGATTTGTTCTTTGAAAATCCTCTTTGTCGCATTGTTGCGTTACCTTTCTGTAGGAGCCATCATACCAACACGTATAGGCTCAACCATTTTAACCAAAAATAACCTGCACAAAAATAAAACATTATAACGTTAGTTGCCGATGGTGAAAACATGCGCGCATCTAAACATACATACTTGTGTCGTGGGCTCGGCTGTAAAAACACTCGAGCCGCTACGTCCGCCTCTTACTATGAGAACTCACACTCACTCACACTTCACTCATTCTCTAAATGCGTAAGTAGTGAGTTTTCCACAATACTTCTTAAGTAATCTGAGTAAAAAAAAAGTTATATAGACTAAAAGTTACATTTTAAATTAACTATGGTGTTTTTTTTTATCTCTGGCAACACCTATAAAATATTTTAATCATTAAGAACATGACTATAACTTTCCTTTCAAAAATTATGTGCCTTGGCAAAAAAACCCGTTTATATTCATGGTCAACATAAGCTTGCTACGGCGTAGCATGGTCTACGAAAAGTGCTACGAACTGCTACGAAAGTTGTAGACGCTAGGAAAATCGAGTCGGATAAAGTTAAGGGTTTGTTCTCTGGGTTTTTCTTTATTATGTTTTTCTAGCTAGAGTATTTTTCAGTGTCCTTTTGGTTTTGAGGATTGAGTCTACACGAAATTACGTAATAATACCTGCTTTGTGTACCTATACTACTGAACAATTAGATTTAAGCAAAATTTTACTTTAACATAGCTTCTATATCAAAATTAATCTCAAAGCGAATCTGAACTAGACAGCTCTGACAAGCCATCAAGCGGTGTACAAAGATAACCTAACTAGACCTCTAAATTCTAAAATAATTTCTATTCCATTCAAGTCCGTCATAACTCACGATAAGAATTGAAAATTCAACTCGTTAATTCATTAAAATTTATACTCCGTTAAAATTTATCTTCAGGTGTGATTATGACCCTTGCCAAACTAAAGTGCACCTTGTCAAACCCGGCGTAGTATTGGCCATACATTTTTAAGCAACGATAACACTATCGCTGGGTTACGTGGTAGGCCGGGGCACGTTATCGTCAGTTTCTGCATGAACGCGCCCGTTACGACCCCCTATCCCCCCTTTCAACCCCCAACCACCCTTCTACCCCCCACCGGCATCCCGGTAGACGGCAACGCGGAGATTTTGACACTTGAACATAATTTATTCGATCCTAAAATAGTTTATGTTATCTAGACCGGCGATATCTCGGGATTTAGGTGTCTGTGAAGTTTGTTTGTTTGTTTGTAATTATTTGGGGTTAATATTCTGGTATGGGGTTTGATAGGGTTAAATGTTAACAAGTGAGGGTAGCGATCATTGTGTAAATTTGGTTGTGATTGAATTCAGTTTTCAGTTGTGGACTTTTTACTGCCGAAAGTAAATTATGAATACCTACGGTAAAAGGGTTTGGACTAATTCTTTTCCAAGCATGCTGAATAAATTACCTAAGGAAATATCCAAAAAAATGGGAAACAAAAAATCTCGACAAATAAAGACATCTTTTAAATCTACTTTACCGTTGAAAAGTCTAGAATGGAAGAGCCTACGTGTGGGTCAGTCACTACCAGATAAATATACATGTGAGGGCGCAAAAAGATTGAGCGTTATTTTTTATGTAATAATTGGATGAATGCATGAGGAAATAAATGTTTTTTTTTTTTTTACCAACTTTTAATTAACTTGCAATGTATGTATGTAAGAGTGTTCGGGTCAAATCTTGCAACTGAATTTTAAAGCAGTTATCCTCCACCGATTAAGATGAAATTTTGCATACACGTTTAGTTTGGATGACAAAGCATGGTAAGCTAAGTGACGTCATTCTAAATCCAATATGGCGGACGGAAAAAATAGGCGGACTAGTTATTTTTTGTGCACAGCCATGATATGGGTCTCACATGAAAGGGTTTGCTGAGACGAGTACGAAAAACCTTGTTTTAAAAAAGTAGTAGTGATAAATGCATGGGTCAAATTTTGCAACTTAGCATACAAGCTGTAGTTTGTATGACAATGCACAAAAAGAGCGTATTTAAAAAACAAAACCTATAAAAAAAAAATTGTATTTTTACGGTAAGTTGTGTATTACGTTGTTCAATATTTTCGAAAATGTTTTATTAACTGTTCAAGAGTTAATAGTCCATAGTTAATCATTTTTACAGATCAACGTAGTCCATAGTTAATCATTTTTACAGATCATCGTAGTCCATAGTTAATCATTTTTACAGATCATCGTAGTCCATAGTTAATCATTTTTACGGATCAACGTTTTATTTATGCTGCTCATAATGGCACACTCTCACAGAGAGGAGGCCTGTATCCCAACGGTGGGAACATTAAAAGGCTGCTGATAATGATGAATATAATGGAAGCATCGACATGCATTTTCCCAGTTCAACCCAACTATTAACAACTTGGCGTTTCATAATAGAATAGAATAGAATACTCTTTATTATATACACCAAATATGTTACAGAAAGCATAGATAAAGAAAAAAAAAAACATGGGTGACACAATGGGCGGCCTTATCGCTAAAAGCGATCTTTTCAAGACAACCTTTGGATGGATTTTAAAAAAGAAAGGAAAGAAAGTACTGTAGGTAGTCTATTGGTGTACTATTTACATATAAAATAAATACATATATATAAACATACTATATATAAAAATATATACAGTTATAAGTATGGAACAAAAACATAGAAATCAAGAAAACAACTACTAAAGAGAGAGATAGTGATTCTTTACCATAGTTTTAAAAATGGGCAGAGATTGAGCTCGCCCACAGATTACCTCCCAATAGATACCGCATGCCTACTGTTTTGTTTGATTCCGAGATCACCAAATTTGGCGGAAGGCACGGGTTGCGCGGGGAGTGACAAGTGCGCCGTGATTGGCTATTCAAGGTCACGGTACCTGTCGTAGTGACGGGACATGCGCATTAAATGTCGATAAAAATATCGATATTTTTCAAACAGAATGGTATTTTATGTAAAATTTCTTAGCCGGCGATTTTATAATTGCTATAATAATGATAAAGAAAATACATCGATCGAGAAAATATTTTGATTTTGGCCAAAAGTGATTTAATTCAATTGTAATCCTATGTAAACAGGGCCACTCTGAGCTCTTGTTATGAGTAGAGCACAGTTAGTTCAAAGTAAAAATAAACTAATTTGTTAATTTTTTAATAATCAATTTTAACAAAATTATTTTATTCTCCTATATACCTAATTAAACATCGATCATCGATACTTTTCGATATGCAAAAAACGTATTTGTCTCAACATTTTTACTTCTGTGGGAAAAAGATAGCAATATAATAATTCCTTATGAGTGAAAGGGACTTTCACAAAAGACATCAACGAGAGCTACTGTAAAGTTTGCAATTTGATTTGATAACCATTTTAACTTGACCTTTTTTAGATTGGTTAATATTTATTACTTTGCCTACTGGTGGAATATTAACCCATCTTTTTTTGAACTTGAAGGACTGTTTGATTTTCCACACCATTTTACTGCACAATTCGTAATTTTTTTTAAGACAAAACGTTGATAACTATTTTTTAAACAGAATTAAAACTAGAAATAGCTTGCGTCCCTACAGCTCTAATGTCTGGTCGACACTAAAGAGATCATTTCGTGCGCTGAGTTATATCAGCCTAAATAGGCTGATGTGTGGTGCGCGTAAGTTGTCTTCTATGCGGAATCTATTGGGAGGTAATCTGTGAGCTCGCCTTATTGACACAGGCAAAGCATTCCACAATCGCACCGCTTGAACCGTAAAGGATTTGTCGTAAAATCTGGTGGAATGCATCGGCATCTCTAGTCCCAAGTTTTCCGATGACCTCAGGTACCTATTATGTGTGTCATGAAGGAACTTGAAACGTTCTTTGAGATAAGAGGGGGCTGTAGGATTGTATAGAATACTGTAAAGCAGAAATAAAATATGAGAATCCCGGCGAAGACGTATGGGAAGCCACTTGAGCTTTGTCCGAAATTCAGAAATGTGATCATATTTGCGCAAGCCAAATATAAATCTTATGCAAAGGTTTTGAAGACGCTCAAGTTTATCTAGTTGTGCCTGGGTGAGATCGAGATAACTGACATCAGCATAGTCAAGGATTGGAAGCAGAAGGGACTGTGCAAGCGCAATTTTAGTTGCTGTGGGAAGAAAGTTCCGCAATCGTCTAAGGGACCTGGCAGATGCAAACATTTTGCGGCTTACGTCCTGAAGCTGCGGACCCCAAGACAGATATCTGTCGATCCAAACCCCAAGGTTCTTAACCTTAAATAACTATTATGCTTTTGCTAATTAAGATATTAACGTCTATTGTTTAAATTCAGTGGAGTATTCCTGCGACGTAGATGCATGTGGGAATGGCACCAAAGCATTTCAACATGTAACATTCATCAAATTTAAATAGTAAGACAAATAATAAGATATTCGTCCGTGGTCGTTTGGCCGAGCAAGACAAAACACTATTCGTGACATTTAACTAACGTTTAACATTCTGTGAATGCAGTTTGACCGACTTAGGCTGACTAAGTTTTGTTGTGTAGTTATAGGTACCTACTGTAGTAGCTAGTATTCATGACAACAGTGGATATAGGCTTAGTACTCGTATTAGAGATGAAACGGATAGCAGTTTGGCCGGATACCGGTGACTGAATATCCCGCCAACAATGTAGCCGAATATCCGGTGTTGTTGTTTGGTGCCATTATTTGCAATTAGTCCTCAGACCATAGCGAAGTGGTCTGTTATTAGATTTCCTAAATGAAGTACCTTATAATTATAAACCTAAAGAAAATAAACTCCCCAAATATTCTCCGGGTGTCAATAACCCTCAGTCGCACTATTGAGATTCAGAAGACGTCCCGCCCGCGGACGTCTCCTAACGGATTACCCACTGAAGGGACATTATACGATATGGCGATATCTCATTGATAAATTATATCTAGATTTAAGATTTTGTGTTATTATTGTGTGTGTGAGGGATATAAAAAGTATGATGCAACAAGAGGTGGGTTGGTAGTGGTACCTATCTTGAATTGAACCACATAGTTAAGATAATTTTTTAAGTAATACCTAAGTCATTTTTTTTTTGCAAGCTATATTTTCTTATAACTTCAGAGAAATTGGATCGTAATATCAATTTACTAGATTCAGTCAGCGGCTTCGCCTGCGTAAACGTCGAAAATCTTCCCGAGGGAACATTTCCCGGGATAAAAAGTATCCTATGTGCTATTCCTGATTATAATCTATCTCTGTGCCAAATTTCATCTAGATCCGTTCTGCCGTTCTGGCGTGGTTAAGTAACAAATATATATACATCCCAACCTTCGCATTTATAATATTAGTAAGATGTGGCTAATTTGCATGATACTTAAGTTTAGACAGACTGAACAAAACCTTAGTATCTCGATAAGGTACCAATACAGTAACGGTTCCCGACTTGGATAATGCACTTGTCATATTGAAAACTTAACGTATAAAAAACCGGTTAGGATACCAAGATATAATGCGAGTGAACCTGCGGACAACCGCTAGTGTTAAATAATAAATTTAGATCTCCAAAATACCTAGACAGAACAACTAAATTAAATATCGAACAACCCGCTAACTAAGGCCGAAACACCCGCAAACCTCGAACACAAACAGTTATTATTCTAACTTTTAATCAGGCTTTCATAATTGAATCCCTACTCCAAAGTTGTAGGATAACGCAAATTTACGACTAAGCAGGCCGAGATTAACATCGTAACTCGAATAAATCCGCGGTATCGGCCTGTTTGCCGAATTAAACCGCGCCTGTTCACTTTGCGGCCATAACTTTGCGTCTCTGCGTCTTTGTGGAGTGGTAACCAGAGAGACTTCTTAGAAACTTATAATTCCTGTAAACGGTTATAATATCTATAGATGTTTCGGCGGATTTTGGAGGTATTGTTCAGTTATTAATAGCTGTGGGAGATTGAAATAGAATTGGAGCTTGGATGTTAATTGATAGAATCGCGTTTGAATTGAAATTGCGTATTTTTAGACGGGAACTAGGATTAAGCAACGCTATTAAAGTTTGAGGGCCTACTACCTCCTTTTGTTTATCAAGGTACTTAATTAAGTACCTTGATAAACAAAAACAAAATTAAATCAACTCAGCAATACTAACCCCCGGTTTCTCAACACTCGATTAACGGGCTGTTAACGTAATCGACGAATTATCGCCGGTTATCTGCTGTGATTGGCTGTTGAAAATTCATTCAACCAATCACGCGTGCTTGTCAATTTGTCACATTAATTGTGCGAAAATTTTGCGGTGAGAATCCCGGCCTACCAAGCTGTTTCTACTTTTCATCAGCTATCCTTGCCGCTGCCCGTTTTTATGTCTTAAAACATGACAAAAGTGTCATTGAAGCAACTAACCAGATACCAAATCTGCCAAAAATTCCCTTCAGATTTGCCTGCCTCCTACTTTTATAGGAATCGTTTTCAACATTGAATTTTAAAAGCATACCCAAATATAAAATACAACCTTTAACGCTACCACTATTAGGACTCATGCCTCCACTATTTGAGAAGAACTGGGCCGTATTCCACCACGCGATCCCAGTGCGGATTGGTGGGTGTCACAATACATCGCTCTTGAACTTCTTGGCGTTACGTTGACAATTCACTCAATTTTGGCCCATACATTGAGGCAAAGGCTCAGCTGGCTGCCAAAAAGTTGGAGATCCTTGCAAAGGTGAAAAGGTATTTCACGCCAGAACAGCTGCTCAACTTGTATCAAGCGCAAGTTCGATCATGCATGGAGTAGGTACTGTTCTAATCTCTGAACGGATCTGCCAAATACCAACTTGATGCACTAGAGCGATCGAAAGGCGAGCCAAGAGGCTCATCGGCGATGAGGCACTCGTCAAGTCAAGGCTCCAGAGCCTTGAAAATCGTCGCCATGTTGCCAGCTTGTCGATTTTTTATCGGTTACATTTCGAGGTATTGTGCGATGGAATTGCACGATCTAATGCCACCTAGCCCGTTTCATCATCGGACTACAAGACGTACGGCGATGCGCCGTCGGTTCATGGTGGACTTCCCACCTATAAGCACAAAACGTTTTGGACACACTTTTATAATGCGTTTTTCTTTACTAAGGAGTGGAATTTCCTTCCGGAGTCTGTGTTTCCCGATAGACACAATCAAGGGGTCTTTAAGTCAAGAGTGAATAGGTTATTTCTAGGCAAAGCGTGTTACAACGTCGACCACATCTTCGCTTACCATCAGGTGAGATAGTGGTCAAGCGCTAGCCTACAGAAAATAAAAAAACATTTCTTCAAATCTTCGGTCCTGGAACAGCATTTGATAAAAAGTATAGGATATAAGGTATTCTCAAATAATCTATCATTCATTATTTCCCTTCCCCACAGACGAAGAACCACTAGAAGGACTGGAAGGTCTACATTCAGACGAGACGGGTTCCGGAGACAACTCCAACGCGGGCTCCAGCGGCGCGGACGAAGATGCTGCGCGGCTGCGACTCAAGCGCAAGTTGCAGCGGAATAGGACCAGCTTCACCAATGAGCAGATTGATAGCTTGGAGAGAGGTCAGTGTTATAAGTAATAGGTTCCTACTTAAGCAGTTTACATAATTGAGATAGGATAAGATAGATGGACCCCCTTTTCGTCACTTACCCCGAGTTTCCCAGCTCAAAATTATCGGAGAATTAATTTTCAACAGCCAATCACAGCAGATAACGCGTGCTTGACAATTTGTCAGATTAATTCTCCGATAATTTTGAGTTGGGAAACTGGGGGTTAGATTTCTATTTGGTTCGTTGTGGTGCTGTGAGAGGAAATGGGCCGTAATCATGTCTTCGAATTTTTGGTTCTAAGACATGCCGGTTTCCTCACGATGTTTTCCTTCACCGTTTTGAGAGTAGTGGTTATGAAATAATTTACACTAAGTAAAGCGCCTGCCTGGGTTCGAACACACGACCTGCACTTGTAAACTACCACGCGGGCCCAGTGCGAATAGGTAGATATTAGTTTTGGATTTTTTCGATCCAGTACATACTGGTTTCTCACCATTTTGAGACCATTGGCAATGGAATAAAGATAACAAATTAAAACGCCTACCTGGTGTCGAACGGTGACCTCTATTGTAAAGGCGGTTAGGCACTAAACGGCTTGGCAAGATTTCCAGAAGCTTGTGGAAAATCATTCACCATCGTATACAAGTACTGAAGTAGATTCATTTACTCCTCCATAACTTGTTTTTTATAATTTACGGTTCTATATTTACACTGTCTTTGCAGAATTCGAAAGGACACACTACCCAGACGTTTTTGCTCGCGAACGACTCGCCGCCAAGATAGGCCTGCCTGAAGCTAGAATACAGGTGAGTTTCACTACTACTTACTTAAGTTATCTACATGTTCCTAGGCACAGATAGTATAATACTAGCATACAGATGCCTCATGCAATACAAAGGTACCACGAAGAAACGACGTAACTAGCGTTTTCGTCTAATTAAGATGATTATTTTTATGAGTACTTCGATCGCATTCGGTTCCGTTCGAAAGAAAATTTGTTTCGAATAAATTGCACTAGATGGCGTGATAAGATTTGATTTGTTATTGAGTTTTGTGAAATATTAAGATTTTCTAGAGACGATCATAAAAAAATGTATGTTCTTGTAAAATTAACTCTCCTAAGCACAAAATTAGGGCATATTGGGCTTTTAATTCACATTTCAAAGATTATTTGAATGGGTCATTTAAAATTGATTACAATAGATGGCGCTGTTTTAAATTTCTGAGGCTTCATTTTGGTACAATAAAAATGTAAAAAATTGCAAAAAAAATACTATAAAGCAAATCGTCACTGTATTTAAAGACAAAAATTGTCACGAACCGAAAAAACGTTTTTACTTGCAAGTCGCTACTAACACCATCTATATCCGTGGAACGGAACCGATCTCGATCGATGTTCTTAGAAAAATAATCAGTTTAATAAGTCGAGAAACGCTGGTTACGTCGCCCGGTTTCTTTGTATGGAATGAGGCATCTGTATGCTAGTATTATATTATCTGTGCTATTGCGATCTACATATGTCATGACTACGGGCTAAACCCAATAAAACTCCCCAACCCGTGAATCTCTACACCGACGAGGCAGGTTACCTAAGTTACATGTAGATATAATGCTATAGATACATAGAAGTATATTATCTATCACATTCTTGTCTTAGTACGCGCGTTAACATTAATTACATGATGTTATGCATAGATTCTATAGTAGCTAGGAAACTAGATAAATCTAATTGCGCCAGTGTATGCCGGGCATGTGTCCACTTGAGTGATTTTGATAGGTATCTATTAGATATAAATACGAACTTATGAAGAAGATGGTGGGATATTGCATGAGGTAAGATGCACAGAAATGTTTTCTATAAGAAAAAGAATTAAACCTTAAAACGTAGATAGGTTCAGGATTTTGGTTAACATCAGTGGATATCATCATATAAAAAACCTTTTTGCAAAAAAATACTACCGTCTTCCAAATACAAAACTAAAGTGAAAAATAAATAAATTTTTTGAAGTCGGTGTCCATAACGCAAAAAAATGGTACCTACGAAAGACACCGACTTCAAAAAATAAGTTATTTTTCACTTTGTAGTTTTGTATTTGGAAGTCGGTAGTATTTTTTTGCAAAAAGTTTTTTTATTTTCACTTTTTAGTTGTACGTACCTAATAGGCAAGTTAGTAAGGGAACTATTTCGCCAGAATAGATGTCACGAAACTTGAACATAACCAGTGAAATGAGAGATCTGCTTACACCTTAAGAGCGAACTGTCGTGATGTTATGTTATGAAATGTTATAAACAACAAACATACATGCGATTGCAGCAATCCCGAGAGATTTGCCGTTATTTATTGAAGAGTTCTGTTGTATGTCTCCGAAGTTCTTCATCAGATCTTCACCAAATTAAAATGGGACCAATTTCGGAACATACTTTTTCAAACAAAAAAAGAATTTTCAAAATCGGTCCACAATTGACGGAGATATCGTTGAGCATACAAAAAAAAAAAAAAACAAACATGAAGTCGAACATAGAACCTCCTTCTTTTTGGAAGTCGGTTAAAAATCAAATTCATCTACATCGTGCATTTGAGTAACATAATTTTGTAGTCCATCATTTCATTAACAACCATGTCCGACCATAACTTTTAAAACTAAATAAGAAGATTAAAATCTAAGTAGATCTACGTTTCATCAAAACCAAAACTGTTCCAATTCTCTCTATTAGAACTCCTTTGGCGCATAACAGTTCTGGTAAAATCTAGTTAGACACGTTTCATCTGATTTTAAAACATTCCCAGTTCCCATTTAATCATAGTTTCCATTAAATTAGTATCACCAACAAGCCAGCCTTGTAACGATCCTAATTGTCCCTACAAGCGCTAACGCGCTGTGTGTTAACCTAACCCGACGTTAAGGTGTGGTTCTCGAATCGGCGCGCGAAGTGGCGACGCGAGGAGAAGATCCGGTCGCAGCGGCGGAGCCCCGAGTGCGGGTACAGCGGGACTGCGCCCCATGCGCCGGCGCACCCTGCGCATCACCCGCCGCCCGCGCATCCCGCGCACCCAGCACATCCGACGCACCAGCCGTATCAGCCGCCGTTGAATGTGGATACTTACAGGTGAGTTGCATTAAATTATACTTGACCTGATGAGGTCTCATAATACATTTGCATTCTGCGATTTGACTCTCAGGTGTGTAAATTTTGTTTAGCTATTCTAGAAGAAGACCTCTGTCACTCAATTTATGGTTTTGGTGCTGTCTGCTTTCTATTTTCTTCTCCTATCTCTTTGGTAGCAGTGCTTATAATGTGCTTAACTTATATTCCTTACTCAATTTGAGTAGGTACCTTACATAATCAGCCAACCCATTGCTCTCTAAGCAGAGCAGCGCAGCTGAGAACAGCTTTTGTGACTTATTCGATAACTAATCTAGATTTTATACTAAGAGTTTAGTAGCCACATATATTTACCCACATATTATGCCATAGATATAAGCGCCATTTATGTTGAAGTCGCAATGTAATCACGTGTAAAGATCATTCATATAAATAACATCTAAAGTCCTATGTTCCCCAGCCCACTGACCCCTATGGGGTACGGAGGCGGCATGGTCCCCGAGACCCCCGTGTGCGATACGACCGAGGCTGAGCTGTGCAAGAGCGGATTCCTGGGGTACCCGCGATACGAGCTGGGGTACAGACAGCCCCCGCATCCGTATGTGAACCACCATGGATACCAGCATGAACCGGCGTCGCCTCCTCCAGGTAAATATATATTATAAAACTTTTCTTCACAATACACAGTCGTGAATCTTTTATGGCCGTATGGGCCAGATCGACCACGACCCGAAACAAGACCCTGAGGTGTTCTTCTACTTCTTCGCCATGTCGATGAGGCCTTGGTCTTAATTTTTTTTTCGGCCAATTCTCAGCCACGTCGATAGACTTAGCGCTGGCCTAGCATGGTGCAGATGTTTTTACTTAGGAACAGAACAGGAGATGGGGCATCGTCTGTGAGAAGTTCCGCAGTCAAATTTAGCTGATGGGAGTCCCCCATCTGACAAGGCTATGCCTACAGCGCCGCACTTGGCTTCGTAACCGGGTTAGAGATTACCAGGTGTAACATGGCAGTTTATGCCCCTCTGGGAGCTTTTCTCAACCTCAACATAGTCAGTTGGAAGGCGGTATTTGAGAGGAGCCAATACAAAGCAGTCAACTGCTTTGTATGGATTTGCTTCCTTATTCTTCTGGCCGTGGCAGACCAATATTAAGATCGCCCATAGTATTATATTACCTGTGCCCATAGTTACACCCGCCGCCCCGGAAGGATAACAGAAGTAACGAACAGAGTAGCACTCACTGTTAGCTAATAGCAACAAACTGCGAAACAATTCACCATTTATTCTTAGGGGCTTAGATGAACGCCTGTCCCTACCACCAGAAACCACACTATAATAAAATTATAGGGAACGTATACGACGTAGATTGCCATCTAGTGGCGTAAATCCGAAACTTTTACTCTATACCACAGATAAAATAATACTAGCATCCTATACATACTTGACATCTCCTGATCCCTCATGCCTCATTCGAAGAAAAAACATTATCTAGGGACTTAGTATTATTTAAAAGGACTTAGTATTTAAATAACCCATTATTTACCACGATCAAAGCAATATCAACCTTCTTAGATCTTACCATCACAGTATCCCACCAAACTTACATTAAAATTTCCCATTTCAGAGCTAGGCGGTCTTCTGGGCACAGGAGTGTCGGTGCCGCTCGCAGTCCCCGGACAAGACACGCAGCAGTACTGGTCGCGCCTCCAGTGACCCTGGTGGAACTAGCCGAGCACATGGCACCAGTACTCAAACCCTTATGTAACTACCCGATGAAGAGCGGCCATTTTGTAATTTGAAGCAGTTCTTGCAATGAGATTTGACAGATGAGATCCACCAGTATTTCAGAATGCAATTACACAAAGGGACGGTGACCTTACCATCAGTAAAGTTGCCAAGTGAATCTATGATTGTCTTACGTAGAGATAGCACGGCAATCAGATTGGTCGGTTCGGTAGCTTGTATGTAGGGTCAACAAAAAACCAATCGTCCTATACAGTACCTATTTCACAATACCTGCCTACTGACTTAAGTCTGTAATCGGACCTAAGACGCTTGGTTTCAAAACGGTTCAATCATAATAATCGGGTAGTATGTATTTCTTTATACCGAAGTATATCATGAACAAAGTTTTATTATTTTTAGTTTTGGAGATTTGCTTAATAAGTTTGCAAACAAATAATTGAAGCCTTTTCAGATGGTTTATTTTTTGTTTATTGTATGTGTCCCACTAGAAAAAGTTTCAAACAAAAAATCTATCAAATGACAGTGATAAAAATATAAATAGGATAATCTGTAATGGTGATGCATGCCTATAGATAGTGAAGACTTTTCTGATTGTAATAATTTAGCTATATTTTTTATTTACAAACATTTTTTGTACTTTACGGTGATATTTTTTTAATAAACTTAATTTGTAAAATGAGATTAGATTACTTACCAACTGATGTAACACGTATAGTATAAAGAATTAACATATCCACTAGATGCCACAAACAGGACTTGGAGCACAAAACGTAGGCTCAAATTGTATTAAAAAATAAATTAGAATATTTCATTCAAAACATTAATTAAAAATCTCTCATAGATTCTCTACATTATCGTTACTGATGCACATGTAATGTTGTATCCTTAGCTTAAAGCCTTGTAGCTACTAGGCAACATTTGAAGCGCAACACGTGACGCCCAACATGTTCCACAACACGCGCGCTGTGCGGTTGTGAAACTGCCAAACTCTTGCAGTTTTTAAAAGGAGACTGAAAGCACACTATCTTTCCATTCTGTCTTAGTTGTATATAATTATGTATTCGTATTTACTATTGTAATATTTATTGTATTAATATGCATTGTCGCTGGTATGCTGGAATTTATGTACATTAATGGTTAAATAAATAAATAAACAACGCGTGACGTTGCCAGCTGGCGCGCATCATGTCGCACGGCTAGTTGGTGGTTTCCGTGCAACATGCAGATGAGTTCGTATGAAGCATTTCTATTTTTTATGGATACACAGAGGTCAATGAACACATTTATTATTAAGTAATTTCTAAACCACTAACGTGATATTTTTTTTTTCTTTAAAATCATAAGCAACGCCACTGAAATCAACACTAGTTCCTCTACACAGCTCGCAGCTTACTAAACAAATAAGTTGAACAACTTGTTGTGCATCATGTCGCGCGTCAAATGTTGCATAGTGGATAGTAGGCTTAACTTTGAATGAAATAATTTAATATTTTGGTGTAAGTGTTAAAAAACTATTTTATTAACAATTAGGTAGTTAGCTAAGATTAGCGTTAAATAAGTATTTAATTGTGTATATTTGTTGTAAATGTTTAATTATCAATGCTGAGATTAAATTTGCGAAAATCGGACAGTTGTGGCTGAATATTTTTTAGTACCTTCGCCTTATGGATTAAACAGTGGATGGTAGATACTAATCACATTGATTGTATTCAATTCTGCCTGCTTATCTCTGAATAATAAAAGGTGTGAAGGACTAATTTATTGATAAATTTTGATATTAAATTCTTAACATTATTGTAGCGATGTAAATTTAGTTTTTTTTTTATGAGAAACAGGGCTTGTTAGTAATAAGTGAAGAAATGTAAATAGTTACTTTTGTGTAATTGTTCAATGTGATTATACCATTGTAAATGTAATAAGCGCGCAAGTATGATGTTTAAAAACTAGATAATTATTTGATTAACACTGACTTAGTAGAAAAACATTTTTTTGTTACTGTATTAGATTTATTTGCTATCAAAATTATACAAATTACTTTTAAGTAAATAACAGAAATGGTAAAAAAATCGTCTCTCAGCTTACCTCGATAAAATAAGTCGATATTAGTTACAACACTAGCTTGACTCAACTACGAGGCATTATTTTCGAATTTACAATAAGTTTTAATGTGTATATGTATTGATTATAAATAAAAATGTGAATAATTGTGTGATGTCGATAAAACGTTTTAATAACACTATATGAATACACTTTTGGATCAAAGTATTTGGTAGTTTCATTTGAGCATATAGCATCGCCATCTATGCGGATACAAAGGAGTTTTTTATCATCATAGACTTTCGACTAGGATTTCCATATCTATATATGTAAAAGAAAGTCGTGTTAGTTACACTATTTATAACTCAAGAACGGCTTTACCGATATGGCTTAAAATTGGTAAGGAGGTAGCTTAGAGCCAGGAGACGGACATAGGGTAGGGTAGGGTAGGGTAGGTTAGGTAGGGTAGATTAGGGTAGGGTAGGGTAGGTTGGGTAGGTTAGGTAGGGTAGGGTAGTGTAGGGTAGGGTTGGTGAATGTTTGGTGTTTTTATGGCAAAAAAAAGTTTGCCGGGTCAGCCAGTTTGAAATAAAACTTCACCTAATAGGAAAATTACTATAATATCAATACAAACAATTAAAGCTTTTAACACTACAGCACTTAATATGAACAGAATACTAAAGATTTTGCTAACTTAGCTAGCAAAAGTAAAAAAATAAGTCACATTTGTATTGCTTGTTCCATAACGATACTACATAGGTACTGTAGATCTTTCATAAACCTAATCTAAATATATTAAACGAGAAACCTTGTACGAACATCTTTACTTAAAGTTTTAAACTTCAAAAACTAGCGACTAAAAAGTAATGAGAATCATAAATCGTCGTCTAACAAACTATCGATGTCATTTAGGATACTATTTCCTGTGTCTATTTTATTTAGTTGTTGGTGACAGCTTACTACCACATCGGGCATTACTGTATTTTTGCTCAAGTCCAAATCTAGGTCTGACGCGGTAATTTCACTTTCGTCCTGATCTTCACTAAGATCCACTACATCTATAGGTTCACCTAGCCTAGTGGTTGTGGTTTCTAAGTCTATAATCTCATTGTCTGAATCTATCTTATCTAAATCTACTGAGTTTATCTCGTTGAGCTCTACGCTAACTATTTGTACTTCCGAGTCAGAATCATCTGTTTTATTTAAGTCTAAATCATCGTATTTGGGTTCGTCTGTACTTATGTTTGAGCTCGACAGTCTGTGCCTTATAAGTCTGGGTTTGGCAGTTTGTCCTGTAAGCTTTATTCTCTTGAATTCAAAACAATTGTCTACGAGTTCGTCTTCTTGTATTTCATAAATGTCACTTTGTTCTGATAATGTTCGTTTCCTATCGATAGCGTCGTCACTTTGCTTCTGGTCGACTTTGGTCTTATTGGACGCTGCAGGGGCATTACGGTCGAGTTTCTTGTACACAATAGAGTTGCTTCTGACAACTTTGAGTATTTTATTACCGGAGGTTGTGATGGTTTCGTGTGTGGAGAGCTTTCTTTTCCTGCTAAGATTGAGTGTGATGGGTGTACTGTGTATGATGGTGTCGCTTTTCTTGCGGGCGCGGATCTCGTCGAGGGAGAGGACCTTGAAGTCCAGGGAGGGGCGCCGCTCTTGTGCCTGCTTGCCGGCGAGCTCGTCCAGAGAGACTCGCTCGTATTTGGTGGCGAGGTTGGTGCGCACTAGCTTGACCTTGGGATCAGGCGGCGGCAAACCGTCGTAGCTGTAGAAGGCCGCAGCCTCCGCCTGTATTTTCTCAAGAAGCAACAACTCCTGAGACTTATTACGCGCGACTCTGGTCGCGTCGTCAGGCGAAATGGTTTTAGTGGGCGTAGACGAGGGTGCGCTTTCATTATCCGACTCTGCAAGAACACACGAACGAACCGCTTAGTTGGACGCAATAATCGAAACAATCAAAATGATTTTCGTAATTAATTTTGATGCGACCCGTCGCGCGTCGGCAACTTAGCAACTTCGCGGTGTGTTCTCGTGGCGTCTATCTGAAAGCGACTCTCGAAGGGCGTTCAAAAATAATTACAAAAATCATATTACGAAACATTTTTATTTACTCGTTGGTATATTAAACACAATTTGATTAAACAAAGCCAAAGTATAATTCTGTTCCGTTACGAGTTCCTATATCAGTTTGAATATTAATTAGCTTAAATGAAAGGTACTAGACACGCGTTACTAATTAATAAACATATTTTGAAATTCTTATTATAAAATAAGACTAAGATTAACATAACAACAACCCCGTATTATTTGAAACAAGAAACTATCAGTAGGCACTCGCGACCGGCGCGGCAGAAGCAGTGCGCACGAGTCGGCTCGCACTCCCTCCGTCAACCAAAATGTCATGGACCACAACGTGTAAGTATCAAAAGTGCTGCATTACTAATTTCATTACATTTACCTCACTTTCGCACACATATACAAATCTTAGAAAATCATTCGGATTCATAACCGATCGTGATCAAATGTGGATGTCAACTTTGACCTCAGTGACTAAAATTCAAATCCTTCTCCCGATCCCTCCCGCCGACATCAATTTATTATAATCAGCTAAGAAATAAACTATTAAAAGGAAAGCTTTCCACATTCAACAACATCGGTTAGTAAAAACATAGTAATCTATACTGACATCATTATGAAATGCCGTACGACCCATCCGAACCATCACGTAATACATAATGTCTTACTTTCAAGTCTTTTTTCACCAGTTTTATAAAATAGCTGCCAAATAGAGTTTAGAAATAAGTGTTTACGTAGTACATAAGATAATACATAGATAGTGATCCGTTCCTGATCGCAGTACATTTCACAAAGACTCAAAGCGCTCCGTGTGACAGAAATTTAACTGTCTAACATAAAACATTAACATTCCAACAATTAATCTAAAGGTAAATAAATAGTTTATTAGTATAAAAGAGACAAGACTACAACATTATACTAAATATAAAATGTATTGCTACAGTTACGAGAGAAACCAATTTCTTTTTTTTTTTGTTAACAGCTGCCTCGTGAAGCAACCACCCTTTGTACTAATTCATTCTAAAATTATATTCCTAATAACTTTTCAGTACACTTTTCCGCTAATTTATATAAAACTTAATATAATTTAACCTCCCTTTTAAGCGAACACGAAGAATTTGAAAGAGAAGATGTGTGTAAAAATAAAAACTGAGCTTGTTAAAAGAATAATCCTGCGACTAAATCTATCCCCACCAATCGAGACTATTTAAATATTGATAAATAGTTTTATACATAAATAATGACTAGGCGTACCATGGACCATAACGCGAACCGATTCTTTTTTTTTTAAATATCTTGTCCTGTTCACACTTTTGCGATTTTGTAATAAATATAGGAACTTTACTCTCAGTGCAAAAAATTTAAGAACTGAATCCTTTTCTTGCCAGATTGTTTTACACAACAAATATATTTGACTAATCGCGTTCAGTTAACATACGAAGTGGTATCGTAGATACGGTAAATCGGAAGCGTTACCAGACTTTACCAAAGACCGCTAAGCAATCAAATTGAATGCTCATTTTATGTATCTTTTTTAATCTTTCTAAATTGGTAGTATGATCTTAAGCACGATTTTTTTTTTGTTATACTGGCAACACAGTATTAAAATGCATGCTTTTTATAAAACTGTGTTGCCCGTTGTGTATACCTAGAGATACATTTTTTTTTAATCATTTTATTAGCACTATCTAAATCTCACGGTGCGAATATATAAAGTATTGGGGGCAGGTAGCAGTGGGTACCTTTATAA
Source organism: Orthosia cruda (assembly GCA_964057195.1). NCBI lineage: Eukaryota > Metazoa > Arthropoda > Insecta > Lepidoptera > Noctuidae > Orthosia > Orthosia cruda. The sequence continues at coordinate 28,937,531 of OZ059834.1, read as the reverse complement.
ACTGCCAAAGCCCCGTAAAACATCCTACATACTAACATACAAACAATTTAAAGGCATAAAGCTGTTTTTTTTTTCATTTTTTTTTCACCTATTTTAATGAGTTACAATAATCGTGTATATATATTTTTATTTGTATTTTATATGTTATTAAACCTATTTATTATGTACTTTTCTATCATAGACAAAGATTATATCAACATCTATTTAAAAAAGTATTGCAGTGATATTTTGAGAGAAAACCGAACGTTTTTTTCTTAAAATATGACTGTAACTGTCTATCTATGTGATATAAATTGTTATATAACGATACAGTAAATGAAAAAGCGAGAGATATTAATGAATCTAATTAGCTAAGATATGAAAGAGATAATATTCTCTAATTTATTGCACATACAAAAATACCAACGTCGCTTTTTCTCCATATTGTTTTAATAAATTGTGAGAAGTGAGCTATCATAAATTCTCCGTGAGTCAAATATAATCTCACTTTGTTTAATCATTGTCTATGGTATAAAAAAACAGCTAAACATTGTCTAAGTTAGAGTCAACCAAAAAGCCGCCTCTTCCGGCAACATAAAAAAAAAACAATATTGTATTACGTTAAATTAATTTGGATCCAGTTTCTAGTGTAACCGCCCAAACTCTTCAATTCCACACCCGCCACAACAATATTGAATACAAAAATCACGAAACTGAATCCAATTATAACTATACAATAAATACTATATTAATTGACTATTGGCGAAATAAAAACAATAATAATACCTTCCACAAACAGGTGTTAAGATGTCGCATCGCGAACTGGGAGAACAAAACAAATATATTTTCTTTCTACAAAAGTTAAAATTAATAAAGCGGCAAGTTGTGACACACCCGCGTAAAAATATATAAATAATAAATTCCCATTTCGCTAGCGACAATAAACGTAGGAAAAAATTCTTAATCAATAACATATGAACAAAGTAAATATATGTTTTTAAGTAATAAATCTAACACTTCTCGGTCGTTTTTGTTTTTTATTACATTGTTTTATTGGCACAACAAAGGGTTGAATTCTAAAAAAAATAATATTGGAACCCTTTCAATGCGACCTACAACCATGAATTTGACAAGAGGAACTAGTCAGCAATGCCATACTTTACAAAGAAGCATAGTGTTATATTTAGAAAACAAAAAACAATAAATGAGCGTTTGAATTTTAACATCGTTAATGCTTAACCCTACGCAAACCGCCCGTAACATGACAATGCAGAGTTTTCAACTACCGAATTATTATAATAATGCATGTAAGGCCCCCTGTCCATTGAAGCGTATCACCAACCAACACCGATGTAAGGACATAAACGACGAACCGATTTTCCACGTAGAAAGAAGCATGCGTTCAAGCAACACTTGTCAAGTCTTTCAGTTACATGGAAATAGGTATAGGCAGTGTATCATATGACTAAATTAAATATAGTGCCGTTCACATGTCGTCGCATCTTCTCGAAATCATTGATTGCGCGCTGTGCGCTCGCTTCAGTGGACGGTGAGCCTAATGTTACAACCACATCGCCAGGAAGCGGTTGGCTCAACACTGGACTTAGTGTCCGCGAGCCGTGATATCGATATTACGAGCATATCTCTAAATGTCTATTGAAAACTCATGTGCATTAGTACATAGTATTATAAATTTTACGTTTTGGCTACAAGATTCGCTAATAACATCATTTGGAAAGACATCAAAATCACATTGTCGTCAAACAAATCCAAAGTGTCCCATCAATGTCGCGTATATAGTTCATATACTAGCCGATCACTTTCCAACTTGCATATCAAAATTATACATTTATACGATTGCTTTTTATATCACATAAAATCATGACGCATAAAACTTGCTTGCAATCCTTTATCCAGTGCTCTTAAATAGAAAATTGTAAAGTACAATGCCACATATGGAGAATATTCATACAACATAATAATATACTAGGAAACAATTCACCATCAAATAGCTTTACCCACTTTTTCCTTACTTTATTTACGCCACTGGTCCGAATTTAGTCCAAACTCATACTTATTTTGATGGCTTTTCAAATTAGTGACAGCAAATCGAGCCTTAAGCCCCAATCATACAATTTGAGAAGTCTGTTTGCTACCGCCGCCGACTCGACATCATTTTTGGTTCACATAACTACCCCAACAATGACGCGAGTCCAAAGTATTTCTACAAGATTCCATTTTCAAAGCACCACATCACATTGTAGTAGCTTAAATACAAGACAACTGTTGTTCGATCCTTCGTTACTTTTACAGAAAGTTTATTTCTATAAAACCATCACCACCATCATCATCATCAATTCACACAACATTTGCTTTGACAGCAGCAATCGTAATTTCAACCATATTTAAAGATTGACTTCCCACATCGAATTTCCTATAAATGATTTGGAACCGGTCCAAGCTTTCTTTAAAAAAACATGAAACTCTAGTTTCCTATACCAACATTTTTGGTGAATTGCTTTATTGGAGACTTCAGCCTCACTAGCAACGAAACTTCAAAGGAAGTAAAGCTACTTTCTACATCTTTAACAACACCGAACACAACCATAGCTCGCAGTGGACCGGTGTCCTTTCAGTTGTGTTGTTACTGGAATCTTTTAGAGCTTGGGTGGTCGTGTGGGATATTTAATAGCGTGGGTGCGAGTTCTCAAATCGTCTGGTAGGGGCTTAGTACATGTAGTTTCAGTAGAGGCGCATACCTTCTTCGAAGTTGACGACGAGGGGGTCGACGGGCATGGGCGCGTAGGGGTTGGCGGCCTGCTCGTGCGCGTGCGGCGGCAGCACGCGGCGCCCGCTCAGCAGCTCGCTGGACGCCGGCAGCACGCCCAGGATGGCGGAGTCCAGCACCACTGCTGGGGGACGGAAGCCTTGTATATCTTATATAGGGAAGCTCATCAAATCTATTACATAAAATTCAATTGCCGTGCGTTAGACTAGTATAAATTCGAAAATGGCACGACAGATTTTGGAAAAATAAATAGGATAGGAAATTTATTAGTTTAGATGGTACGAAGTTCACTGGGTCTAGTTCGAAATAAAATAGCCCATAGTTGTTCTATTTTAACATAGCAATAGGGCCACTAATATATTTTCGTGGGAACCCAAACAGTAAACTATGTTTCTTTTAACATTAATAAAAAAATATAAGGACCATAATCGCTATTATTTCAATGCCATGCTAAAACGCAAGAATTATAAACGGCATCATTAAGGCGTCTGATCCATATTGTTTGAAAGAGAAATGCCTCTTTCTAAAATTACGAAGGCGAGTATTGTACTTCTGTTTTTCCGTCGAACTGTACAGGGTGTAACGGCATCATTAAGGCGTCTGATCCATATTGTTCGACAGAGAAATGCCTCTTTCTAAAATTACGAAGGCGAGTATTGTACTTCTGTTTTTCCGTCGAACTGTACAGGGTGTCCGACACCGATGCAAAAAAAAAATACCATGGATTCAGTACATGATTCTGGACCCCCAGTACACAAATTTTTATTTGCTTCTAAAAACTAAAAAAAAAGTTTTTTTTATTACTGTAATCAGTTCAAAATCGTTGTTCCTATCTAGCAGAATTAAGATTTCTTTATAAATATTTTAAAAAATATTATGAAGATGCGGCGCGGCGCGTGTAGATACTAGCCAATTCAGATCAAATAAAAAGTCAAGATGGAACGTTGCAAACAACAAAGTGAAGCCGGTTCAAACTAAGCTTTGCCGTTCAAAGACACAATTACACGCACTCACGGACAACGAAACTACCCCTAAGCTTGTCAGTTGAGCTTTATTATTTGATCTATGAGCTCGAATGACAAGCTTAGGCGTAATTTCGTTGTCCATGAGTGCGTGTAATTGTGTATTTGTACGGCAAGGCTTAGATTGAACCGGCTTCACTTTGTTGTTTGCAACGTTCCATCTTGACTTTTTTATTGATCTGAGCTAGCCAACGGCTATGGCCTTTATCGTGAACTTTTGAAATCAGCTGATAGGCAGCGCTTTTAAATTTTTATGGCTGTTTTTTTGTGAAAAGGGAGCAAAGGCGATTCAAAAAAATATATAAAAATTAGGAAAAAGCCTACGAAAAATGCCACCCCAGGGGAGATCCAGAATCATTTACTGAATCCATGGTATTTTTTTTCGCGTCGATCTCACACACCCCGTATAGCTATACTAAACAGTCCACATTCAAAATAAGTATAATTTTTCATTACTCAACTCCGCAAACAATTTTCTATTTTGCAATAATTTCAATAATTATATCTAACACCGTCACACGGGTTTTCCGCCATGTAAACTAGGCCAACCATGCCTTATTTAACACGATTCATAAACACAGATTCGTTATCAAACTCAAACAGAGAAATAATATGTATTGCGTGTATATCTAACGTGACACATCAACGTCACATGAATGTTGAATTAAACTGGAAACTATGAATGGTTTACATAAATATTTATAACTAGCTGTGCCCGCGGCTACGCTCCCGTTAACTGCTTACCCTAACCTACCTACCCTACCTTATATATCGATTTATCGCCCCTGAAACCCCCTGCATACTAAATTTCATGAAAATCGTTGGAGCCGTTTCCGAGATTCAGATTATATAATAATATATACATACATACATATACACAAGAATTGCTCGTTTAAAGGTATTAGATATGTGCCAAATTCATCATCACATAGGAGTAAATTCATCAAATTCTACATGTCCAGCCTGTAATTTTACATTTGTAATAACAGCTCAAAAAAGAAGCATTTAAAATATATTTTTTCATAACTTGTAGATTATTAGGAACGTTCAATGTGGCGACGCTTGGGAGAGGTCTATGTCTGGACTTTATTCGGCTGAAATTACGGTGATGATTTTTTGATTAGATTTATCAAAATCAACGAAGCAAAATGTATATACGTAGGTACATATGTAAGAATTGAAGCAGGTGGAATTCTTTAGTTTCTATCTTTCATGGGAAAACGACGTGAGTTTATGGTTGAATGATCTTAACCTATAATATGAGCATGAGTGTTACCTTGGCGCTGTTGCTGCCACAGCAGCGGCACGGGCGCTGGTGCGGGCACGGGTGGCGCTACGCCCCCCATGGGAGGCTGCTCCGAGGGCACAGGTTCCGGCACGTTCACCGACGTCGGCACTTGCTGCTGTATTGGGAACGACCGCAAAACGTTACTTGGTTTGTTGAAGGGACAAGTATTTTTGTACCTATCCATGATGCTATGAAATTTTATATAGTTTGTTTATGAAATGGGCTGAAGGTCCTTTGATAAGAAATGAAAATCTCAATCATAAAAATTTGAGAGTAGCTTGCCAACCTTGATAACAAAGTTGAGTGTTTGAGTATTTTTTTAACTCAACTGTTTCTTGGTAGAAATAAGATAGTTATGTTGAATGTTAGTTAAAAGTTTGCAGATATGAAAGAATGGACAGAAATGATACTCATATGAGGGTTCAAAGTGGCCTATTACTTTAGACTTAGCTTCAAAGTTATTAAAAAAAAACAAAATGAGACAGCAAATAGCAACAAATATTAGTGTGTGTAAATTCATTCAGATATACACCATACCTCTTTAGTAGCCAAGAAAACTTTCAAGGGTAATACTATCATACCTTATTCAGGCAAAAAGTATATATTATTTATATGAACTCAAGTCCTGTATAGGCTTGCATTGAAAATTTCAAAGGTGATTTTAGACGGGTATCACCCCTGAAAGTTCTCCTAGTTCTCTAGTAAAAAAGGCACCGTGTATGGCGTGTAATGTATATGTTGTCTCACGGGTTGAGGGGGCGCCGGCTGGCTGGGCGCGATACCGTCGGTGCGTGCCTCAGGGTTCTTGTGCATGAACGGGCAGTGGATCTTACGACATCCACCCGGCTGGTTCTCCCAATAGCATGGGATCTGCTTGCGATTTTTCTAGAATTTGACAATGTTTTGTCTATTTATTACAAGTACGGAGGACACTTACATGTCCTGTTCCTTATCATAGCGTGGTCCAGAAGATCTCGCAGGCGCCAGAGCAGCTTTTGTCACGGCCACGCCTATTGTGTAAAATCCAGCAGATTCCAAGATAAAGAAGTTTGCTAGATATGTGAATAACAGTTGTTTTTTTATCATTTGCAGAATAACACAGAGCTAAGTCAAATCGCAAAGCTGGGAGACATTGATTTTGGTTATTCAACAATAATAATAAACCATACTATGGTCCAATCATGGCTAGCCAGTTCTATCTATTCCTATTCTTTTCCTGATCTGGAAAGGCTTAAAAGGCATGGCTTTAAATGCTGCCAAAATTTTGCATAAGTGTATAGGCCCACTCATCTACAATCTCGTACCATACAGTGCTCTTGCACTTAGTTAATAGCAAAATACAAGCATATCTAAGGATATAGACGCCGCCTTAGACAGACGTCACAATCACAATGATAATAAATTATTTCTGCTGAATATAAAAATACATAAAACCACTAAGTAATTTAATCCCCATTATTAAAGATAAAAACAAGAATTTACTAACATCATGTAATCCTTATCACTAATATTATGTGCATATCTTTAATTTTAATGATAAATGATTGATTATTATGCCGCCTTACTGGACTAGTGACCGAAAGAAAGAAAATAATATAGAGAAATATAATGTAAAATCAATTATTAGTTCACAGTCAAATTCGGAGTTTAATGTTCGGACAAAGTAGTCAATTTTTTTATGTTTTTAGATATACAGTACAACTATATTCTTAATGTCCCTCCGCAAACTTCGTGTTTCGTCAGTCGTCGGATTTCTATCAGTTCCCCTTTGCACTTGGTGCAGACCGGACGCTGTCAATCAACTTGGAAGTATATAATATAGTTGTTAATACTCTTATAACTGAGCAGTGGTGGCCCAGTGGTAACGGCCGCGACTTACAAGTTGTAAGTCGTGGGTTCGAACCGAGGCAGGCGCTTTGGGTAGATTATTTCTGTTCGGTATGCGGGATGGACAAGTGAAACGCTGAGCTGCTATTTACACACTGGTTTAATTTCAAATGACACTTGAGAGTTGCCGACACACAGGAGGAGCGCGGGGGAGGGACACGCGCCTTGCTAACATATACAACAATTTCATCATCACTGCTCTCAAAACCAAAGAAAAGCCGATGTCTTAGAACCAAAAATTCGAAGACATGTGACATCCATCAACCCGCAATGGGCCTGCTTGGTGAATTACGGCCCATTCACTCACAGAGAGGAGGCCTGCACGCAAAACGGACCAAATGCGAGTCCAAGTGCGGAACACGGGTCCATCTATCCTTTTAACTTATTTTTTTTTTAAATGGTTGAGAAGCTGCCATAGCCGCAGCAAAAATAGTTTTACAGCTCTATATAATTCACACGGAAATCAAAACAAAACAATAATAAAGTACTTAATTCTGAATTCAAAATTATTATACACGATAAATCTAATTAATTGATGGACATGGAAATTAGCATTCGTTTGGTTTCGGAATGCGATGATTGTCGAGGGACATTAAGAAATTTGTTGTACTGTAATTGTCTGTAAAAGCCAGAAAATGAAGACCTTTTTTAAAGGTTTCCTTTTATATCTGAAATAGACATAAGTTCACGTCAATACACTCTCAAGTCTTGGAGTATGAACTAAGATCCTGTTGCCAACTGTCTTGTTTGCGATTTTGACAGTTGCACTACATAGTCGATCTGTTAAATGTTACAGATACAAATTCTATTATTTGACCTCCTAGTATTTGCCTTCATCAACCCTCACCTAGGTTAAACTTATTTGATGTATGTTTATATCAATTTACAGAAATAAATATAATTGTTAATTAACTGTAAATAAATCTGATTGTAAAATTATTGTACACTGGTTTCTGATAAAACCTTCTCCAATTAAAAGTAAATATTTGTCAAATCCCAAACCCATGTCAAGCAAAATACAAATAACTAATTACATTTGCTACTTAATTGATAAGTAATATTTAACAAGGGCTTTCCTGACACTTAAACAAGTATTCAGAAACCAGTACTATCTACATTTAAGTTCAGGAAATACAAGTATTGTCATTATATAATCACTAATAATAATCATTATATGAGGTAATTAATTTCAAATACATACAGATAAGGCATTCTGGTGAACTATTTGCACAGCTGTTTAGGAAGAGATTTGTAAATACAAATTAATGGGCACACTAAGTGATCACAAATGGTTGGGTTTCTCCATTTGGACAAAAGAAAAGAATATTAATTACTTAAACTCAAATTTTAGAAGATTTATATACCAGACTTTTGAACCTTACAATGAATGTAATTTAATAACTTTTATGGCCAGCTATATTGTGTATATTTAATCTTAGTTAACAAATCAAACGCTTAAGTAAATCAGAAGTTATTGAGGTGAGGAAACAGGCCTATACAATGAATATTTGCAAGAATATGTTGATGTTCTCACTAGTTATGAGACATGTTTGCTTTACAAAAGCTACTAAAAGACCACAGTGCTTTATCTAATTTTATTGGTTATGAATACAACATTTACAATTGATTGCACAGTCTTCATTAAACGCTATTATTTAACCTTCAAAAGATGGCATTTATTTCACACCAAATTTATCTTAACGCGAATTTGTACACATATACAACATAAACATCAACACTAAATCTGTTAAAACAAATGCAATATTACATAATGTCATCTTAATACCAAACTGTTATTGATCCACTGCAGGGCACAGGCCTCTTCTCCTACAGAGAAGACATGAACATAAATCACCATGCTACTCAATGCAGCTTGGCAATTTCAAACTTATATTAACAAGTCCAGGTTTCCTCATGATCATGATACCTCACATCTTTTATACATACCCTCAGTTCCATGTGACGTAGTTTGCAGCGTTTATCAAGGCACTTGCCCTGCTGCCATGCTGTACACATTGTTTCGCAGCCCAGCGCTGACGGTTCATGGCGAAACACGCAGTTGTCCCCCTTCATAACAGTTAAAGTAAGTAACTTTACTGAACGGTTTGTACAATATTGTAGCGGTTAATAAATTACATGTGATATGTGCTTCTAGTTTTAAACCTAATTACTGGCTGACAAGCATTAGACACTTGAGTTGCAACTTGAAAATAAACAAAAGCTAGATGTAATTGGTTCACTTGACATCATGATTTGCAAACAGACAGAACTTTGACCCACCCGGGGTGTGTTCTGAAACATATTATTCGGAGCATTTTGAGGTTTTACTACATTATTATTATAATATATCAAGCTGGCTTTTGGAATTAGAGAGTAATGTCTAAAACATTGCATTTCATCAGTATTATTTAAATAGAGCAAAACTAGGAGACTACCTCCAAATAATGTGCTGTTTTTATTATATTACAGGTACAGAATTACTGTAATATCAATGTATTGGTCTCCTGTGGAATCACTTCATTCTTCTCAATACAATAAAATCCATAGATATATCTATGAACTGACATTTTTAAACCAGCATGTAAAAAGGTCGTCAATGCTAATTTTACCCACAAATACCCAATAGTTTCACAATCAAATCTGCTAGCATTGTTATCATTTTTATAAAAATTGAGCAATATTTGATTGATTTCTTTCAATGTCAATAAAACATTCTAACCATAAAATATTAAATGAAACAGTGCATAACACGTTAGCTTCCATGATTTTTATCAGAGACTGAATATAAACAATATGACATTAGCAGCTACATTTATGATAGAACATGTAATCAAGAATATTTTCTTACCTTCGTGCATGTGGAGTAGTAGTAAAAATAGCAATCGTTGAATTTCCGTGGAGACTCCATGGTGTATTCCGCCGTCGAGGGTCTGTGAAATATTGGGTACACCGTCTTATAATGCCGACACCAAATTTTTTTGTATTACTCAATAGGCACCGTTAAACGCTACAAAATACGTCACCAGTGTAGTCTAGTGGATCCAATTTATAAATAACACCATACAATAAGGCTGTAGTTACGCTAAAACTAAGATTTTTCCATTTTGACAATACGTAAAGCACGGCGCGGACAAACAAGTTCCAAATTAAAAACCATCAATATGTCAAATCCAGATTGCACACTTACTCACCGCGTATTTGATAAACTAAAAAAATAATTAAATTATACAACGAATATCTACACAATAACGCTATCTAACACAAAATAATATGAACGTCACTATTAGAAAGAAGATGTAGTAGATATGGCGGACATGTGGCGGACTTTCATTTCGTTTCGTCCGCCCCACCGTTTGATTGGTTGATCACTTGTCTATTTTGTACCATAGAGTAATATTTTACTTTTTCGTGGTAATCGAGATTATGAACAAGTACAGGCGCAGGTATTTTTACGTGGTAAATTCAAACCAATTCAAACGGCTTCTCAACTTGATAGGGCTTCATGGCAGTATCGGCCTATTGCAGGAAAAAAAAGGTTATTGTAACAAACAGGATCATGCTATTTGATAAATCCGTCGAAATAACTTTTTGTGGTTACTTTATGTAGTATATTTTTTAAATAAAATTACAGTGCTGCGTTTAGGTCATCTACTTATTCGTGCTGAGGCTACTTACTTTTTTGTGGCACAATACAGCTACACGAAACAACATATATAGCTTCTGAAATTTGAAATGCCTTCAATCATCCCTAAAACGAGCCACTGACCCAAATCTAGAACAATCTAAGCGAAGAAGCAATATGTTGGCAGATAGTTTTCTATGAGCCGCGTGGAAAAGTAATGGTAGGAATAATAAAAAGTAAGTAATTCTTATTATGAATAATATCCTGGCCAATTATCTGTCGCAGTAATATTGTATAACACGCCGTATTACAAATAGCTAGGCGCCCGAGTGAAAAACGTCAATTCGATCGACTAACAATATTATCTACGGTATTAACTAATCAGAAAAGGTAACTTGCATTAATTATTGACCAACAAATTACCGAATGGACAATGCCAGAACTTGTTGCCGTTGATGCGAATAAGAGATCCCTATAAGATTTTCCACCTAAAGACGACCTCGATGTTGTCGGGAAGACACGAGGCCGCCCACCCACACCACCTACGTATTCCGACGCCATTGATTTAATAAAATTCTCCATAGGAAACACGGAATTTAGTCCAGCGTGGGATGATCAGGGAAACACAGGGATCGATACTTGTACTTCACCCACCGTGAAGGTGCGCAGGTGTTTTTCTGGTTTATCAATCGAAATAGATTTTGGTCCCTTGGCAACCCATGGCAACCAAATAATCAAAATTATATCTAATAGTAAGATTTAAATGCCAAGGATTGACTTTCAGACTTCGAGTATGAGGCTTACACGCTATTCAGCATTTTATTATTTAAACAAGTTATTCAAACATGATAAAGTAGCAGTAATAATCAAGTTGGAAATGTTGCAATCATCTAATCAGACTTTTTTTAAACATGTGCATTGGCAGTTGCAATTTAAGGTGCGATTTCAACGCGCGACCGCGACGAGAGCCGCGACTAGAACCGCGACGCGCGCAGGAGACGGCCGACGGGCGATACTACTTGACCTTAGGCTTTGTATGGAAATGTAATATTTTTTAACAATATAACTGATTTTAACGACTAAAATGGAGGAGAGTTTGTGTGCGACACATGTCTTGGTCTCGCCCTGACCATACCTCCAGAGACCGCGAGGCGCGATGTGTCGAACATGTATCGGTCACGCGGTGAACTCGCACCTTTAGGATGCTTTTTCACCAAAGATGCGCTATGTATTGCTAGTAGAGCTACGTAATTTTGCATACAAAAAAGCGAGAGATGTGTGCGAGGGATGTGTGTATATCCTCGCACCAGTTACCTACACACCGTTTCACAGCTTCGGGTCACCTTCTAACGCCGCCGTTATCGCACACAGCTTTGGTGGAGAACAATCAGTATCACATATTCACAGTTTTGCTATGCAAACTCACGCAGCCTCGCTATATCATTGCGCATCTTTGGTGAAAAAGCACCCTTAAATGCCTGCCGTCCATCTGGCTACTGTCGTTTGAGCTATGTAAGCTGGCGCTATTTTATCGTTTGCAGAAACAGCCAATAAGTATGTTTACTTAGTAACTTAGGCTACAGTTTCGTTGCAATGGCATACCGTAGGATTTAGCAGCCCGTGTGTGTGGGCCAATGGACTGGATTTTGAGTTTAGGTACCTGTTTTAATTTTAAGCATTTTTTAATAACTCAAAAGAACAAACACTAATTACTGTTAAAGATGATCGTTAACTAATTGAAGTTGGACCACAGTCAATATTTGACTACAATTAAGTAAAAACTTGGCAGTTCTGTTAGTAGAAGAGGTGTGCGCTGATTTAATTTTAATCGGCGGCGGCGTGATGTCAAAATTTAGACTGTGTGGGCTGAAAATCGGCTTTCATAGACTTAGGAATTTCGCTTCTATTAGTTATTACTATAATTATACAAAAATGAAACGCGAGTCAATTCTGCACAAAAAATTTTAAGAAGCTAGTATGCAAAATCTAATTATCTCATAAACGGCCAGGATAACCGTAATATCATTACCCCTCCGCAGCAGAAGGACAGATAGCTTAAGTACTATTTATTTATGTTTTATTTTCATACTCTAGACGGTTATCGCTGCCGATTTTTTTAAATGGTCATAATATTTTTATTTATTTTTACATAAGAAGCGATTCCTGTACGACGTTAGTCTGCACACTTATGGTAAAAAGATAGAAACCGGGGATGATAATAAAACCGCCCGTGTCGAGTGTAGAAAAATCACTAGTTTATTTTACTTAGTAACAACTATATAAAATGGTCGCGCGTGTGCAAACGCAGCAAAACCTACTTAATTGTACTAATGTGCGGGTTCACCGTACATACTGCCAACTCTAAAGGAGAAGACAGGAGACGTGTTTAATCCTAGATGATAAGTGGTCAAGTTAAACACATGAAAACTGATGACTTACATTAATGGTACATATTTCAGTTGAAAGATGATACAAGGTGATTTCATTAGGTTTATATCTATGTAACTAATCTAAGTCGTAAAGTCTGTAACATTAAATTGTCTGGTTTCTCAAGTTCACTTTCACTGACGGACCATGGGTGAGGTCCCCTTATCGACACTTTCGGTAGATTTACTTATATCACTAAACTCACTGAACACTGGCACTGGCACAGTTACCCTCACGCTCTCCGTTGAGTTCGGCCCTGCGTGCTCGGCTCGCGCCTCCGCCCCAGGGGCGCGCTCGTCCGGCTGCCCACGTACTTCCACCATCTCGTGCTGCTGCTTTTCAAGTGCGTTCTGACACTTCCCTCTTGTAACGAGGTAAATGCGGGTCCCGCCTAAGATGACAACTAAGGCCAGGACAATATAAGCGACGGAATAGTGATGAATGTCGTGAACGGTTAACTCTGTAGAAGATTGTTCCTTAATGTTTCTTATTTGCTCTTCCAGCTGATTCCACCTGTGGGTGTGGTTTACCGCAGAATCATAATCGATGGGCAAGGTCGTGTTAATGAGTGAGTTTAGAATGGACACCTCTGGGACTTCGATGTTCGATTGTATATTCAAGTGACGTAGAAAGTTGTTGTGCGCATGGATACTATAAGCGTCCGATTTCAATGTGCATCCCTGACCTACGTTAATGATACCACTGCCTTGAATGACTGTAGTTGTTGTATCAGCAATACAGGAAATACGAAGTTCACATGACTCACAACAGGTATAAAACCAGGAGTTCACATTATGTAATTTGACCCAATAATTGTGGCACGTGGATACTTCTTGTTTACAAACGTTTCTGATATCACTTGCATCTTGAATATCACACAGCGATTGTTTTATTTTTAGATTATAGACAGGTTTGTCATAGGTACACAATAATTTTTTGCTCCTTAGAACATGTATGCAAGCCTGCAGGTCACTATCTGATAAGAAGAGAGCGAGGTCCTTTTGGATGTTGTAGGCAATAAATGGCGAGCTTGGGACTGTGCGAATGATGCGATTCGTTCCCCTTTTCTGAGGGATAGGTACGATCCTGTCTAACTCGAAGATGTCGTTGCTCACCAATGGAATCTTTATCTCTATGATAAGATAGCCTTCATATAACGTTGCTGACGCCTTCATGATTTTGTACATGTCAGATAGGTTTGTTGACTCAATTGGGGTCATTAAGTTTCCCTGCAATTGCCCGGAGATGATATTGATCTGTTGAGCCAGTTGTTCTGGTGACAGGAGGTAAGGGTCAATACGACCGTGGCTGATGTCTGTCACGGTGTCAATAAGTGTGTGCTGTATGCGCATTAGATTTGCCAGAATGACACTCGCGGCTAAGGCGGTAGATGTTACATATAAACCGTTCCTATTGTCTAGACGCACCCGATTGATTTCAGCAGTGGCGTTTCGAAGATGTTCCTTGATGAAATGGAACTGGTTGTTCATTGTCTCCTCGCTGCGTCGTAGAATGTTGTATTCTGATTCCAAGACCAGTGTTTGATTCCTGAGTAATTTTTGGAGATGATTCTCATGGGTGGTTATCTTTTCTATATCCTGTTTGTATTGTTGAGCAAAGCTGTCATCCAATACTCCAAACATAGTATTTGCCAGATACCCCACTCCATTTATCAAGCCACGTTTTTGCCTTCTTGCGTTAGGTTTTTCGAGGAGTGTTTGATAATGCTCAAGTTCTTTTACTTCCTGTTCTAGTTGTAGGATGACGCTATCGTATTGCGAGCCCATGCAATCGGCGGTGAATTTCAAGTGCGTTATGTAGCTCTTTACGTTCGTTACTCCGTGATAGAACGTGGACATGTTGTAAAACACAATGAGTTTCCATTCGTCCTTGATAACTTGGAGGTTGGACATCTTGTCGAAGTAAAGACCTTGGTTGCTCGAAATTTGCGTAACATTATATGGCGTCAATTTGAGTTGCTGAGTCTGATCACTGGGTGATACAAACAAAAGCATTAGTAAAGCGGACATGAAAAAGACTTGTAAAGGTTTATGTTTTCGTAGTCGCGGGGAACGCCTTTTAGCATCAGGTTCAGCTGGTAATCGTGGAGAGGACTCATCCACGCACTGTGCCGCGGATTCGGATGAGGGTCTCTGCTCATTTACGGGTAAGTATACAAGCTTGTTGACTGGACGCTGTATGGTATTGTTACTCGTCTTGACGGTAACAACTCTCACATACCCATCCTTTCCTGGATGCAGCTGCTTTACTCGACCCATTGCCCACTTACCCGGTGGTACGTTCTCTTCCCGGATGAGGACGAGGTCATCGACCTCAAGATTACTTCGTGGTTTTTGCCATTTAGTTCTCGTTTGAAGTTGTTGAAGATATTCCGATGACCACCGTTGCCAGATATTTTTGGTTAAAGCTTGAACGAGTTGCCACCGCGTGGTTAACGATGTAGACTCCGGTTCAGTTTGAGGTCTTGACACAATTGGTGTCCCAGTGAGGAAATGTCCTGGAGTTAAGCAATCGTCGTCAGAGTTTTCAGTAAGTTGACATAGTGGCCTGGAATTCAGACACGCCTCTATTTGACAAAGTAACGTTGAAAACTCTTCATACGTAAGACGTTGATCACCTATGACCCTTTTCAAATGGTATTTCAGGCTCTTCACTGCGGCTTCCCAAAGCCCACCTGCATTAGGCCAGGCAGGGGCATTGAAGTGCCAGTGGATGTTCATCTCACCGATTTTGTTAAAGAAGTCCGGGTTGATGTTCTGGATGATCTCCTTATACTCCTTTTTCATGAGTCGATTAGCTCCCACGAAGTTTGTACCGTTGTCACTGTACATGTGACCTGGTGATCCACGCCGGGAGCAGAACCGGCGAAATGCAGCTAGAAAAGCGGCCGTACTCAGATCAGATACCAGTTCCAGGTGGACGGCCTTCGTTGACAGGCAGACAAAGACTGCTACATATCCCTTCGTCGTTTTGATCCCGCGCCCTTTATTGGCTTTCAGTTCTACGTGGCCCGTGAAGTCGACACCAGTATGCGTAAATGGCCTTGACGGCGTAACTCTGGCTCGTGGTAAATCCGCCATAATTTGTTGTTGTACTTCGTTGTTAAATCGACGACACTTAACACAAAGTCTTAATTGCCGTTTTACCGTCCTGATTCCGCTGATAATCCAGTACCTGTCCCTTATGTATGAAAGGGTTAGTCGGGGGCCACCATGTAAAGTTGTTATGTGAGCCTGGCTAATAACAAGATCAGTAAGTCGACTGTGGCTGGGCAGAATGATAGGGTGCTTCGCTGATGTGCTTATACTGGCGTGATTTAACCGTCCACCAACTCTTAATAGGCCGTTTTCATCTAGAAAAGGGTTTAAACTGCAAATCTTGCTTTTCGAACTCACGTGTTGTTTACATTTAATATGTTGCAATTCCTGATGAAATTCCAGTGATTGCACTTCTTTAATAATTAAATTATATGCGTTATTTATTTCTGATGACGATAGGTAACTATGGTATGTTGAAATATGTTTGTCGCGAATGCGCTTGGCGAAACGTGAAACCCAGCAAATAATGCGCACAATTCGAGTCAATGAACTACAGTTTTGCAGTAGGTCACTGATGAATGTTACATTATTTTGTTCTAAGGCTGTGTTCACACAAGCTGCTTTTATTTCTATGATGGGGGACTGGTACATGAGATGAGTTTCATCTTTTCCCTCGTAACCTTTTAGCCATTTCGGCCCTTCCCACCACAAGGAATGGTTTAATAACTGAAGAAATGTTATTCCTCGTGTGGCACAATCAGCTGCGTTTTCCTCCGAGCTGACATGACACCAGCGTTCTGCCGGTATTATGTCGGTTATCTGCTTCACTCTGTTAGCTACAAATGATTTCCATCTGGATATATCTCCATGTAGCCATCCCAAGACTATCATTGAATCCGTCCACGCATGAAGAGTCATACGTGCTTTTGGTAAGGAATCAATGACCTTCTTCACTAGTTGGGATAGAAGTAGAGCACCGCAGAGTTCAAGTCTGGGCAGAGATGTTTTCTTTGCAACTGGTGCCAACTTTGTTTTTGCAGCAACAATAGTCGATGTGTACTCGCCCTTATGGTTCTTGGTGATGAGGTAAATAACGCAAGCGTAAGCTTTGTCTGAAGCATCGCAAAATGCGTGTAATTGACTGTTTATTTCTGTGTTACCTAAAAATCTTGGTATGCGGAGTTTATCGATGCAGTTAAAGTCTTCCTTTAGTTTAGGCCAATTTTCTTGTATGACCTCGGGTAGTTCTTGATCCCAGCTGGTTTCCATGGACCACGTTTGTTGAAACAGTAGCTTCGCTCTGATTGTAAGCGGTGATAACCAGCCAAGTGGGTCGAAAATCTTAGATATTTCTGACAATAATTGACGCTTTGTAAACGCGACCTTATCATCAGGAATTATATTGCTTTGAAACGAGAATGAATCAGATGATGGATTCCATTTTAATCCAAGAGTCTTTCTGGATTCGAGGCCCTTGAATTCGTAAGGACTGTTCAATTGTTCAGTTGTCAAATGCTGCAAGAGTTCTGGTTTGTTGCTGGACCATTTCCGCAAATTCATACCAGCACCCTGGAGCATTTTGATCAGTTGCTGTTGTAGCTCCATGGCTTGATCAGCTGAGTTGTGTCCACTCAGCAGATCATCCATATAGAAGGAGTTTTGCACAGCTACTGCTGCTAAGGGATATTTTTCAGCGTCATCAGTCGCAAGTTGCTTCAGCGTCCGCATAGCCAAGAAGGGCGCCGCCTTGGTCCCGTACGTTACAGTGGTTAAGTTATACTGATTCAATTGATCATCCATTGAATCTCTCCACACTATTGCTTGCAGAGTCTGATCTTGCTCCCTGACTAATATCTGGCGGAACATCTTTTCGATGTCCGCAGTGATTACATATTGGTACTGCCTCCAATTTATTATCAGTGCTAACAAGTCTTGTTGCAAGTTTGGTCCACTGTACATCAAATCGTTTAGACTGTTACCCGATGTAGTCTTGGATGACGCATTGAAAACCACTCTCAGCTTCGTAGTTGTCGAATCAAGTTTCCATACACCATGATGCGGTAGATAATACGCCTGATCAGCGGTTGTTTCGACTTGTCGCATATGACCTAATTCCTGGTATTCGTTTATAAATTGTTTATATTGGCTTGAAAATGATTTATTTTTGGAAAGCTTAGACTCTAATTGTTTAAATTGCGCTATAGCCTTGAACTTTGATGATCCGAGTTGCTGTTCGAAGCCTGGCATCATAGGTAGTCCAACTACATATTTTCCATTCTCTAAACGTGTCGTGTTGTTTTTGTAGAAGTCTTCACAAAATTGATCACCAATAGTTACGTTTGATGATGATGAGTCATGGATATCCTCCAACTCCCAAAACTTGGCTATCTCTTCAAGGTTATTGATGGCGACATGACAATTGAATTTTTTGACATTTCCTGATAAGATCCAACCCATTTTGGTTTGTTGAGCTATCGGAGCCTGAGCTGGACCCTTTATAAGGCCGCTTAATATGATTTCTGAATATACACTGGCATCCAGAAGAAGATCAATAGGTCTAGATACATTATACTCCGGGTCTGCTAACTGAAGATGTTTCAAGTGTGACCAGGCCTGTTTGCTAAATGATGAGTTAGGTAGACTGTTTATAACCTTGGACACAACTAACGCCTGAGTTTGCAAGGTGTAATCTCCGTAGATAGACTTACAATCTAGGGTTACAATGCCTTTGCTCTGTTTAGAGACCGGCCCTACCCCTGAAATGGAGGCATGATATTGCCGCCGTTGTAAACCTAACATTTGTGTCGCATTTTCCGAAATCAGTGAAATTTGAGACCCCTGATCAAGAAGCGCCCGTATGTACCATTATTTGATAAAACTGTGAGCAGCAACGTAGTTAGCAGGATTTCTTCATTGTCAGCAGCGACGTGGTTAACGTTATGTTGTGCCGAGGAAGGCTGCACGGTTGAGCTCGTGGTTACGGTGGTTTGGTGTTGTGGTACACAAACGTCGTGTAGTAGGGTGTTGTGGCTAGCGTTACACCTTTTACAACGTTTGGAACTAGTGCAATCATTGTCTGGATGATAGTTGAGGCAATTTTGACAATATTGACTCTTTGTCACCCAGGTCAAACGATCCTCTGGAGTCATTTTCATGAATTTCCTACAGGTAAATATGAAGTGACGCGTATTACAAATCGGACAGTTAGGTCCTTGAGTAGCGGCCGCTTGATATTGTTTCTTATAGTGGTTCCCCTGGTTAACAGGTTTGGTATTCTGCAAACTTGACTCCCGTTTAACAGCAGGCTTCGCTGTTTCTCTCTCTCTACGGTGTAAGGGTTCCAAAGCAATAAATTTGTTTTCGAGGAACGTCATAAATTCTGACAAGGATGGTAGTTCTCGTGGTGTTGTACGCGCCCCCTTATAATCACAGTACGTCTCCTGGTCCAGTTTCTTACTGAGAAGATGCACTAACAACGGATCCCATGTGTTTGTGTCCACACCAAGGTGGTGTATAGCGTGGATACACTCCGTGGTGGTGTCATATAGCCGCTTCAGTTCATAAGCGGTTTGCTTGGAAATAGAAGGCTGATTTAAAAATATCTCTATTTGATAAGTAAAGAGAACTTGAGCATTATTATATCTGTGAGTTAGGATTTCCCAAGCTGTATCGTAATTTTCTGCCGAAATATGAAGATGCTGGATAAGGCGTTCAGCTTCTCCTTTGAGCTTCCCTTTCAAGTGTTGCATCTTCTGAGCCTTGGTAATGGTGCTGTTTTCGTGAATAGCTTCTGTAAACAGGTCACAAAACGTTGGCCACTGCGTGTATTTCCCCGTAAAAGTAGGAATTTCGAGCTTCGGCGTAGTTTGCTGTACATGTACCATGGACGATATTTTCTTATTAAGTGAACGTTTGATGTCCTTGTAATTACGCTCCAACATGCTAAATTCATCTTCGTACAATACGTCACCGCCTTGAAGTAAATGATCGATACGCAGATGCAACGAGTCAATAGTGTTCCACTTGGTTTGTATAGCCCTAAGCTCGTCTTCAAGTTCCCATTTTTCCGATATTTCGTTCACGCTGATGCTCTTCACCAACCTGTTGAAGGCCCTAAAGTTGGTTCTTTGTTGAGCCAACAGTTCATTGGCTTCCGTGTTTGCTTGGCTTCCTTTCTCATCAGAGCCAAACGCAGTAAGCAGGTTACGGGTAGACTGGTAGAGACTCTTACCCTGATGAAATATGTCTGAGGAGAAGTATTGTGGTTCCTTGTCTGGAAACTCGGAGAGCTTCAGGTGATTTTGTTCGAATTCTCCCCAGAGGTTATCCAACGACTCAATTCTTTTTTGGATATAATCCGGAGTTTTTCTCGATAATGGATCCTTACCGAAATTGACCTTTATCCTATTAAGTCCTTCTAATATTTCCGACTGACGAGCGCTTGACACTGCCATGACGATTAAACAAAAGGAACAATCTTACTTGGTCACCGATGAGATGTAATACCAACAGCGATCTGCAGATGCTGGCACTCGGATGAAGGCACTCAGAGTCTCACTGATGTCTTCTATGAACGATTCACTACGCGTTCACTGAATGGACTTATAATTGAACTTTACGGAACTGTCGCGAAATTAACAACGAATATTATCAAGTCTGGGGTTCTGAATCCGAACCACCCGCGCACCTTGATATATATACCCGACGGACTGTTACTACGCGTGATATCAGATCCGGCTCGAAGGACCAAAAAAAATGTACGACGTTAGTCTGCACACTTATGGTAAAAAGATAGAAACCGGGGATGATAATAAAACCGCCCGTGTCGAGTGTAGAAAAATCACTAGTTTATTTTACTTAGTAACAACTATATAAAATGGTCGCGCGTGTGCAAACGCAGCAAAACCTACTTAATTGTACTAATGTGCGGGTTCACCGTACAATTCCTTTTAGTATCTAAGTTAAGAAGATCGATATGAAGAACAGCTTACTTATCAGAAAAAGGTGTATGTTTAATAGTACTAATTATTTATGATATTTTGTCATACTCCTCAAAACAGTCATTGCTGCCAATTTTTTTTAAACATCACCAAAATTTTTTAGTAAATAAAATAAACTGCTGTAAACGTTGGCGGTTTCCCGACGCGAGTACGAGGCTTATTTTTTGCTTTTTAGAGGTTTTTGGGCTAGGGGCTATTACATTTTAATTTAATTTTTTAACAACACATTTATCCAACAAACCATTCATCTCCGAAGGAGGATGCAGCAAGGGCTTATAAGTACATCCACACTTAGACTAGTTGTCTGTTTGAGCTAGATATATATATATAAATATAACATAATTCCTTCGTATTTGTGCAGAATTAACCCGGGTGTAATTTTTGCATATAGTAATAACTAATAGAAGCCAATATCCGGCAAAAGAAACCGGCACTAGGCTCTACGTTCAAAGCCCGGGAATGTATTTGGAATATGAGCAGGGGGCAAAACCGCTACCTGCTTGGGGCCTTTACTGGGGACTTTTAAACCAACGACATGCTCATGAAGATGAGTCTAACCGCGACACCCACGTGCAGGTTGTGTGGGGAACATACGGAACGCATGGAGCACCTTCTGTGCACATGCGATGCACTTGCTGGTATGCGAATGAGTCTCCTAGGGGTTGGATATCCAAAACCAGAAGACTATAGGCTCATATCTCCTAGTCTCGTTGTAAAACTCATGAAAAGAGTTTTCAACGAGATTGGGGAGGAGTAAGTTATCTAGGGGACCACAATAGATCCCAATGGGTCGAAGTGTCCGAGTTATTTCTCGGCCCCTCCACAAGATAAGAAAAAGCCTTTATGGTCTCGCACGTGGTTATTTATTTTTATTTTGTTTGTGTTTTGCTTAATCTAGTGTCTCCTGTGCGGGTCACAAATTATCATTTTTCTTTCATTAGTTCTTTTGTTTCAACGACGAAGAATCAGCCGCCCACGTAATAAACGCAAAGAATTCCTCGGAACAGTGAGGTCGCTCCGTGAAGCCTCTGAAGCCCCCAGTTTCAGCCCGCAGTTTTATGAGACGCTATATCCAAACCCAGCTCGCGTATCGATGCCACGACTCTTGCCACCCCGAGCTCGGAAAGCTGGATGAACCAGGCTCTTCATATTACCTACTGCTCGTTTGTCTTTTTTCGGAGTCACAGACTCAGTGCGGCATCGGCAGCACCTAACGAGTAACGCAATTCTACGTGAGCCCCCCCCGCCTCGACAATGCGGGAACCCACCGGGGGGGAAAAGATACAACCCTATTGTTTCAATAGGGCGTATGGTAATTATTTCATCAACTAGGCTTAGTTTCCAAACTGTTAATATATATGTACTGTGCCAGCGACCAGTCTTACCAAGGGTTATCTTTTTACATATGGGACATCCATTAATCACGTGATGTTTTTTTAGCAACTTTTAACCCTCTTTCACCCCTAGTGATACGTGGTGAGGTTTTCGACTAACACCCCCCTCTCCCTACCCGAAATCACTTTTATGTTTTTTGGTATTACCAAATATTTTGTTAATTTTCAAATACAGGTTTAATCCAAACAAATACTGGAAAGTCCAGACAACCGCTTTTCGGTTTAGAAATAACTCGTTCGATGCTAAAAATACACGTGATATCTCACTACACCCCCCGTGATATTTTCCGAAACCATCCCCCCCTCTTTCGAGCCTCACGTGATCCACTAGTTTCTGGGTTGCGTAACATACGGGAGGCCGACACCAAACATAATTGGGATGGGAAAAGGCTACTTAGGCCGATTGATATTGACTTTCTTTACTAGCTGTAAGATTTAGTTTTAGTTTAGTTAAGTAATTTCGTATACTCTTATTAAGGCGCTACCCCGAGCAAAACGCCGCGCTAGCCGTTTTTCGTGCAGTTTTTAGGAGCTATCTACTCGTTATTTAAAATGATATATCAACTAATAAAAATACATTAAATTTCTACATATTATTGATTTCAAAATTGTAGAATTCTTTTTTTTTTATGAAGTATATGTTTCACTAATCTCCTACCAACAAAACCATAAAAATGAGAAATAATGATTGATAGCATGCATCTCCTCGCAAAGTGTTCATTAATATTTTTTTTACTAACACTAATGGATAGACAATTTGATAACGAACATTTTGTAAGTTTTATTTTTTTCAAAAGACCAATATTTGATTTTATAAAGATTTTATTCTAAATTCTGGGCATACCTATTAACTACTGTAATTCATGCGCCACCAGTGCCGTTAGGCCAATAGGAATGCTCATATCTCACGCTGATTTGATGGTCAGGGTACGGCCTTAATTGTTCATGTTATATAATTCAATTTTTTTTAAACGATATGTTTTTTTAATAATATTTGTTAATTTTTATTTATTTATTATTTGAATCAATCAATCCTGCCTAGCATTTTCCCAATCATGTTGGGGTCGGCTTCCAGTCTAATATTTGAATAGTTAATAAATTATTCATTTATTACATTCTTGACTTTTTTATTAATAATGA
Organism: Orthosia cruda; assembly: GCA_964057195.1. Taxonomy (NCBI): domain Eukaryota; kingdom Metazoa; phylum Arthropoda; class Insecta; order Lepidoptera; family Noctuidae; genus Orthosia; species Orthosia cruda. Next base: position 28,913,925 of record OZ059834.1, on the reverse strand, counting down.
TTTCCTTTAAAATTAAATTGTACTTTGACATTAGGACAATATAAAACCGGCCAAGTGCGAGTCGGACTCGCTCATGAAGGGTTCCGTACCATTATCGAAAAAAACGGCACAAAAATCACGTTTTTGTTGTATGGGAACCGCTTAGTTCGGGACATATAAGTTTATCTGTGGTTCGGGAGTCACTGGTGTTACCTACATACTCATACTGCCTGGTCGGTGGCTTCAATCACTGCAGTAAAAAAAGTATTTTTTTTATTTTTATTTGTACCTATTTGTATTCATCCGCGTAAAACTCGTAAATGTATAATTTAATATTTCCGGACTGCTAATTCTTTTACCCCCAGTTGCCCAGCTCAAAATTATCGCAGAATTAATGTGACAAATTGTCAAGCACGCAAGCCAATCACAGCAGATAACACAAAAGGTGAGGCTAAATCCCAGTGGGTTAGCCTCGCCTTTTATAAAAACCGGCCAAGTGCGAGTCGGACTCGCGCACGAAGGGTTCCGTACCACTATCGCAAAAACGGCGCGAAAATCACAATCACATTGCTGTATGGGAGCCCCACTTAAATATTTATTTTATTCTGTTTTTAGTATTTGTTGTTATAGCGGCAACAGAAATACATCATCTGTGAAAATTTCAATTGTCTAACTATCACGGTTCATGATGTACAGCCTGGTGACAGACAGACAGACGGACAGTGGAGTCTGAGTAATAGGCTCCCGTTTTAACCCTTTGGGTACGGAACCCTAAAAAGTAGCTTAAGTTACTCCCTATAACATCAGCGATTTCGACGGAACTTTCACAATAGATACAAGTGAAAGTCCCGTCAAAATCCCGATTCCCCGGTACCATCCCGGTAAAGACAGACAAAAATCTTAAAAATTGTGTTTTTGTAATTAGTATAATTTTCGCCTAGCTTCTTAGCCGCCCTGAAGTTGGCTACAATGGCTGCTCAGTAGTAAATCTCATACAAAAACAGCACCGTTTCGTGCCTTGCGCATCGGAAACAACTTCAGGGCGACCCAGAAATTTGGCGAGCACTAAACCGTTTGTACATTCACAAGCTTTCAATAAATAATAATACTTAATAACTTTGTTCAGGGCGGCCATTAAGTTTGGCGAGGGGTTACTAGACATATATATTTTTTTGTCTAGATGTATAGTAGATTTTAGGCCTCGTTTCTGGAGACGCAGGGAGTCGCGCGGCTCGTGCACTCTCGTACAATGCGTCGCTTTTACGCACGCAAACATATGGCAATGTACAGTGCGTGGCACGAAAGATGAGGCTTGACATTGACTTGCGCAGTAGACGATTATAGGTCTCGGTATCAGGTCTCTGAGCAAAGAGTACTATAAAAATACGGAAGGGTCTGAGTGCGAGAAAAAACCGGGCGTCATCGGGGCGGCCTCCAGAAACGAGTACTTACTATCTCGATTAACTCTTTTTATGTTGATAAAAGCCTACTATTTAGTTAGTGTCTTTGGTTAAGGTTAAAATAACTGTGTGTGTGTCTTTTCTTTGATATGAAGGAACTTTTCAATTCAAAACCACTTCTCAGTGTTGTATGAACTTTATTTTATAATAATAATTAATATTACTTACATCATGATTTAAACATTAATTTACATAATACAATAAATAAATGCTCACAATAATCAATTGAAGTCATGTTTAAGATGCGAATGGTAATACTAAAGACAATAATTGAAATTAACCTAATTTAACAAATCAAAATTGGAATCAAGAATATTGTATCGAACAAAAAGAAACAGAAAACAAAACTAAGGACTTTTCTACTAGTTTTTGTAGCATAACAATTATTAATAGTAATTGTATAGAGTGAGTTTCTTAACTATAAGCAATTCGAATATTTTTATTAACATATTGAGTACATTGTTTTTATTAAAATTATGGGAGGGTCAGTTTTTCGATCCGTGGTTAACTCAACTATTGGATATATGTTGTAATTGTAACCAATGGTTAGTAATCAATTAACTACGAATCAAAAAGGTGGTCCCAAATGATACTACTTCAAACTCATACTACAGATTAAGTCAAAAAAAACAATGGGAAATAATGTTTTACAAAAAACATTCAAATTATTTTTATTACCTTTTCAGTTCATTTCAGATTGAGTTTCATATCTCAAAAAACAAGGACTGGTTTAGTCCAAAGGCATTTTATAGTATAGTCGACAAAAAAGGTATTGTCCTTTTAAATGGAAATGGCATTCTTTAAAGAATAAAGTGATTGAAATGGGAAAATGTGAATGAAGACTTAAATATTTTGATGAAAATGGACAAACAATTTTGTACACAGAAATCCAATACTGGGAGGAATGTATCGATTACATTTTAGCTGATTAATGAAAACGTGCGGTACTAATATAATATATTAATATATGGCCTCATCTCAGCTCTTACAAGTTTTCTAACAAACCTACTGGATGACGACTGGTCGCACATCGGCAGACTAAACTCAACACTCCGAACACAACGCTTCAAACTTCAATCATTGAGTAAAATCAACAAATTGGAAGGTGAAGTAGATGGTTGTCAGGTACGCAAAAACATAATCAACAAATCGAAATCATAAACTCAAAAATAACCCGAAAATAAATTTAAAATTAGATTATCTAAGACCCCAAAACAACACCTATTAAAAAATAACTGTGCACCTCAATGGAATGCGTTCGCCTCGTGCCCAATACCGAGATTCGAACGTCAGAGTGTCGTCACAGCTCCAGATGCAAAATTATTTTGACCGTGTAGTAGAAAGTCTTACGCTGTTTAAAAAATTAAACTTTTATAATAACCACCCAACAGCCATCCATTTCACCTCAAACGAGTATTGCTAAATCATACCACAAAACTCTTAAAACAGTCTTCGAACAAACACAACCGAAAAACTCAACACAAATCCAATTATTAAAAACACATACAAAATTAACTTACAATAACATGTTATTGGTAATACATGACCTACTTCAATAATAGTTTTCAAATTGAATGAAAACTACATTGAATCATCATAAGATATAAAACTAGGTTCATTGCTCCTGCTACAGGCTATTTCATATTGTTCATTATATAACAGGGATTGGAGTAAATAAGAGTATATTCACCAAAACTTGAGTAAAGGAATAATATACATCCTTCGAAGTAGGTAGTGCAGTGGTGGATAAGTTGTTGTTGTTGACTTACAAGCAGGCGCTTTACTTTGTGTAAATTATTCATCACCACTGCTCTCAAATCGGTGAAGGAAAACATCGTGAGGAAACCGCCATGTCTAGAACCAATTCGAAGACATGTGACATCCACCAACCCGCACTGGGCCCGCGTGGTGGATTACGGCCCATTCCCTCTCACAGGGAGGAGGCCTGCACGCACAACCGACAAAATGGGATTCTAAGTGCTGCAAAGGAGGACCATCTATCCTACCTCCTTTGAAATCCCTTTGGAATAATTATCGTGACGTAATAATCCAAAAATTTAATATTGACGGTTTTTTGGATACCATTTCTCAAAAGGAACCCTTATAGGATCACTTCGTTATCTGTCTGTCTGTTTTATTGAACTTTGATAACATTGGTAGCTAAATACTGTTTCAAAGTACAAAAATCATTTTTTTTGGGATTCGTAATAAAACTGTGCCAATTTTTCCACTCTTAAGGCGGAAACATACTTACGTGTCGTGTCGTGGCGTGGCGTGGCGTGGAGCCTTATGACGCATTTAATTGGCTACAAGACTCGTTGTGATATGACGTAGGCTTTAACAGATTCGTATGATTGGTGTATTCCGCGCCACGATACGACACGGTAATATGTAGGCAGCTATATACTTCCTTTGCTCAAGTTTAGTTAACTCGACTTATTCCAATTCTAGTTCATTACTATTAAAACATTGATTATTGTGTTGATTGGCTAAAGGATACATTACTATGTTATCATAGTAAAAACACAGACAAACATTTTATGTCGTTAATATAATTTGGTTTATACACTGGGCATTTCAATTTCTACAACACAGGGGTTAGTACCATACGATTTTAATTTTTACAATTTGTTTTAGCCTTCAACGGTCATAATTAGCGAACAATTGTTTTTCACCCGATTCAGGTTTCTCGACCGTTGAAAGGATGTACTAGTAGCCTAATGAAGAATAAACGGAGAATATGTCAGCAAAACGAAACAACTTTGTTGACCAAAGAAAAACAGAATTTTTCGAAACATAACAATAACGGCCTGGTATAATTTCATTGTATAACTTTCGGTAAATAAATATCGCCACTTACTTCTACGTATGAAACGTGAATGGGGCACGACTGCTTACGGTACAAAATACATGATTTTTTGTTAGGTGCAACACGGAATAATAAACAAATGGATAACATTTTTTTTATGCCAATTTGCCGAAGACAATTCCTTCTAATGTCGTGTAGTGAAGACTCATAGGTATTATTGAATTTGCAAATTAATTTTTAATTAATATCTGGCACTTTTTGTGGCAGTCCTTTGAGGAAAGTATAGTATTTTTCTCTGCTTGATTTTTTTAGTATGCATTAGAATGCGGATGTAACAGATTCTAATTACTAAGCCAAAGCTGAGTGATGTCCAGCAGCCGTATTGCGTAAGTGAATACGGCAACGCAAAGAGTGTGACCGCTATCCAATCGACCAATCACACAGACGGAAATCCACATCGCGTCATTTATCTCGCATGTAATTGGTCGATTGGATAGCGGTCAAACGCTTTGCGTTGCCGTATTCACTTAAGCAATACGGCTGCCGATCAATCAACATACTTGCATCAACTTGACTCCGCTTAGCTTCAATGCAGAAACCTATTGGTTATTTACTAGACATCCAATTCTGGGACGAAAATTATCGCATAATTAATATTGCCAAGCTTGCATTAACTGCTGTAATTGGTTGAATGAATTAATCAACCTGCCATTTGCGTCACTTGACTTGGGTTTAATTTTTGACGCGTCGATAATTTTGTTCCTCTCGCTTTGGTCAAAATTGAGTCCTACGATGTTGCCATACAACTTACGACCATTGTACCCGATTATTTAGATTAGCATTCCATTTACTTACTACTCCGTGAAAGTGCTACATTGAGTGCAATGAGACACACAGTGGAATATACATTTGTGAATATTATTATTTAGTATCCAATGTGCCTACATTTGACCGGGGGTTCTACGTTAATAGCATACGATTTTACAGTAATATTCGATCGACATTTCAATAATCTCATCGTTAAAAATGGAATTTCGTCATATTTCTTTTTAAGTTATCACGTTTTTTCGTTATCAGAGTGCGAAGAATAAAACTCTTATCTTTACACACGGTACACGCTTAATTTTAACATCCAATTTCTCACTGTTTCAAGTTTCACTAACATAGATAAACCACGGCAAGTCACGCAAGATCAGCAACAAATGTGAATTTTGACTATAAAGTATTTAGAGAACTAATGTTAGTAAAAGTTATTTATTATTTAAATAATTATAGTTTGTTAGTATTTTAGCTACATTTGTTGCTGACCGACATTGAATTATATCCAATAATCACGTATTTCTATGCGAACACATCAATTTAAAACAGATACACTCCGATCTCATGGCTGGATATGACTTAAATTCAGCACCTATATTTGATAACTATAGTTTTGCTATCTATTCAAAGTGAATGAAGTCTGTGAAGTTGGCTATTTGCTGCGCCCCCACCCCTAACCCCCACTGTCCGAGCCGTCTTTAGGATTTTACCTATATTATTCTCGGACTTTGTGCCCCCTCATAGTCAAATGTGCATTAGCAATTTTAGAATTACGCCAATTTACTGATTTATGAAAACAAATCAATAGTTTGCCTCACCATTTTTTCTTAGCGTGACGATGGCAATTGAAATAGTCATATCCAGCTACAAAAATCCAACATTAATATTGTCAAGCACTTACTGCAAGACACTACAATGTTCAAGAGAGACAAATTTTATATCCTAACCGAGTCAACAAAATGATCCCTTACCAAGACAAGTTAATACATGAAGCGTAATACCCTGTGCAAGGCGATACTGTTTAATTTATATTGTCATGTCCTAGACTTGAAGTCAGAATCTTAGATAATTATCACGTCATGGAACCACAGACTCTAAACCATGTGTGACAAAGTTCAAATTACATTGCAAAAAAAATTTAGAATTATTTTATTTCAAATTCAAAATTCAATTCAAAAATCAACTTATACAACATAAAACTAAAGTAGATAGTCGAGTAAGCGGCTATAAATTAAAATTATCAAAGATTTTGAATTCAAGTACACTTAGTAAGGGCTCACAACAATGGACGCTTGGACGCTACGTCGGAACACGCATAGGCCTCTAACATAGTCTTAGAAACTAGATGAGAATGGGAACTGTTTAAAAATGAGATTAAAATTTCGAGCTATTTCAGGCAAGCCGAAGAATTGTCAATATACGAAACAAAAACAAGCATTGAGTGTAGACGCGACTTAAAAAGGCGAGAGTGAGTGGCAATTTAGTTTTTAGTCGTATTTTAGTCAAATTCGACAAAATTTTCAGTTGTTTAGTCGAGTTATTATCAAATTTCGACCAATTTTTCAGTTAGTTTTTAGTCTAGTTTTTATCTTATTCGACTATTTATTATATTTTCAGCTGTTCCTAAGTCACTCTCTAGTATTTGAACGCGATAGTGCAAGTTAACTGATGACGTGTGAGAGAGCTACCAAATCATTGGTTGGTGTGCTTGTGAGCACTCTTATCTCTTGGAGGAGCTCTTGATCTGTTGCAGCTTGAGGCGTAGTGCGTCCACCTCGGCTTCGTTGCGTTGGGACAGCGTCTGTGTTGTGTGTAGCTGGAATCAAAATAACAACATGTTAGGACAGCTCCTAGTGCTAGAGTATCAGGTCTGACGATAAACTGAAGACTTCGATTTTATAGTCGAAGACCCCCTGGGGTCTACTCCCTATCTTCGTCAGCGAAGTTACAAGTCCTGTCCGCAAACTTCGGAGTGAAAGTTACATTTTTCGGACAGGTAAAAACCGATTCTGGAGTAGGCACAACAGTCCAATTGTGTTGTAATTAATTCTTAGTTCGGGTCCCAAACGAATCATCCGCCCGTAGGTGTTAGGGAATAGGAAACGACAAACGACCGTAACTACGGACTTCGTGCTTAAGGAGTAGGCCCCCTGTTAAGGAACAGTCCAATCGCTCTGTCATTCTGTTTTAAAACGACAGCCGTTAGACGCAAGCTTTATGGCAAGGCTATATACCCATTAACCGACTATCACTACCAATGCAGTTCCTGCCACAATTGATGGATATTCTACATACAGTTCTCCTTGAAGAGAGTGTGGAGAAAAGCGATTCTTTGGCCACTAACCCCTAGCAATTATTGTATGCCGGCAATATATATATTGCAGCTACTACTAGTTGTCTCTACATCACCCAAAGGTCGACTGGTAGAAAATGCCTAAGGCATTAAGTCTGCCTCTGTAGGATTTAAGAGCATGAAGTATTAAATAAATAATAATAAATAAATATCTCCAGTTTCAACTTTGTGCAAAATATGTTAAGCTTAGACTGGCTGGTTTGTGAGCTAAGCGGCGAGGATATCCCTAAATCTCGGTGTATGAAGCGATTGTCAAAGCAAAGTTTATTTTTTACCCCCGACGGAAAAAGTGGGGTGTTATAAGTTTGACGTGTGTTGCTGTGTATATGTGTATCTGCGTGTCTGTCTGTGGCATCATAGCGCCTAAACGGATGAACCGATTTTGATTTAGTTTTTTGTTTGAAAGGTGATTTTGTCGAGAGTGTTCTTAGCTATGTTTGAATAAAATCGGTTCAGCCGTTCAAAAGTTATGGGCGTTTTACTGTTTGAATCGGGGTGTTTTCGCAAGATATCGTGTCATAATTACGTGTTCAATAGATTGCCGATACAAGCGTATCTACTATGTACTAGATAAATTATGTAGCACGAAATAAAAATGTTTCAGGGGTTTTTCAAATTTTGATATTTTACTTGTCATCTAATAAGTTAACTTACGTCAAGTTGTGGGTCGATGCTGTGTGTTCGCGGTAAGGTGTTCTCGTTGATAGAGTCGACGAGCGTACGGTTGTCGCCGACCGGCGTGCGAGGCTGGGATGAAGGCGATGACTCTGTTTTCAAACCGGCTTTGGCCTAGAAATAGACATAATTATGATTGAGTAAGTAACCACTTTTATTTGCATTAACATCTCAATGTTCATTATCGTGTTGCCGTTAGCTCAATATTGGGCCAGACATTACTTTTAAAACTGAATTTGCCCTCGACAAGCTCAGAATGTGGTATTCGAAATTATTAAAAAAAGTAATAATTAACAAACCTGCAAAGCTCGAAGTCTCTCCAAAAATATAACGTGTGATTTTTCGTCGTTCTCATTACTAATGTCTGTAAAAACAAAATTGAAAATGTTAAAATACTGCACTAAACCGTGTTAAGACCCTATAGTGAGAGTATCTCAGATGACTACAAAACCTTGTTATTGCGAAGAGAAAAACGTCCCAAACCCGGGCGAAGAATAGATTTCTCACATTCGTGTTTTAGAAAAAAAGGCTACAAAGCTAACCTTTACTGAAAATTGATGTGCAGTCGTAACAACCGCATACTGTCTTTCATAATCGTCAATTTTCCAAATTCCTATTCCATCCTCATACAGGTTCTACCCACGATGTTAATAACTATGTCGTCAGTCCAATTTACCGCCGGATGACCAATACTTCTTTCAGTCCATTATATTATTGCTACTTGGTCAAAATAACTGTGCACTTCACCCCCACTCCCGTCTACCCGCGCGGTACCCCTCGTGCGCCAATAGCGTGAGTAGAACGTCACAGTGACGTCACAGCGCCGAGTGCAAAATTATTTTGATCGAGCAGTACTGTTACTACGTAATTACTCACCAATGCTGTCAGACTTGTAGTCATGTTTGTATAAGGGCATAGAGGCGAGTTTCCTTTGGTCGGCGACCTCGCGCAACCCTCTCTCCACGTAGTTTCGGAAATAGAACGACGAGCCTTGCATGAACGTCCAGATGTCTACTTCTGGATGACGCTCCTGTAACACAAACAATACAAAAGTTAATTCAAAAAATCAAGAAGCCCGACTGACCGCTTTAGAAGCGAACTAAAAAGACGTAAACAAGAAGAAAATCATGTTGTGCATTCGAAGGATATATATTGGCGAGCTGGACTAAAACCAAATGTATCCTCTGACTGCACATTCCACATAGATTTTTTCGAATTACGTAGATTCAGACAGATAAGTATCATGTTTTTGAAATCACCTCTTAAAATCTTTATTTATGTACCCTACTATGTACTAAAAAAAGGCTTGGGATTGAGCTGCTCCAATTAATTTTGTTGTTTATTTTTTATATTTTGCACTGAGAATTTTGTAATTTTTTTTTGGGTGCTAATTAAGGCAGCTTCTTTAAAATGTCATTCTCGTCTGCAAATATATTTAGTTGTCTAATTAATTAATAGGTCAGCGACAAACTTTTAGCGTCTAATAAATGGTTTATAAGCGACCATATATTGTAAAACAAGCTACTGTTAATATGACGCAACATGGTGATAATTCTTAAGCAACTAAATTTGTGATATGTCTACTCATTGCTAGCTTCTAATAAGTGTATCAACTTCATCTATAAAATAATATCAACGTACTCTAATTTCATAGAGTCACCTTTATTTTTATACTTTAGCATAAGTAATTGATGAGTGAATCTACTATATTTGAACATAAAATTTCCTTATTATTGTCATCAAATAATGGTCAATAAAAGCTATAATTTCATGTATTCGCCTATCTATTTATAATGTTACCATAAGTAATTGACTACAATACATACTAAAAGTAAATCTAATAATTCTTCGAGTGCAACAAAATATTTAAGTTTTAAGGGAGGGGGGGAAACGAAACAAAGTCGACGGAGCCCCGCTGCGCAGGGCTCCTATTTCTGTCTGCAGGGTCTAAAGTAACCTAACATGAAGGAGATGACGGGAGCTGAGTTCGCTCGCTTTGCTCGCTCACTTCAGCTCCCGTCATCTCCTTCGAACCTAACCTATCCGTGTCGGGGTGCCCTAAGCTCCCGAGCTCGCTTCGCTCGCTCTTGGACTAATTCACATTTATTTTATATTTAATTGAATACGAGCACTCCTTAATCGTGTCATTAATGTAAACAAATACACGTGAATTCGTTGCTGCACGCACCGAATAGAGCTCGCTCATTGGTGCAAATGGCCGGTCGCGCCCCTCTGATTCCCAACGAGCGTCAGGTACCTACACTCCCGCGCTTGTGTTGCAAACTTTCACGAAAAAAGAATATGATTTATTAATTTAGTTGTTGAATGAAAAACTTTGATTGCTAATTTTGAGGCTGGAATTTGATTTTATTAGCAGACAGATGTTGAATCTCTAAAATATATAAAGTAGCTCACTTACAACATTAGTCGCTGAGTTATCAAATCAGAAGTAAATATATTTATCGGTAGCTCGGAGTCATATTAATTTACGCTCGTAAATTGACGCTGGTTTTTTGATATTCTGTTGGAGTAGTAAAGATGATGAATTAATATAATTGAAGCTGTTCTATTAACTCGTCGCCCACATATAAAAAAAGACGCTAGGTTGCAGGTGCTAAAGAAAACTTTTGTTGCCGCACATATAATTTCCCTTTTTTTTTTACCGTGAATTTTGTTTAATCTGGCTTATTCTTTCCTCAAAAGACCATTTCAGACATCAGTCTACATGTTCTTCACATGATCTAACCTAGATTTTGTCTGGACTTTAAAATAGACTGTGACCTCTGAGTTTGTTTCGGCTTTTCTTCTCAGAGTAGTCAGATAAGACCTTTAAAAAATTTCTATCAGAGTTTAAAAAAATATGATCGACTTTTAAAAGTGTTTGTACAACCTACAAACCAACTTACAGAAATAAAATCACCACACGATGGTTTTGGAAGAGAAAAAAATATATATTGGGGCCCCACAATATGGCGCCCAAAAGCCGCGAATATTTTTATTTTCCAATTTTAATGTAGCCAGTGACACTCGCAAGGTTAAGACGAATCGATTAACGTAAGAATCATCAAAATCGTCCAACGCGTTTGTTCTCTAGAACGCCACATAGGAACAAACATACATACATATACTGTTAAACACATTACCATCCTTCGGCAGTCGGGTAAAAAGAGTTTGAGACCTGTGCCTTATCCATGTTAATAGTTGCGGACTTAACTGATTTTTACAAAAGTGCGCCAACGCACATTACCGTGTGCTCGTCAAATGTAATAAAAAGGCCGATAAAGGTCTCTTTGGGTGAAATCTATACTAATATTATAAAGCTGAAGAGTTTGTTTGTTTGTTTGTTTGTTTGTTTGTTTGTTTGAACGCGCTAATCTCAGGATCTACTGGTCCGATTTTAAAAATTATTTCACTATTCGATAGCCCGATTATTGAGGAAGGTTATAGGCTATAAAACATCACGCTATGACTAATAGGAGCGGAGTAGTAATCAAAGATGCGAGTGAAACCGCGAGGTTCAGCTAGTCTTCAATAATATCTTAAGGTTACACTAGTCTAAAATTCTTACATACAAACGTAGTCTGGCGATTACTCCACTGTTAGACGGTGTACGTTCAAAATAATAAAAAATATATCAATTTGTCTCATTATTATCTAGCCCTATATGGAAACAGAAAAGTAAAAAAATACAATATTTAAAAGTTATGGGCGTCGAAAGTTCCATATTTCAACACTAATTTTAACGCATCTTTGGGCGGAAATAAATACCATAAGAAGGAATGGAAGGAATTCAACAATGCAAATAATTTTATTTTGAAAATATACATTTAGTAGTTTTTCATGATATCTAGACTCCCAAAGGTCTGTTCATAAAATTTCGCGCGCTCGTTTTCGTCCTAAATCATCATCCATTCCGCTACAAATTTGCAAAAGTACTATTTTGTACGAGAACTAGCTTCTTACTGCTTATCACAGCATCTATCTCTTACGCACGTGTTGTCGGATAAGACAGCATGCATTTTAACCTCGCGCATAAAATAGTTGGTGCCGTTGACTAGGGGAACCTTAAATAATGGTTATGCCAAAATTTCAAGATGAAATGTTGATAAAGAGCAAAATCGTATGGTTTCTCTTTTACACTTCTATTCTACTTACCCTCAAGTCATACAGCTGCGACAAAGCGTCCTTGTTGTGCTCCTTAGTGCCGATCCTCTTCAGGATGAGCGCCAGTTCCTCATGCACGGCTCTCGGTAGCCTGCCGGCCGCTAACGCTGCGTTGTTCGGTGGAACCGACGCTAGTACTGAGCCGCCGTTTAGAGCGTCCGGTGTGTTTTCTTTCTTTTCGTCGAGTTTCAGTTGCTGTGAAGAGAACGTCATATTTATTAAAGGTAAATTGTATTTTATGCTACGTAATAGTTACTGTCACTGTCAGCCTGAATCATCCTAATGCGGACTATCACGTTTGTATAGGGGCGCTGGCGTTGCGTGAGGTCTTCAAAATGTCAATTTTCATAGGTTTTTGGCTTTTAACGTGAGTTTATTCACAATTTTTTTTAAATGTTGTGAATATTTTCCAAATATAACAGATTAAGATAGGTACGGGTTTTATCAACCACTGCTTTAATAGTTTCACGTTTCGGTAAATTTTTAAGCAAAAGTTGCTTAAAAGTTTTTATGGGGCTGCGCGAAACTGCAGCATACTCGATTTTATATTTAATCGCATTTCTACAGCATTAGAAATGATTTAAACTCAAACTTTGCTTCCGTGTGCGTAATAAAAACTTTCCCGGACCGAAAAACGACCTCCCTCGCCAGTGGTGCCAACTGGTGAGCACAAAAACGGAAGCCCTCTCTGTATTTCTGATGAAGTCCCAAAACATTTGAATCCTTATCTTTGAAATTATATATTATAGTTGTTGTATTGAATATTATATTTCAGCTTGGTCTGCCTGTTCATTTATAATTAAATAAAATATTTACCTTGAGTACTTTGAGGAGGTATGGATACAGATCAGATTCGTTGACGTCAGGTATTTGTGTGAGGTGATTTGTGATGGAGCCGCCCTTCATTTTGACTAGAGTATGCACCAATGTTTTCACTGTCCTGTAACGTAACAATAGTACATTGTGATACAAGGGTGGAAAGTAGGTTATTGCAAACGAGCTGTCATTAACAAGCCCGAGTCGAAGGCGAGGGTTTTTAATGACACGAGTTTGCAATAACCTACACACCCGTGTATAACACGACGTTTTTCAATACAGTTGTTGGAAATATTAAAAACAAATCAAAGAATTAGATTTGTTTATACAAAAAAAAAAAAACAAAATGGCGCGTTGTTGCAACTGGACATTTTTTTTTAACGAATACAGCCTATTCGATTTTTGACAAAAGTTGATGTGAAAATAATTAAATTAAAACTGGTAATTAAATATATTAAACAACCATTTAAAAACTTTTGAGAATGCAATGCTAAAACGTACGGAATCATTCATTTTTCCTCGTATAAAATCTATCCATTTTATTATATGCATGAAAACTCCTAGCTACTAAACTTTTTTAAATTGACTTATAAATTTAAAACTCAACTGCAAAACTAATGATCGAGCTCGTAAACAAAAGTCACGACCGCGTAATAGAAAGATGCCTATGCAAAAGATTCAATTTTCGAATCATAATTATAGACTCTGAAAGTACGCCATGTTTAACAACTGTATTGAAAAATAATATTAGCGTTTAGCTTCAAAAAATAAAACTATACTCCATTTGAAATAACATTAGAAATGTTTACAACCTTTTTTTACAGTATGTTCAACCGATTTTGAGTTCTATCCCAAAAGTGTAAGGATAGCATAAAAAGCATAAACCTGTTAACAATATTAACTGTTTACTACAGCTGCTATTTGTCATATCACCAACGCAATAGAAGTCAAAATCGGTTGAACGGGCTGTAAAATAGGATTATTTAAATGTCTAATGTTATCTCAAATGTAGTATACTTATATGGATAAAATGCCCTGGAGGGTTAAAAATGTAAGGGTTTAACGGCGTTATCATTATTAGTTTACAATGTAAGTTTGATGCAAACCATACGTTTTAGTTGATTAATTGGATAATCTGATTATGTCACTTTGTATCAACATTTCTTATTAATTATATCAGTGAATGAGCAGACATTTCGTTTTCTTATAAGGGACAAATTTCAATTTTCTTTATTGTACACATGAGGTTCTTTATGGTAACATCTGACCCCGTACCATGACGCGTCCAAAACTATCACGGTGATACTGGGGAAAAAGGAACAGATGTATACTAGCAGAGGCGGCTCGTCCTAAAGAGCGCTGGTGCAGTGCACTCCCACAAAAATTGCATATTCTATATTTCCATAAAATCCTATACATATATTCTTTCTACAATGCCTATACAATACACTCATAATATCAGTTTACTAGAAACGTAGTAGAAACTAACTATTGCCTACGCGCACATTTGGCGTCAAGTTGTATGTGCCTAACGTGTGGAGTGGAGCGCCAGCGATTGCGCTCCTATGAAATAAAATTCAGTACAATTTCTAGCACTGTATTCAATGAGTGCGAACACGGTCCGATGCGTGAAACAGAAGATTTTGTATGGGAAATTAGCCTAATCTGGAGCGCCGCTCACGCGCGACGTTGTCAAATCGCGCAAGGCGGCGCGGGAGACTTATGCCTGTGCGCCGTTGTCAATCTTATATAAACAATCGGAGTCAGTTACTTTACGGTAGAATGTAGATTTTTCGCAATTTTTCTTTTAATTATGTAGTAAATATAGTTTTGCGCGATATTTGTGTTAAAAGTGGAACAATACAGTGTGTCTTTTATAAAAAAATATGAAAAGACTCTTGAAAGGCGTCTCGAACTTAAAGCTAAGAGGCTACCACGTCCTGAATATTTTTTTATGAATTTTTATGGCCTGGTTGCTAGGGTCCTAAGTGCTCTTACTCAAAATTTCGTAAAGCGCTCGATTCTGCGTATCGAAAATCTATTAGAGAGTTAAATGAACGCGTTGTTGAAAACCGATATATTTTACGGCGTTTAATAGATTGTGTGGTATTTTGTAGTGCATTTCAAGTTGCTTTACGGGGTTAGGATGAATCTACGGAATTCCGGAATCTATAGAGTTTTGGAAGATTTCGTGTCAGAGATCGATTTGGCTATGAAACAGCATTTATCCAGCAGGTCCGTTTTTAAAAGTACGTCTAAAACCATTCAGAATGACATTTTAGATGCTATTTATGAAGTTTCCAGAACAGAAATACTGAACAGAATAGATCAGAATGAATTTTCTGTACAAAAAAAATAAATGGTAAGCTCTAGTTTACGTTTTTATTTTTGTGAACTCCCATAAATAAATGTCACGAGCCGCGTCTGTATACTAGTCTATACATCTGCCCCTTACGCACACTCGAAATCACCTTGCTCTAAGAGCTTATGGTAACCCCCCAGAAAGAACATAAATTTGAGCGTTACAAACGTTAGTCTTATCGATAATGGTCAATAACTGAAAAAAATTGTAAAGCAATGTATTTCAGTGCAAAAAGATTACCTGTACGGCGTATCACTAATATCCGGGTTCTTCTTCCAATAACTATTAGGGTAAGCCTTATAGAACAGGTGTATCCTGTACAGCACAGCATCGTAGTCTATGGAGTTGACGTCCCACGTGGAGATCATCTTCAGCGTCTTCCAGAAGCACTTCAGCAGCAGGTCTTGGTAGCGGGGGCATGCCGGGTCGGACACGCCGATTGATTCGTGGAGGAGGGATACTATTGCACTACGGAAGAAAGTAAATAAACGTTATAACTTCATATGCATGTCTGTAAGAAACAAAATGGATAATGGTGATGAAGAAATACATTGAGATAATGTGTGATGATGATATTAGTCTTTCAATAAATAATTTCACAAAGCATTTCTACTTATTATGACCTAAACGAATCACATTCCTAGATTGGAACCATACTATGCTGCATCAAAGCTATAGAATAAAAACTATTTCTTTGTTGAAAACCGTATTTTTCTTTGGGGGCCATCACTACATATTATAAAATAAAGTCCCCCGCCGCATCTGTATGCGGTTTTTGTTCAAGTAATACCAAGCGAAGTGACACCACCTATCTTAAACCATTCTGTCCAAGCAACTGTATTGTTCGTTTCGTTCGTGCCGCGCCGTTAATGTTGTATGTTTGATGTCTTAATTAAATATTTCAGTTTTGCTATAAAACGTGCGTTTTTATCACATATCCCATCAGTTTTCACCATTAGAAAGAGTGAGAATTGAGGAAGGTGTTTGTGTATAAGTTGACACGGGCGAAGCCGGGTCGGGTCGCTAATCTATACTAATACTAGCTGACCCGGCAAACTTTGTTTTGCCATAGAAACACCAAACATTCACCTATCCTACCCTACCCTACCTAACCTACCCTACCTAACCTACCCTACCCTACCTAACCTACCCTACCCTACCGGGTCTAAGGGGTATGAATAAAAAACTTTTTAACAAAAAATCAATCAGACTTCCAGAACAAAAAACTACAAACCAAAAAATAACTTTCTTTTCCGAAGTCGGTGTCTTTTGTACCCATTTTTTTTCAGTTTTTCGTCACCGACTTCGGAAAAGAAAGTTATTTTTTGGTTTGTAGTTTTTTGTTCTGGAAGTCGGTTTGATTTTTTGTTAAAAAGTTTTTTATTTTTCTCTTTTTAGTTTTGGTAGGTATCTCCAATTAACATGATAATCATTTGTGGCCAAAGTACATCTCATGACAATTCCAATAAGCCCAAGCACGACTAGGATACATTGTTTTATTTCAGAATTCCAGTGCCTACCTTCCGGCTTCATCATCAGAACAGTTCAATGGTACCATTTTCATCAGTACCATTCATTTATAAGTATTCGCTTAATCATTGTCGGTTAACTATTCGAGAGATTTTATACCCGTGACATACTTAGCATTAAGGAGTTTCAGTGGCCATCTGTGGTCTTCTTCATCAGTTCCACTTCACCAAATTATACTTTCTGAGTGCAAGTGATTGCATTGTTGGTGAAAATACCAAAATCACTATATAAATGCCTATAATATTTGAGGAGTTCCCTCGATTTCTCTAGGATCCCATCATCAGATCCTGACCAGATGACTATGGGACCAACTAGGAAGTATACCCTTCAAAACAAAAGAAGATTTTTTGAAATCGGTCCAGGCGTCTTTGAGTAATCGGGGAACATACATAACGCGACATGTGCACACAATTCAATAGAATTGTGTGTAAAATTAACATTTACTGGAATTGAACATAAAAAATTGTATGTTCTTGTTTAATCAACTCTCCTAAGTACAAAATTATGGAATATTGGGCTCTTAATTCACATTTCAAAGATTATTTTAACGGATCATTTAAAATTGATGCCAGTAGATAGCGCATTTTTAAATTTCTGAGGCATTCCTCTCGATTGTTAAAATTTGCATTGCAACACATTTTAGTGCAAAAAAACTGTAAAAACGTGCAAAAAAATACTATAAAACGAACCTTCATTGCCTATAAGGAAAAAAATATTCACGAACCTAGTAAACCCTTTTACTTGCAAGTCTCTGCTAACACCATCTATTGCCGTAAAACGAGATCGAACGCGTTTGATGTACTTACAAAAATAACAAGATTAATCAGATGAAAAACGCTAGTTACGTCGGCACGGTTTCTTTGTATGGGATGAGGCATCTGTATGCTAGTATTATATTATCTGTGCCTTGGGATAATAAAACACTTTTTACCCGGGCAGAAACCAGTTATAAATAATTCCATTGTTTATTCTGCATAAGTAGCTCTCGTTCCTACCACTGTGAATTCTAATAGCTAAATCCAGCGGAGACGAGTCAACGATGCGAGAGGTATTATAGTGCACACGTAAGGGCGCATACCACAATATAGCACAAATGCATTCTCGCTATTCGTGTTCGCGTATTTGCCTTATTCGACCAAATAGGACGATGTGAAGTAGCTCTATTCGTCTATATTTGCCTATTCTCAAGAACAAGACGTATACGCTAAATACCCGAACACCCGTATCCGCCCGTCTGTCGGTGTTTGCAACATATCAAAGTATTGAGAACATGGCGAATATGTTCATTTACCGGCCACACATCGCTCGCTCAGTAGTGTGCGGTGCATGTCAGCGGCGGACGTGTATAAGTATTTATGTAGGTTGTTTACAGCTTGTTCGCGCCTAAATGGATTAGACAAATGACCTTCTTCTTCTCCATGTTCTTTTAACGACTTTGTTTTTACGTACGCACAACATGCACTGGTAATTAGCACAATGGAAATAATAAGCCACTGCTGCAGTTAACACGTCGATCGTAAACTATAGCAAAAATATTCGTAAGTGTTCGGCATATTTGCTGTTCATGAACGGTGTGTAGTTGGTGTATTCGTGTTATTCGGAATTCAACACGAATATAACGAACAAAGACGAAAAGAAAAACGCGAACATCGAATAGCGATGTGAAGTGCCACCATAATATTATGTTTAATACGTACCACAAGAGCGGCGTCCTAGGCGAGTGCTCCAGCACCCTGACGCACACATTGTTCAGTATGCGCACGAGTCGCTCGGCGTCGGCGCCGGTACCCGCAGCGCCCGAGCCGGCGCCCAACACTCGCAGCAGTTCGCCCACTAGTGAACATAACGCTGCTTCGCTCACGTGGGAACCGCAGCCCGCTGTTTCGTAGAACTAGGGAAAGAGCGATTGAATTTTTAATTTGTATAGATTTTTAGGACTTGTAATTTTATGTTTCGGTGATTAGTAAGCGGTGATAGTGACGCCATATCGCAATTATCTTGCATTTATGGAAGTATTATATAAAACATCCACAGTTGTTTAATATGTCAAAGATAACTACACAGTTTTTGTCACCGCACGTTCAAAAAAACTTAAATCTCGACAACACCTTTATTTCGCAGCACTAAGAGCAATTTTCGTAGTTGATTTTTGAAGTTAATAAATATATCAGAATATGTAACGTAAACATCATTGCTAACTGTTGGTCATCCCTAACTGCCCAGTTTTATCTGCTACGTTGTAATTTCCCTACCTACAGTAATTTATACTTCTGTAGCAGTCTCATTCACGTTTGTTCTAAGGAAATTGTTAAGTGAAGTATATTTAATTTCATTTATCCTATACAGGAGCTCGTGGCTAAATAATAACAGCCGCACTGGTCGATCATCAAGGTTAAGCAACGGTTGACGAAGTCGGTCCGTGGATGGGTGACCATTTCAACATCCTCTGTGCCTCGGCAAGCAAGTTAAGCCGTTGGTCCCGGCTGTCATTTGAAGATCTTTGACAGTCGTTACGGGTAGTCAGAAGCCTAAGATCTGACACCAGTCTTGCCAAGGGGTTCCGTGTTACCCAGTTATTGGGTTGTGGAGGTCAGATAGGCAGTCGCTCCATGTTAAACACTGGTACTCAGCTGAATCCGGTAAGACTGGAAGCCGACCCCAATGTAGTTGGGAAAAGGCTAGGTAGATTGATTGCTTTATCTCATACAAAAATATTAAAGACTAGAGGACGCCTCGCGGTTTCACCCGCGTAGTTCCCGTTCCCGTGGGAATACAGGGCTAAAAAGTAGCCTATGTCACCCGGGGATAGAGTAGCTTCCCAACGGTGAAAGAATTTTTGAAATCGGTCCAGTAGTTTTGGAGCCTATTCGGTACAAACAAACAAACAAACAAAAAAATCTTTCTTCTCTTACCGTAGTGAGCGCACTAGCCAAGTACTTATACGCTGGCAACGCGTCCTGTGGCGGCGCAGTGCGTAGTCTGCGCACTTGTGCCGCGATAGCACTGATGAGGCGAGCCTCGTGCGGGGCCAGCGCTCCTCCACGACCCGACACCAAGGCGCCCGATATTAGGGATAGGGCACGGATCGCCGCCTGGAAACAAAAAAGGGATATCTTTGTAACAAATATTACAAGTTTTTCATTTCTGCAATATCTAAAACAAAGTTGCTGTCTGTTTCATTGCTCAAAACTGTATCAAAATCGATTGCGTTATTTAGAAGAAGCTTATAACGCAACGGTCTTGATACGGTTTTCAATAATAGAAATAACGATAAACGAAAGTTTGTGTATAATTGTGATTTGTCCCATGCGATGTTGGGGTGAGTCTTTAGTATCGTATAAGAAGCGAGCTTCAGCAATTATCCAACGTCAATTAGCTCTAAACCACGTTTATGGGGTACAACATTAAATGTAATTAAAATACTAAGGAGACCTCACACCTACCCTACCTACCAATTTATTAAAATAATTATTTGAATAGAATTAATAATACAATATGAAGGTAAACAGCTTTTGTTTCTACCGGCGATCTAATTAAAATTGAGAAAACTAAAAGCTGCTTTTGTGACTCAACTATAATAGTTCGATATATTCTTTTGTTTCTACCGACGATCTAATAAAAATTGAGAAAATAAAAGCTGCTTTTGTGACTCAACTATAATAGTTCGATATATTCTCTCGCAGACTTTGTCATGATTTTTATGTATCATCAATAGTTTTCTCAGCGCACGCCAAATAAATTATTTTATATGCAAAATTTTGCAACTTTGGGTTACTACTACATTATTGCAATTTTCATAAGGAACTCCATTTTTTTTTTAATTATAGCCTGTGTCACTCAGGAATAATGTAGTTTCCTACTGGTGAAAGAATTTTCAAAATCGGTTCAGTATATCCAGATAGATTACCCCCTACAACTTCACAAACTTTACCTCTTTATAATATTATAGTTTAGATTATTAAAAAAAAACTACTAGGCCTACCGAGTTTGTTTTTTCTTTATAGTAAAAAATGTCTGGGATTGTATATTCAATGCACAAAAAAAAAATATTTTGAATATAATCTCCTTTGACTGATTTGTGATCTGAGTGTCGAATATTACATTACTCAATGGCAAAATTCGTAGCCATAAACGGTCATAATTTGTCTGAGTAGCTACGAATATCGTCATCCCGCTCCATCCACAAACAATTAATATAATTTATCCATTATTTTTTATATTTTTTTTAAGAACCTTGCCCCACACTAGGAATTTCTCCTGTATCGTGGGTGCGTTTACAAACATATAAACTCACATACACAAACACCCAGAGCCGGAACAACTATCTGTAGGTCATACAAATATTTGTCCCGTGCGGGAATCGAACCCGCGACACGCAGCGCAGCAGTCAATCGCTCAACCACTACGCCAACCGTGCGCATTATGCTGTATATTTTGAAAACTTAATAGTATGGAGTAAAACTAAAGTAATTAATTGAAATTTCCAAGACACAATAAAATACTCACATTCAAATCCGGACTCGCTATAGAGTGAATAGTATCAGCTAGTTGCGAGTCATCCACGTGTGATGTGAGAGAGTGTGGTTGTTGCGTGACCAGTGGTGCGGTGTGCCGGGGCGGCGACATTGTTACCATGCTGGAAAGATACGATTTGAATTATTATACAATATTTTATAGAAGGAGCTACAGAAAAATTATCAGCCTTTAAGGTTCCCCTAGTCAACGGCACGAAATATTTTGTGCGCGGGGTTGAAATACATGCTGTCTCATCCGACAACACGTGCGAAAGATATTCATTCTGTGATGAGCAGTAAGAAGCTAGTTGGAGTGGGAGTCTCTGAAGTTGGCTCTGCAAATCATTGCGCAAGAAACAGTCATCGAGTATACTGCATAGAGTAAGCGAGATAGGACGATGCGACAAACTTAAGCGAGTGAAAGAGGCAGTTATACAATGCTAACGTCACCTTCAACATTGACACAAAAATAGCTACTGCGCAGGGTCTTGGAGCCAATTCAGAGACACAAAGATCCGCTGTGAGTATTATGCTATCTTTCTGCCATACTGCCAGGTTTTACCGGCTCCCGTCATCCAGAAGACGAGTATATTACCCCTAACTCCAACTTATTCTGACTCTCACCAGGAGCTAACAGGCGGCGGCGCATGGGAAATGGATCTCACGCCGCTGGTCCGTATGGACTCGTCCGAGAACTTGAGGTCTATCTCTCACCTGGAGCTAACAGGCGTCGGCGCATGCGACATGTGTCTCACGCCGCTGGTCGGTATGGGCTCGTCCAGGAACTTGAGGTCTATCTCGGGCACATCGGGGCGGCGCACCATGGGCACGGCGGCGTCCAGCTGAGCGATCAGCGCGGGGTCCAGCCCGAATGGGCCGGAGATGATGCGAGGTTCTGGTGGTATGCTGGGGAACGATATTGTTGTTTGTTAGGTTATGAACGTGTTAGATGCTGCTGAATCATTGATAAAACTAGATATAATCTAGCGTCTTTATAGGATGTAAGTTTTTCTACCAGTCTTCACTATATTTTTATTTACATATACATACATACATAAACTCACGCCTTTTTCCCATGGGGGTAGGCAGAAACTAAAGAACACCACCCGCCCACCTATTTTTATTTAGTCTAAATCAAATAGTTTATTTCAATTAGGCCAATAAGCAGCACTTTAAACGTCAAAAATTTCAATTTAATAAATAATAATATATTTTTGATAGCCGTTTCGATGCTGGGGATAGTTTACAGAAAGAAATTAGCGGTTGGCCGCCTAGACAGTTAATTTAAGCGGCCAGTCGCCTGACGCGATTGGACAGCTCGAAGGCGTGTTGGTCCATAAACGAAATGGACACCGTCGAAAGTTATCTTACTACATCCGAAAACCACGACGGAAAAATAAAAATAAAGATACTGGATTCATCCTTTACTGGAAAAGCTCAACGAATCTGGCCAATTCGCAAGTTGTTTTTAAGAACTGAAGAAGCTCCTTCACAATTCCAAAGAGCTTCTCGATGTAAAATTTCAACAATGAATTTCTCTGTGTCGAAGTTCATGAATGCGCAACACACGAATACGAAAAATATCAACGGCGGCTGGCCGCAAAGTAAATCGTCCAAAAGTCCCATCACAAGTGCGTATAAACGAGACAAAATATAGGCCAGCCGCCGCCCTGTATTCAACCGCTGCGGTTAAAATTTTGTGGCGGTTAAGTGCGTATCATAAGCGGTTGCATAATGAAATGGAAAAGCGGCTAGCCGCCCCCGCGGTTAACCGCTAGTGCATTAGAGAGCTAAGGCCTATTACTGAAGTTATTATTTCGTAACAAATACCGAATCAATGTAAGTGTTATGTATTTGTACTCACATAGGCATCGGCGCGGCGGGTGGAGGAATATCTTCCTCCTCTTCTTCCTCGTACTCAGCCGGAGTCGTGTCCACTGTTATCACACGCCGAGGCGGTTCAGGCTCCTATAATCATAACATACAGTTAATTAACATCGTATGATACAAACCTAGCAAGAAGAGTTTAATAAAACTGTGCATTTTGAAGAGGCAATATTCACGTGCATGTCCGGATCGTGAATATTTTATGCAATGATGCGTGAATTTACTGAACGCAACGAAGTGCCCTAGATATACATTTGGAATTGCCCGTAGACACGCGTAGCAATTTTGGCCACGAACTTTTTAATAATTTATTATATACTTTATTGTACACCAAGATAAAAACATTACATATGGAAACCTTAAAATAACAATAAACATACAACAGGCGGTCCTGTCACGTTCTGCGATCTCTTCCAGGCAACCCAATTTTAAAATTAAATAATAAGTTACAAACATAGGAAGCACTAAATATAAAATACTAAAATAGATACATACATACATTTATACAGGCAAGAAAACAATACAGCTCCAACAAGAATTAGATCACAGTGACAGGTAGTCCTCCTTTACCAGTCTTTTAAAGATCGGTAGTGATTGCGCGCGTTTTATTGTCACAGGCAATGCATTCCATAGAAAGGAAAGCGAATTGAGGACTTATTGCGGAATTTTTTTATATTGTTAGTTAAACATTTCACAACATTTTTTGTTGTTAGTCTTTGCACAGGACAAATTGATAAATAAGTATTTTTATTGTATATAAGCCTCTAGTACCGCTGTCTAAATAGCTTTATCTGGGTAGATTCCTAATGCGTTCAGCTTATCCATAGTTCATGCTATTTGCATACAAACCTCTTGCTGTATCTGCACGGGTCGACCGGACGCTGACAGTGGCACGAGCATAGAACGTCTGGTCTCAGCACTGCGCGATTTACTTGCTCGCTTGATACGCTCTTCTAGTAGGGATAGATCTTTATCCGAAATCTGAAATATTAAGTTCTTGGTTAAGTTTCAGAAAAAGAAGATGAAAAATGACGACGTAAGCATTGTATTTAATACGTCCACATTTCGATAGTAATTTATATTTCAGTCACCAATCAAGCAGTCGTAGCTCATTAACACGACCCCGCTCCCGCACAACACCGCCATAAACGGAGATGACTGCTCGCTGTTCACGCACCGACACCTAGCAGGCAACCAACTGTTCACGCGCTTAAAGCTAGCAGTCAAGCGAGCGGCAACGTTGAAATATGCTCGCGAGGTATCGCGTGTAACGCGTCTCCACTCCGAAAGGCAGTCTCGCAATGTCGATACCCCGCTTTAGAGTTTTATCCGATTTTATCGAATACACAGTACATATTGAAACCACACGATGACAAATTTCAGCAAATGTAGAGGGACGCCCAGATTTTCTTCGAAACCTACCAACACAACTTAACTTATAGAATCACTCTTTTATTACATACCTGTCCAATCATCTTGTACACCTTCTCCCCCTCCAAGAAGTATGCAGAAGCGACGCAGTTGAGCGCAGCCGAGCGCACAGCGTTGTCTCGGTCTCCGATGTGTCGCGCTAACTCTTTCAGGGCTCCGCCTCCACCGCTGCCCATTACCGTTGAACCGTACGTCTCTAGTAAGTGGCCTATGCACTCTAGACATTCTGTAGGTAAGAAAAAAAAAAATAGAAATTGACTTCTGATTTGCAGAAGGTATGTCAACGTTTTATATATTAAGTGAAGGGCTTAAATATGCCACCACAATCTATAATCCACCTAGAAACCGTTGAAAAATTAACGCCTATAAAAGTAAGTTCGTTCACACTAAATATATGATCGGCATGTTGTCGGCACGTAACTTGGCAAGGTTTTGGCGTAGTAGGGGTAAGTTCGCGCATAGTGCTGACCAACTACCATATAGAGCGAACGGAACGTGGACACGACGCGATTGGTCAGTCAAACCAACCAATCGCGCGCTCGGAACGATGCTAGGCGTGCACCTTGGTAACCCCAAAGAGACCTAAAATACGACTTGTGCGCATCTAACAACTCTTGCCAAGTTACGTGCCGACAACTATAACTAGTACTTAATATATAATATAATAAGTACTTCATAATAAATATATAAATAATTTATGTTACTGAAGACACTTATCAATACACTTTTCATCGAGATTAATATGGAATGTTTTTTAGGCCCACTTGCAACACTGGATTTGTGGTATAAACAGGCCAAAACTTAGGTTAAACTAAACCCATATTTACCAAAAACTTTTGTAACTTTAAACTTACCAGCCCTTTGTCGTGCATTCTTAGATTTCAGTCCTTCCATCAAGTAGCCAAACAGTTTGGTTACAGAGTAGACCACACATATTTGTTTGAACAGAGCTTTCACACCGTTGCGAACTGTATCCTTGGGATCTCCGACCTATAACCAATACAGAGAATAGATTTTTTACTACGCAATATAAGGAAAATTTACCAAAAAATATACGAAACACAAATATTAATTAGATGTGTCCTATTTATTTATTTATTTGTTTACCCTCGCACTGGAACGCCTTACAGCAATTACACGAATGGAGCACAAACATACAAATACACTATAAGTCCAGGTTTCCTTACGATGTTTTCCGTCACCGTTGTCAGCGATGTCCAAGATAAAATTAGAAAGTACAAATGACTACCAAACAAAGAGCCAAGAACAATTGTTTAACTTTGCAATTATAGAAGATTTTACCAATGAAAATATGAAACTACGGAACCGTAAAAAAACAGTAGTGACAGCAATTTTATATACTGATCTTGGATAGAACGAATACTTGAATGACACAATCAGTTGATAATGATTACAATTTATGCAAAATATAAACATATCTTCGCCAATTCATATTAACGATAATGAAACACTATCTAAAACAATTTATCTTGACACTTATCTTTCTAGTGATTGTGAATAAAATTTGAAATTATCATGTAAGTAGTTCTGGTAAAACATTAAGATAAAGCTGGAGATATATAACGCTATCAGAAGTATTGACTGACAGTCGCAACTTGTAAGTCTGCTATTATAGCTGGCAGATGTGAAGATAGAAACTTTTACAAAAAAATACAACCAACTTCCAAATAAAATCACTGACTTTTATTTTTTTGTTATCTCGCTGAGACTTTAGTTTGGATAAGCCTTGGGCGTGACTAAGCTGAATTCTCACTGGTTGTCTAAATGTTCATACATTTAGACAACCAGTGAGAATTCAGCTTATTTTTTAACCTACTGCCCAAAAAGGAGGAGGTTCTCAATTCTGATGGCTTTTTTATGTATGTTCGGGCATAACTCCGTCATATAAAACATTTAAGTGTTCTGGCGGTGACTTTATTATAGAAAAAAAGGAAGAGGCTACTTTTTATCTCGAAAAAATGCACGGTCCCATGGGACATGTGAGCAAAACCGGGCGACTTACGTAGTTACTATCATTGTCTTTTCAGCTGATAGTTGACAAATATAGTTGGTATGTTTAGGCTGTCATTGACCAGAAATAACATCAGTCAGTAACATCAGTACCTATTGATTGATTTCGCATTCGATAGAATATTAATTTCTATTACCTTTACCCACAGGGTTTTAATCATATTATCATTCAATAATTAAACTTACCTTGAGCACAAGATATGGTATAAAGCAGTTAGCTTCATACTCCGGCATAGTATAGTCACTGTCCATCAAATGCGTGAACACTACGGACAGATACTCCAGACCCTTGAGAATGACCGATGGGTTGGTGTCGAAGAACCTCAAGGTCAGCCATTTGAGGACCAGGTCCAAGTTTGCCATTAATGCTTGGCCGTTTTCGTGTAAGTCTTCTGAGAGCGCTTCTATTGCTTTTAAGTGGTATCTGTAGGGAGAAGAGGGCAAATTAGTAACATAAGGTCGTAATTGAAATGTGTATAATATGTTCCTAAGTAAATAATTAACAATTATTTTTTTATCAATAATAGGCTTGCGCTTGACCACTATCTCACTTGATGGTAAGCGATGATGTGGTCGACGATAAATCACGCTTGCCTAGAAGAAACCTATTCACTCTTGATTTAAAGACGCCCAGGTTGTAGCTATCAGCAAATACAGACTCGGGCAGGGAATTCCACTTGTTTGCTGCATAATAAAAGTTTGGAGCGTATGAGTGGGATATATTTCTGCTACAGGGAATGTAACAACAACTTTTTAGGTTACTTAAGGGCGCGGCGAACAAAGCTCGCAAATGCAATTCGAGGCGAGCGAAAAATTCGTTTGGAGTATTGCTATCTCTGTTTGCACGCAAACGCGGCGCGCCGCGCGTAGCCGTGTGTGTGTGTGAGCAGATAGATATCGCTACCTAATCATCCTTTCGACTCGAAAGCCGGCCGACGCGAATGGCGCCCGCGTTCTTTTGTCTTTTTACCCGGCTGCAAGGAAAGGGTTATGTTTTTCGCGCGTATCTTGTATGTATGTTTGTATGTATGTAATATTCTTTATTACCTCATATCTTCCAAACCGCTAGATGGATTTTTATAATTAATACATCGTTAGATAGGGCTTGGCCGCCCAAGTGTTCTTAGATAAGTGACGTTAAAAATAAACAAAAATGGCGGCTTTTGTGCGCCATATTGGGAGCGA
This sequence comes from Orthosia cruda, assembly GCA_964057195.1. Taxonomy (NCBI): domain Eukaryota; kingdom Metazoa; phylum Arthropoda; class Insecta; order Lepidoptera; family Noctuidae; genus Orthosia; species Orthosia cruda. The sequence goes on along the minus strand of OZ059834.1, from coordinate 28,885,910 downwards.
CTCAATATTTTTTTCTTCGAAACCCATCGAGCGGGGTATCAAAATGAAGGATTTTTAAAGGTGATTACAAAATTATATACCACTTATATGTTTAATGCGATTCGAAAAATAAATAGGTAACTAAAAAGTTTTAATAAAAAAAGTTAATTTAAAAATCAAAAACCCGACTGCGAACTAAAAAGACGTAAACAAGTAGAAAATCATGCTCTGCAGTCGGAGGATACATATTCGCGAGCTGGCTGACCACCTGATCCTCTGCACAGCATGATTTTCTACTTGTTTACATCTTTTTAGTTCGCAGTCGGGTTTTTGATTTTTAAATTAACTTTTTTTTATTTATGTAGGTATTCCTTCTACTTATCAAATATGTTTTGTTATAATAAATAATGAATGCAAGTAATATATTACAAGTAAAAGACAAATATTCCAATAATATGTGCCTATTTACGCATATAAGTAGGTACAGATAAATAACAGCGCTCTGAGCTAAGAATATTAAAAATAAAAACAAGGAATTTGAATAAAAAATATTATTTTGTTATGTTCTTACTTTATAGATCATCATTCATCTGTTTAAAAAATATAAATCGAAACTTGATAAAGTCGTGTAGGGTGACCATAATTATATTATATTATCGACTGAACGAAAAACAAAATACAATAATGGTAATCAGAAAACATAGTGTCAAAGATCCACACTAAACACGCCTATTTTCTTTCTTTCTAAAGTTTCTTTCTGAAAACTGATGGCCAAAGGCGTTTTTTCCTTGATCGTCGTGGCTCTGAAAATATTTTTGCAGTTTATTATGAAGTCGATTAGGGTCGGTAAGGGTCACCGAAGTCCAGAATAATTAAATAAAGTAGAACGAATTTGGATTTTTAGTTTTTTGTAATAGGAATTTTACAAAAAAGTCCAGCAAAAACTGTAAGGAGGGCATAAAACCGCACTTGTGCATGCAAGTCCAATCGCATGGTCACCCTACCCTGGGTGAGCCGTAACGTCACAGTAAGTATAGAGGAGCAATGTAGGTAAGTCTTAGCGGTGTCCTTGAGATAATTACCTACGCCCGCTTTGTCTCATGACATGAATAAACAAACAAAAAAAAATAAAGCTTCGTAAGTTGATGGATAGGTAGGTAGGTAAATACTAATTTATACAAAACTAGCTGTCCCCCGCGGCTTCGCTCCCGTCAACTGGCTACCTAACCTAATCCACATATCTACCTACCTACCCTACCCTACCCTATCTACATACCTAATCTATACTACATACATGATCGTACGCAACGCACGCAACAAAAGCTCTCAAAAAGGAATATTTTGCCCGTTTTTGCAACATTTTTCATTTATGCTCCGCTCCTACTGGTTGTAACGTGAAGTTATAATCTATATCCTTCCTCAATAAATGCACTATCGCACGCAAAAATATGTTTTCAATTCCAACCAGTAGTTCCTGAGATTAGTGCGTTCAAACAAACAAACAAACTCTTCAGCTTGATAATATTAGTATAGATATACTAAGGTACATAATAATTTAACTTATTGTATTATGTCATTGGGAAATAGGTACTTCCTGTGAGAAACTTCCCAACGTTCGGAGACCATGTCGGCAACCGAACCATATAGTAAATAATAACAAAGTCCGTAAACAACGCAAAGTTCGTAAAAAAGTACCAAAGTTCAAGGCAAATCTAAATCCAAGTTCAAAGCATTATTCAATATTGTCAGAAATATTAAAATAAGTACAATTTATAAAATAAATAAACGCGCACTTATAGCATAGTAAAGTAATCATCTAATAATGACAACAAACAATCCACAGAACAGTAGAACAAAAAACAGTGAAACACACCCGAAGCACACCCGAAGTGCCCCGAACAAACCCCACGCCGTACGAACTATACACAACCGTGAGCAGTGCGGCCACGCACACATTGACATTTGCTTGACGCGACAGCAATACTAGCTATTGGAAATGTGTGATTAATTTGATGTGTTCCGTAATACCAAAAATTATGAATGAAAACTGAATGTTTTTAAAATTTTTTGTTCGATGATTTGTAATTTGATAATATGAGCTATGTTCCTGCTACGAGATTAATAAAGATATTGTTTTTTATAATACAGAAATATCAAAAAGAAAACATGTCATTTACGCTGTAAAAATATACAAAATGGAATTCGCTAAAACTTCATTTTAGGTAAGTATTTAGAAAAAAAGAAGACGTAGGGACCTAGATAAATACTGTCTTAATCCGAATATCATCATAATATGGTGGAAATATGCTAAAATCACAAATGTTTTTGGTATTATGTTTGTATGGACAATTGATGCTTCGCCGCGCTCTTAACTCCTATGGAGGGTAGAGTAAAGGAGAACGATCTCTGTGTATGAAAAAGTGTTCGTGAAAATGTACTAATGAAGGGTGGCGCTACAGTAAGCCAGTGGGTAAATTAAAAAAAAGGTCTGTTGTGGCGCACTTTACATAATAAGAATAAAACAAAAACAGATACCTACTTGATTAATTGTTTGCTTATCATTTTTAACGCCTGATTAATTCTTATAATATAAAAATAAATGTACATAAATAAAATGAGGGAATTGCATGTACAAAATTAGAGGAAAACATTATTCGAAAGTAGAATAATAAAAATATATACATAATACACAGCATACTTCAATCCGTTAACAAACTGCTACATGCATGTGGTATGAAACCACACCCTTTGCCGACGCTAGCGCCATTTTGGAACTATTATTTAGTACCTATAGCTGGATACTTCAACTTTCGCCCCATAAGAGATCGTTCTCCTTTACTCTAACCCTCCATAATCACTCCGACCGTCGTTCTGCTTTTGTTCGTAAATGTTATGTTGTAAAAGTGAGACTCCTTGTCTGTTTTCTTTAAATAACTCGTCGTATATACTGGAAAAATCTTAATTGATTGAGACCGGAGATATACTGAACAGTTTTGAAAAAAATACGCTTACCTGAAGTCACTATGGAACATGTTGCCGATGAGTTGTTTGTTCATCCCAGCGGTCGTCATCTGCTCCTTCAGAAGTTCGAAGAATTCCTCGCGAGGAGTTGTGAAGTTCCATTTTAATACTGGGACAGATAAAACATTTTTTTATTTCTTTGTAGTGATTTTCAAGATGGCGGAAACCGTCTGAGCATCTTCACAGAAACTTCTCATATCGCAAGAATATTTTTGTCTCACACAGTCAAATTCTTCTGAATGTCGTTGACAGACAAAATTTTACATGCAGAAACTTCCAGACATAACTTACCGATCAGTGTGACATGCGTATATTTAGTTTATTTATTTGCACTTATCAAACTTCTTTTAACCTGCCAAGTTGCCAATTAACATGAAACGAAGTTTCCGGTCCGGTTCGGGAAGTTACGCGGTCGGTATCTTCTCGTCCAACTTACCACAGTGTTTCAAGACGAAAGTCTATGACCAGTGTGTGTTGCCAGTGATTACTTACGGGACAGAGATGTGGTCGCCCACAATGGGCCTCATCAGAAGACTTATAGTCGCCCAAAGGGATGGAGAGGGCTATGATCCGCGTTTCCTTGCGTGATCGAATTAGAAATGAAGCCATCCGCAAGAGATCCAAGGTTACCGACATAGCCCGAAGAATTACCAAACTTAAATGGCAATGGGCAGGGCACATTGCTTGCAGAACGGATGGCCGATGGGGCCGAAAAGTTCTAGAGTGGCGACCGCGAACCGGAAGACGTAGCGTTGGACTGCCTCCTTCTAGGTGGAGTGACGTCCTGGTCAAGGCTGCGGGAGCCCGTTGGATGCGAAACGCACAGGACCGATCAGTTTGGCGACGCTTGAGGTAGGCCTATGTCCACCAGTGGACATCTTTCGGCTGAAGTGATGATGTAGTCGACGGTGAAGCACACTTGCCTAAAAGTAACCTATTCACTCTTTACATAAAGACTAAAGTTTATAATCTAAAACTACCACTTAACATTTTTTTTTTCAATCTACTCTTCAACACACGACAAACAACCAATATTATGAAACTAAAACTAAATACCTTTACATTATCTCATACATCTTGATATATCACCAATCCTCGTCACACACGCAGCAAAAACGTATTTCGGTATGAAGAAAATTAAATCATACATAATGAAGGGTAAACTAAAAAGAAGATCTTGTTCTAGAAAGTGCTAACCTTTTAGTTTCTGATCGTCAATAATGCGCTGGTTCTTCGCATTGTTGTTTGGTAGGAGAGGGGAGCAATCTTCGTCGTCTTTCTTGCCACGGCTTGATGCTGAAGCGGATTTTACTGGTCCCTGTAAGAGAGGTGAATTGAATAACATGCTTGCAAATAAAAAGTTAATTCAATAAATCAAAAAACCCTACCGCTTAAGAAGCCAACTAAAAAGACGTAAACAAGATGAAAATCATGCTGTGCAGTCGAAATATAATTCTGGTTTTGGTCAGCCAGCTCGCGAATATGTATCCTCCGACTGCGCAGCATGCTTTTCTTCTTGTTTACGTCTTTTTAGTTCGTTTTGTTTTATTTTATAACTTTTTAGTAATTTCTTTTTACGAAGTATTTACATTTAAACATATTTGTGTTATACATTTTTGAAATTCCTTTATTTTGATGCCCCACACGATGGGTCGGGAAGAAAAAATTTGGGCCGCGACAAAATGGCGCCCAAAAGCCGCAATTTTTCTTTTCCCAATTTTTATGTAGCCAGTGACACTCGAAAGGTTAAGACGAATCGATTGACGTAAGAATCATCAATATCGGCCAACGCGTTTGGTCATTAGAACGCCACATATGAACATACATAATATAGATTGATAAATATATTACCCTCCTTCGGCAATCGGGTAAAAAACGACAGGTGACATGGGAGACCTCTATTCTGGTCAAGATGAAGGTACAATATTTACCATCAAAGAACTGACTGCTCAAACAGCAAACAGCAGTGGTGGAAATTAATTAAATCTGAATTGGTCTGACACACCATGCCGCTTCACCCAGAGCGGGCGAAGTCATTGGACGACTTACCAATTCAAAAATCAAAAAAACGTATGAAAATTTTACTATCGCTCTTTTTTTTTTAATTCTTTATTGGCTCGCGTTTCGCCAGTAATCACTAATCTAATCTTCTAGTCATAAAACTTTAGACTATTGAAGAAGCGTAACGGTGATATTTTCTATTTCTTTACTTATGACATGGAGGTAAAGATAGAAGAATAGGATGGTCCTCCAGCTATAATGTGAATTGGTGGGCCACTGACTGGTTACTCATGATCGGCATATTCTGAGCATAACCTATTACTTCTTGGTACATTTTGCTTGCACGATATAGAATTCTATGACGTAGCGTATACGTGGCGCAATCTACAACTTTCAATTTGCTGTCTTACTACAAATAGTACAGGTAGAATCATAGTTTATGTTCTTAACACTGGGCGAGTCATGTGACAGTGGCGATTAAGGGTGGGTACTGAACAGTAATAAGCGAACTTTACAGCTGCCTTTAAGTTTAAAACGACCGATGAGTACTTTATGTAGCCGTAGGAATGTTTTTAAATGTTACAACGCCGCGCGGCTCTTCCTTCTGTCTCTTGCTAGTGATGGTACTGGTAACCTGGGAAGACCCTTGTCTAACTGTGACTTACCTTGCCCTTGACAACGGCGCCTTTCTTCTCGGCCTCCTTCTTGAGAGCGCCGGCTGACTTAACGCCGCGCGGGTCTTCCTTCTTGCTCTTGGTTGGCGGAAGAGGCTGTACTGGTAAGCTGGGACGAGCTTTGTCCAAGGCTGCTTGTACGACGGTTTTGGAGCAGGGCTGTTGGGAGAAAAGAAAGTAACAAAAAAAAAAAAAATTGCCACCAATAATAGAGGCCGTAGTTAAACGTGTATGATAGATGGAGCGTTTTTTCCGCACTTGGACTCCTATTTGGTCCGGTGTTCGTGCAGGCCCCTTGTCTTCGTGCGTGCAGACCTCCTATATGTGAGAGGGAATGGGCTGTAATCCACCACGCGGGCCCAGTGCGGATTGGTTGACATCCACCAATCCGCACTGAGATGCACTAAGACATACCGGTTTCCTCTCGATGTATTCCTTCACCGTTTTGAGAGCAGTGGTGATGAAATACTTTACATGAAGTAAGGTGCCTACCTGGGTTCGAACCAGCGACCTACAATTTTTAAGTCGCGGCCGTTACTAGATTACCGTTTTACAGATTTCCGGGAGACCCGTACGGACCGACCGTACACGGGAACGATGAACGACGCTGAGAAACGATGTTCTAGTGCCCCACGTGTGTCTCCGTTCACCATGCACGTTGACATACAGCTGTGAAATCTGCCTTATTATTTGGCCAAGAATCCTCAAGTAAGTTAGCAATGTTAGGTTCATATAGTTGCGATGTTCTGCAGTTTCTGCCCGCCCCTTTCATTTATATGTTTATTTATGTTATATTGAACTTACCTTCAACTTGTCGATCTGTTTGTGCATGGCCTCGTACCCGAGGTGCAACATGAAGGGCAGCACACAGTCGCCCGTGACCTTACGGACGTCAGCCGCGCGGTCTTCCAAGCATGCGTACAGGATTGGTAGGCATACTGTCAACTCTTCTCGAGGGAACGATTTCGATGGCACTGTGAAAGAAAATAAGATGTAAGTTTTAGAGATAATTTTGGCGAACAATTATTGACGGACGTAACTTTTATAATGGTTCCACTGTGTGAGAGAGCTATACAGGACGAAGATCATTATTCCTTTTTACAATGGATTCGTGATGACACGCTAATGTACAGCCCCAGATATTTGAAGTTGGGATGTTACAGAGGTTCGATTCCGACTCCGAAAAGTCGTAACTGCCGATTGTTTTTAAACCGATTTGGATTTCGGATCCGAAACGTTTAAATCGGAGATTATCGGAGGTTGATGCGCAGCTGTGGCAGCGGCACGCGGCCGCAATCAACGCATACAAACCTGTTTTTATAATGCTGATTACGATTTTAGAAAACTTGTTTATTGGCCTTCCCCATCGAGGGGGTATCGTTGTTTAGATATCGTTGAGTAGGTAAATACTGTATTTTTTGTTTAAAAAAATATTGGATAGCAAAGGAATGAGAAGCCAGCAATTTTTTTTTACAATATTTTGTTCCAATGAATTTTTTTACTTCAAATTTGGTGATAATTTTTGTTAATATACAAACGAATACCAATATATTTCTGAATCAGATTTTTCTTTAACATTTTCTCAATATTCCTATTACAAACAACTTGTTTTTGCGATTTGTTACGGAACCCTAAATGTGCGAAGGCCGACACGCACTTGGCCGGTTTTATTTTTATGGTCCTGTTTTGAAGAAACCTACAGCCTTATTGCGTAATTACTTCGGCAAGGAAAAGTGCAAAGAGTACGAAAAATCGCGCAATCACATGAGAGATGAACGGGCGTCTTTTGAGTGCGGGACTTTTACCCCACTAAAAACACGTCAGTAAATGGAAATGCCCCGTGATCTCTCACATGTTCCTAGGAACCTCCTCTATGCAGTACTTGTAAGGGCTCATTCCTGAGGAGAATGAAAAGGCTCAGGGATATAGTTGTCGGCATGTAAGTTGGCAAGAGTCGTTAGATGCGCACAAGTCGTTTTTAGGTCTCTTTGTTTACCAAGCGGGACGCGGGGATCGGTTAGCACCGTTCTGAGCGCGCGATTGGTTGCTCAGATGACACAAGGATCGACTGACCAATTGCGTCGCGTCCACGTTCCGTTCGCTCTATATGGTGGTTGGTCAGTTCAAGCACTATGCACGAACTTACCCCCACTACGCCAAAACCTTGCCAAGTTTCATGCCGGGAACTATACCTCCCCTCGTTTTTCCAGCCAGCTAAGTTACCACACATACCATTAGGTAGATGTTCAGCCAGCCACTGCAGTAAGGTAGTCCGTAGCAGCGGGGAGCCACTCTTGAGCGCGTCAAACAGCATCTCTCCCTCCAGGGGAGCTTGCGGCCCCGCCTCACGGCACCACGTCTCTACGCACGACACTGCGAAGGAGCGGGTCATTTGCTTGCTGTCGCCGAATGCTGGGGACAAACACACACATTTAACAAGTTATTATGCATAGTCGATCAGAGAAATAAAGATCAGCTCACACTGGGACTTTTTTAGATAGCGATATGCGCATTTATTTATATAAATCTCGGTTCTCAGTCAAGGAGTATGTAAGGATCGTAGGAGGAAAAAATGCGTAAGTTTATGTATGTATAATTCTCACTAAACATCTTGACCGCCCTGAAGTTTTTATCACGTTTCGCTTAGGCCCGGTTTCTCACGACTAAATTATCGCAGTATATATATATATATTAAGCGTTGCCCCACACTAGGAATTTCTTCCTGTATCGTGGGTGCGTTTACAAACATATAAACTCACTTATACAACACCCAGAGCCGGAACAACTATCTGTAGATCATACAAATATTTGTTCCGTACGGGAATCGAACCCGCGACACGCAGCGCAACAGTCAATCGCTCAACCATTGCGCCAACCGTGAGCCCGAGAATGAATGTGACAAATTGTCAAGCACGCGTTATCTGCTGTAATTGGTACAGTAGAGTAAGTAAGTAGTAGTAACAGCCAACCACAGCAGATAACTGGCGATTATTCGTCGATTACGTTAACAGCCCGATAATCGAGTGTTAAGAAACCGGGGGTTAGATTTTCGTCACGTAGTCAATATCCTCTAGCCTATCGCCTGTTCATAAATAGACCACGCCACACAATAAAAAACTAAGATTTTTCCTAATACAGGATAAAAAAAAGTTGCAGCAGAAATAATATTTACCTTGAAAGAATGCCGGGAAGAACGTCCTAATATGCGTCTTACTCTTCGTGTTCATGGCCGTGGCTAACGCCTCACATATCTGTAATGCGATCTGCGCGAGTTTCGAGTTGGAGTCGAGTAGGCGGGCCGACAGGGCTGCTGGTAACTCTCCTAGGGACGACTTAATTGGTGCCGAGCTTGTGATTATAGCCTTCACTTTGTCTAATGCTTCGTTGCGGACCTGCAGAAGGAATAGGAACATTATTACGATAGAGAAATTATGCGTTTAAATCCTTATCCTACTATGTTTACATTCTTAAAAAGAGCTTCAGTTTTCCAATATATATATAGATTTTAACCAAATGGCAGTGCAAATTGATACTGTTTGCCGATCGATTGCTTATAACGAGCTAAATTCAACCCTACCCAAGTCACATACCCAAATACATGGGGTATCGGAGCTATAAACTGACAAAGTATGCATTAAAAATGATTATCTACTAAGGCTTTTATTAACAAAATCAGTCATGCTCTTAACTGTACTGTATGTCTGTAGTGATAATTTAAAATCAAAAAAGGAACTCTGTTCACATGAAGATACGGACGATAATATCGACGGTTTCGGGCAAGCAAACACGGCCAAGAGTGAGTTTGGTTTATTTTAGACCATTCACTACACATGCATACTTTGTCAGCCTAGAGCTCCGATACCCCTTGGATTTGTGGTCTGATGCTTAGGTAGGGCCGTAGGGTTATTTCGCTTGTTATAAGCAAACGATCTGTATACAGTTAGTTCATACCTAGATTCCTGGGTTTTTGGCCCAAACATTTTGGACCATCTCCTTTATTTTAGTTTGGCGAATTTGGCAGTTAGGGCCGAGCTATCGTATTCAGTCGAATTGACAATGTCCTGTAATTCCATGGCAAAGAATCGCGAATTGCCACGCAATCGGCCCGTCAATGCGAAGTACGCAGACCCTTGCACCCTCTAATAAAGGCTGTCTCATTCTATACAGTAGAAATGGCAAAGTTACGGGCAAATTATTATTATTGATGCGACTCAACTGTTATACCGCCTTTTTAGGGTTCCCTACCAGAAGGCTCCAAACGGAGCCCTATTGCTGTCACGTTCCGTGTCCGTTGTCTGTCACACAGGTTTTATAGCCAACCGGTTGGAACTACAGTCTAAATCGTCGTGAATTTTTTTGCAGTATAATCCTCTTATTGACCCAAAACCATACAAATTGTAAAAAATGTTTTAGGGAGGCTCCCATACAGCTAAAGGGAGGCGCGTAAAAAATGTTCACCTACCCCATCGAGGGGATATCGTTGTTTAGAGCTCGTTGAGTAGATAAATACTGAATTTTATTGTTTTAAAAAATATTGTAAAACAAAGGAATGAGAAGCCACAAAAGTCCGCTTTTTTTTACAAAATTTTGTTTGGTTTTTTACAAATGAGGCTGATACATTTGAATAGGCTTACCTTCCAGTTCTTGTCATTAAGCTCGGCTATAAGCGCGTCGGTGATGAGTGGCGCCAGGTCGGTGCGTGGTCTGTTGTCTTCTACCACCACTGGTTCATCTTCTGCGGCATCTTCGAACTGTTCTTCTATGTCGTCGCCTACTGATGCTTTACTTGCAGACTGGATAAGAGATTTGGTTTAGTTAGTGATGAAGAATCAGGCCTATTCAACAGATATTGAAAGATTTTTATATCAGTGCGGGGTTAGCAATTTACTCTTAAGGTTGCCCTAGTCGACGGCACTATTTTGTTCGCAGGGTTAAAATGCATGCTATCTTATCCGACAACACGTGTGAAAGAGATAGATGCTGTAATGAGCAGTAAGAAGCTAGTTCGAACTAATTAGAACTTTTGCAAATTGGTAGCGATATAGATAATGATTTAGGACGAAAACAAGCGCGCGAAATGGTATAAACAGACCTTTGGGAGTATGGATAGCATGAAAAAACGACTAAATGTATATTTTCAAAATAAATTTAATTTGCATTGTTGAACTACTAATCTATCCCTGTATGGTGACTGTTTTGCAATTTCCCTTCTTCTTATGGTATTTATTGCCGCCCAAAGATGCGTTAAAATTACTGTTGAAATATGTAACTTTTGACGCTGTTGGGGATTGAGATTAATAATGACTCAACTTCAACTTGATATTAACTATATATATTGTATAAAATGAAACGGCAATTAGGCGCGTTCAGACGCTCATAATTTTCAAATATATATATTTTTTACTTTTTCTTTTCCATACAGGGCTAATTAATGATGAGACAAATTGATATCATTTTTATTTTGAACGTACATCGTCAAACAGCGGAGTAATCGCCAGACTACGTTTATATGGAAGAATGAGCGACAAGTGCAAACTTAAAGATTTGCGTCGAAAATGTGAAATTCGACTTGAAATTCCAATATTTATCTTACCTTACTAACAGTACCGAGCTGCCTGGTCGGCGTAGGAGGCGAGCTATTAGCGTGCTTATCAAGCTCCAAGCTTATCAGCTGTCGAGTCGCCGGCTTCTCCGTATCAAAGTGGCTGATAAGAGAGGGTCCCACGTAGAGAGACAGAATGCCTAGGAAGTTGACAGCGGAGGTGCGGACGTTCGGGTTTGTAGCCGTGAGCGCTTTCTTGCAGTGAGCGATTATTGATTTTATGTTCATGCTGGAAGAAGAATACAAAGGTTTTGAGTTACACATAAAACAACATCACGCCTTTGTTCGCCGAAGGGTTAGCAGATGTGGCACCTATATATAGCTCGGTCAAGATAACTGAGCACCCGAAATGTCCAAGTCATTCAGACGTTCAAGTCTTGCTATTGGCTCACGAGGATCAGGCGGGACGCCGTTAACAAGGCAGGTTGAGTGTTTTGAGTTATGACAGTAAAATTGTTTTTAGGCAGGCACACAGGTATGACTGAATCTACAAAACCGAAATATTTTAAAAATCAGTGTGCCTTATGATAGGACCGTTGTGCGCGCAGGCCTCCTCTCTGTGAGAGGGAATGGGCCCTAATCCACCACGCGGGCCCAGTGCAGGTTGCCGTCTTCGATATTTTTGGTTCTAAGACATGCCACTTTCCTCATGATGTTTTCCTTCAGTTTTGCGAGCAGTGGTGGTGAAATAATATACACAGAATAAAGCGCTTGCCTGGGTTCAAACCCACGATCGACAAGTGTCAAGACGCGGCCGTTACCACGTCCGTCGCCCCCCACATATCGGGACCCGAAGTGGCGGTGCGTAGTGTAACACGCGCGCCCCTCTTAGTCGTCGCGGGGTAGTCAAACACCTCACTCCCCCCCCAACCCGAAGTCTAGGCCCGTAGATGCGAGCCGGCACTAGCCGGGGGTGGCGGCAGTATCGTATGTTCCCGCGACCCCCGGCGTAGGTATGATATGGAACACCGTGGAGGTTTTTAGTCAGTACGAGACCTCTCCGCCGGGACACGGGACGGAGGACATCCAATGAGGATTTTCCGTAACAGAAAAAAAGGGCCCACCACTACTCAGGTTATGGTATAAAATGGTTTTTAGACACTTTAATACTACGATGTGATGAAGCATTCATTGATGTGTAAGAAGCTTTACAAAAGGTGACTAACTCTTTTTTATTTGTGAATATTGATGTTTTATTTAGTTTTAAATCACCATTTTAACGCATATCAACTTACTTGAACCCAAACTCCTTGATCGCATTAGCCATCCAGTTGAACATCTCCGACTGTACTTTAGGGTTCTTCTGTGAGTCCATAGCGAAGGTGAGTCCCTCGTTGAGAACGTGTTCAAGTCCGCAAGCCTCGGCGAGTGACGTCAGACAGTCAGCACAGATGGCCGCGCAGGACGCCTCGCCTAATTTCGTTACTACGTCTTGGAGAACGAAGTCTGCTGCTATCCTGTGGCAAAATATAAAAGTGATGTTTTAACCTGCGTCAGGCACTACTTGGTCAGGCATTTTTTGCTAAACTGGGCCTTTTCGGCGCAGCCGTGAGGCACACCTGCCTGTTAATTTCGATACTTTTAAACTTTTTTTTTCAGTTTTATCTGATGTATATTATTATGAATCTAGTACCTATATTGTGTGTATTTTAGTCTGTGCTAAATAAATGTATTTTCTTAATTTAAAAAAAAGGGATGTTTCCTATGTATAAAAATATAATTATCTTTATTCCGTTAGTGAGATTATCAAATAATATTGGACACGTAATTTATGCTTTACCAATAAAAATTGACAATTATAAAGCGCGTCGCGCGGTGAAAAGTTCAGGAGTGGAGGCTTGTGACGTCACTATGTCAGTATAAAGTTTACTAACAGCATGACGTCACACGATATTTCAACGCATTATATCGTCGTCAATTTAAGTATAAGTGTCAAAAGAAAAAATACGTGTCCAATATTTTTTATTGATCTACCTGACGGACAAAAAAAAAACAGTTAATAGTTAGTCAGTTAACATCCCTATTAAGATACGCTTATAACGGCAATTTTTTTGCGCAAATATTGGCAATTGTGGGTAAATATGACGTCCAGACATCCAGCAACGTATGACAATACAAAGATTGTATACAAAATGCACAATATTAGTTGCATCAGAGCTTTATTCACAAATGTTCTTTGACTACAACAAACTACAACTCAACTAGTTAAACCTCGTAAGGTTTAATAGGGTGTAATATTATTTATTACCTCATATATTTCAAACGACTAGACGGACTTATGTAATTGAGACATCGACAGATAAGTGTTCTTAGATATGTGACGTTAAAAAAAACAACCATGGCGGCTTTGAGCGCCATATTGTGGGCATCCCCATCGTTTTTTTCAGCCGATTCCATCGAATGGGTATCAAAATAAAGGAAGGGTTTTAGAGGTGATTACAAAAATATGTACCACTTATATGTTTTCTTCCAACTATGCTTTAATTTCATCACAATCACACTAAAAACTCAGTACAAAGCGAGTCTTTAATGCTCTAGAGCAATAAAAATGTATGAAATTTCATTATTGCACAGTTTATTTTTTAATCGCACCAAAAGGTGCCAATCTCAATGGATTAGCTCTATTCAGCCAGCGGATATCAATTTATTTACGTACATATTATTCGTTTCTATCCTACTTGTTCCAAATTTAAAAAAATTATTGCTGCTAACTCTGATTTAAAAATGAAAGAAATTTAAAAAAGTGATTTGGCGGGCTCTTTGTTAATTTTGCTTGACAATATTTTTGGAAACGATAAAGTGTGATACTATCTAATTTTGAGTGCTACGGCTTCGAATTAAAATGGAATCATCTAGCGACACATTAACTCCGGGAAACATTCTAAATGAAGCCGACAGTGTTATAGAAAATCTTTTAATTTCAATAATTAAACTTCTATTTTAACTGTTTGATATGAGTTTCTTTTATCTACTATTCCTATAGGTAATAGTTGAAAGAAAAGCAGATTATGCACCTCGCCTTAAGTAATTTATATTGCCCTCGTGCCTGTTAGATTAGAGCCCTCGCTGACGCTCGGGCTCTAATCAGGCACTCGGTGCAATAATAAATCACTTTTCAATACAGTTGTTAAACATGGCGTACTTTCAGAGGCTATAATTATGATTCGAAAATTAAATCTTTCGCATAGGCATCTTTCTATTACGCGGTCGTGACTTTTGTTTACGCGGTCGTGACTTTTGTTTACGAGCTCGATCATTAGTTTTGCAGTTAAGTTTTAAATGTTTTAGTCAATTTAAAAAGTTTAGTAGCAAGGAGTTTTCATACTTAAAATAAAATGGGATTTTATTCGAGGACAAAATGAATGAGTACGTACGTCTTAGCATAAAATTCTCAAAAGTTTATTAAATGGTTGTTTAATATATTGAATTAACATTTTTAATTTCATTATTTTCACATAAACATTTGTCAAAACTCGAATAGGCTGTATTCGTTGTAAAATTGGTTTCTCTAACTCTAACTCTATCTCTAACTCTGTCTCTAACTCTGTCTCTAACTCTATCTCTAACTCTATCTCTAACTCCATCTAAGTTTGTATAACTCTATCTCTAACTCTATCTCTAACTCTATCTCTAACTCTATCTCTAACTCTATCTCTAACTCTATATCTAACTCTATCTCTAACTCTATCTCTAACTCTATCTCTAACTCTATCTCTAACTCTATCTCTAACTCTATCTCTAACTCTATCTCTAACTCTATCTCTAACTCTATCTCTAACTCTATCTCTAACTCTATCTCTAACTCTATCTCTAACTCTATCTCTAACTCTATCTCTAACTCTATCTCTATCTCTATCTCTAACTCTATCTCTATCTCTAACTCTATCTCTAACTCTATCTCTAACTCTATCTCTAACTCTATCTCTAACTCTATCTCTAACTCTATCTCTAACTCTATCTCTAACTCTATCTCTAACTCTATCTCTAACTCTATCTCTAACTCTATCTCTAACTCTATCTCTAACTCTATCTCTAACTCTATCTCTAACTCTATCTCTAACTCTATCTCTAACTCTATCTCTAACTCTATCTCTAACTCTATCTCTAACTCTATCTCGAACTCTATCTCTAACTCTATCTCTATCTCTATCTCTATCTCTATCTCTAACTCTATCTCTAACTCTATCTCTAACTCTATCTCTAACTCTATCTCTAACTCTATCTCTAACTCTATCTCTAACTCTATCTCTAACTCTATCTCTATCTCGATCTCTATCTCGATCTCTAACTTTATCTCTAACTCTATTTCGATCTCTATCTCGATCTCTAACTCTATCTCTATCTCTAACTGTTCTCTATCTCTAACTCTGTTCTCTGCTCCACTGTTTTCAGTATAAAATAAAATAAGCTTTTTAGAGGAGGAATGGTAACTATAAATATTTTTTTTTGTGTGATAAATTATATCTTTTTTTTAATATGAGTTCAAGTACAAGTGATGAAATGGAATTAACTCCACCCGATATTTTATCTGAGGCAAACACTGCGCAAGATGAAATTTTGCCTCCCTTAGCTCGAGAAAGATATATGGCGACTTACGTTAATTTTATTTTATGGAAAAATAAAATTTAATTCTTTGACTTGTTTTTACTATTTCCCACAATTGTATTGAAAAACGTCGTGTGATACACGGGTGTGTAGGTTATTGCAAACTCGTGTCATTAAAAACCCTCGCCTTCGGCTCGGGCTTGTTAATGACAGCTCGTTTGCAATAACCTACTTTCCACCCTTGTATCACAATGTACTATTGTGCTCGATGCAATAATCTACTACTAAAATTAATTTAGAAGAAAAATAAAGAAGAAAATCAGTTGGAGGATACATTTTGGTTTTGGTCAGTCAGCTCGTGAATATGTAAACTCCGACTGATTTACTTCTAGTTTAAATCTTTTTGGTTTGCTTCAGCAGTCAGGATTTTTGTTTTTATTAACTTTGTTTATGCTATGAGTTCTAGCTATGCGTAACCAAGTTACTTTGCAAGGTTTCATAATAAACAGGTAATATAAACCCAACTTACGTAGAAACGGGGAAGTTCTCAGTAATATACTTGCAGGCTTCAAGCCTGGCCTTCAGAACTTGCACATTGGTGTCTTTCAAGCCTGGCTTCTTGTTCAACGTGCGGTACAGTACTTGTGAGGTCGCGTCGCTTGTGGAGAGGCCTTGGACTGTCGAGTGGAGACTCTGGACTGCTGATAGACGGTTCTTCCAGTTACCGTCGCCGAGGCCTGCAGGATAAGATTTTTTTTTTATAAAATAAAAATTAAAAGCTTTTTACA
Source organism: Orthosia cruda (assembly GCA_964057195.1). Lineage (NCBI taxonomy): Eukaryota > Metazoa > Arthropoda > Insecta > Lepidoptera > Noctuidae > Orthosia > Orthosia cruda. The sequence continues at coordinate 28,869,300 of OZ059834.1, read as the reverse complement.
ATAAAACCGACTTCCAAATAAAACACTAGATAGTTAAAAATAACTCTCATTTCGGCAGTCGGTGTTATTGTTTTTGTTTCTACGTTTTCTGACATCGAATGCCGATATTGAAGTAATTTTTCACATTGTAGTGTTTTCATTTACAAGTTGGATGTATTTTTTATTGTAAAAATGTTTTATTTTCACTTTTTAGTTGTGGTACATATCTATAATGCAAACAGTTATGCCAGAATAGATTACTCGAATAACGTGAAACTTGAACGCAACCAGTGAAATTAGAGTATACCAGAGTATAGAGTATACAAGGGAACTTACACACATCTGCGTACCCCTTTAGAGCGTACCGGCGCGATGTTATGTTATGGTTTAAACAATAAACAGACAGTCGATTGCAGCAATCCCGAGAGATTTGGTATCATATATTGAAGAGTTGTGTTGTATATCTGCGAAGTTCTTCATCAGATCTTGATTAAATTTAAATGGAATATGAGAAAACCGCTTTAAAAGAAATAAACAATCTTCAAAATCAGTTCACCTAGTATAAAGTTCTAAGGTAACACAAATTAAAAAAAATACAGTCGAATTGAAAACTTCCTCCTTTTTTAAGTCGGTTAAAAATGTTCTTATTGCTCTCAAGCAAACCCTTTCATTTGATATGCATATTATAGCCACACACTGCGCTCCAGAACGCAAATTGCCGACCTAGCTCAAAAAGCTGCTAAACTGAAGTGGGACTGGGCAGGCCATCCCTGTAGAATGCCAGTTAGACGGGGTCGCGGCAGACCTAGGACAAGATGGCGGGACGCCTTAGGTGGCTTCCTCGAAAATTGGCGAGATGAAGCCCAACACCGAAATAATCGAAAGAATGAAGGACCAAAACATTCTATGGGTGCATAAAAAAATAGTTGGTCCGCCATCTTTGATTTAGAATGATGTCACTATAACCAACTCCACTATAAACAAATAAATATAATATATATTAATAAAGTGACAAAAAGAAAATTCTAAAGCAAATTAATTCCAAAAAGGTTCGTATTGGAGGCGCCGGGTATCGATCCCGGTACCTCTCGCATGCTAAGCGAGCGCTCTACCATCTGAGCTACGCCCCCTGTTGATAACTGCTACCAATTTATCGTCTTGTTCTGTTCAAAGGCATTCGTAATACCGAAGGCGATATAAAGTAGACCAAGACATTTCGTCATACTCATTATTATTTGACGCACGCGCACTGGCCTTTCACTTACGAGTTACTATAACATAATATTAACTACCTAAAATCTGACGACACGTTTGGCGCAGTGGTTGAGCGATCGGCTGCTGCGCTGCGTGTTGCGGGTTGAATTCCCGCACGGAAAAATATATCATTGTATGACCTACAGATAGTTGTTCCAGTCTGGTTGTTTGTGTATGTTTGTAAATGCACCCACAATACAGGAGAAATTTCTAGCAAAGTTTAAAAACATTACTAGTTAAATAAAAGCTTATAATGATTGTGAAACACTAAGCTATTAAATACATATTATAATCGACCACATCATGGCTTAACATAGGCAAGATAGTGTAGTCGTAAGAAAATTAGTCAAATTTGGGCAAGAATCTCGGATTGAGAGATAGTCTAGACCTATAAAGTTGTATAAATCTTGTTTTTGGCACTCTAAAACTTGTATCAAAACCTACTTATCGTAGGGTGTCCAGGACTCGTAAAAAAATCGATTTTATACGCATTTATTGCAAATATCTAGTTTTCTATGGGTTTTATGCTATTTGTATTGATTAAAAATATTGTAGAGGATTAAATTCTCTACAACTTTTGTTTAAACATTTTTTTATTTTTACTTTTATTAACTTTTGCGTTATAATTAATAATTACACACTTGTGCATTATAATAGCTCCCGATGGCTAGTCTACACTGATATTGCTCGCCCTGACCAATATTCGGTCTGAGCGATTATTAGTAAAAACCGGCCAAGTTCGAGTCGGACTCGCGCACGAAGAGTCCCGTACCAGTATCGCAAAAAACGGCAAAAAAAATCACGTATGTTGTTATAGCGGCAACAGAAATACATCATCTATAAAAATTTCAACTGTCTAGCTATCACGGTTCATAAGAAACAGCCTGGTGACAGACAGACGGACAGTTGAGATCCTTTGGGTACGGAACTCTAAAAACCGTAATAAGATCAGACAGACACAGGCAGACAGCATCTTTGTTTTATACCATAGATAATCATACCTGAAACAACATCCCCCGGGAACAGCATCTCCGCCTTAGCGTCGACTTCCTCCTGCGACAGCTCCATTTCTCGCGGCGGACTGGGCTGTGCGCGGGACGCCGGCGCTTTCTTAGCGGGTGCCTTCGCTGTAAACAAATAACCAATACAAGTTATAGATAACAAAAAAGCAAAATGCATGCCGAAATACAGGCTCTTAACTAGTTCGGCTGCAGATGATCCCCCTGACAATTATTGTAAACGCACGTAGTTTTTGTGAACTGTTGTCTAACTCAATATATTATACGTATACATATATTACGAACAAAGAGTCATTTTGCACATACACATTGACATTATGATTCAACTGGGATTCTCGGGCAATATTGGAGCAGAGCTTAGTCGCGGTCGACGAACACATTTTTTAGTTAATTATTTGTAAAAACCAGTGCCATATTTTTAAATAATAATATTCTATAACATTGAAAGATTAGATTTGCTATAGAATATTTATATCTAGGGCAATGCTGGTTTAGCTTAAATAAGATTTGGTCTAATCTTAACCAGAATTTTCATTGAACAATTGACTTTTTTATCAGTGGCATAACATAATCGTTCAAAATCTGCAATTATGTCCGTCTAAATTCTCTATGCCAGAGATCGTAAAGTGTATTATTCAATGAAATCAAAAAGTATTTTGCTCCGTGCTTGTAGGCATTTTTAACTCAAATAGTGAAGAAGAAAAGTGGTATTTGAACAATGTTTCCAATACTTCAAGAATCTGTTATCAGCGCAAACTATACTCTATAATCTAGCAATATAAACATGAAGAACACTTACCAGTATTAGGTCGCCTAACTGGCTTCGGGTTTGAGGAGCCGGCTGTGGGCTTGGCATCGCCTTTACCGGATGGTGACGCCGCTGCCTTAGCTTTAGTCTCTTTTTTAGGAGCAGCCACTTTCACTTGTATTACAGCCTGGAAATAAATTGATTCGAAATTGTGTAAATAATGTATATTTATGCAATCTTGTATCTTCTATATACATATTGTTGTAATAGGTTCGTAATTTACGTATCAGAAAAGAAGACATTTTCCCGGTTTCTTCATGGCTTTTGTAGCTGGGTTGCTATATATCCTAAGCTTCACTAGTCCTCGTGTTCACTCTGTGTGTATGTCCAGCATAGGCGTAATTGTCCCGGAATTATGTCGCATTGAACCGGCGATAGTCTTTACGCGGCGTTTAACTTCGAAAAACTAGAATCACGTGAGAATTCAAAGGAGAATGCTCATCGATGTATGGGATTCCATACCATGCTGCATCAAAATCAAACTTTGTTTTTTATAGACTACACTGACCATGTTAACTCCTACAAAAACCCGGGTTTCGGAGTTATTTTATAAAATCGAAAATAACCTATAAACTAGGTCTATTTTGTTCGACGCTACCCTCGAGTTATTTTATTATAGACACGTTATACACGGACATAATAGTTATTCATTAAACAAAAGAAACGATTACTGGATAGTGAATTCATCAAAAATCGATTCTATTACATTCTACATATTTATGACCGGCCAATTAACCATAAATAAAATTATGATAATCTTTTTATTAAAGATTTTTTTAATTAATGTAGAATCGGATATGTATAACTTTTTACAGTGATCATGAAACTTTCAAAAATCAAAGTTATGTTAATCATATTATGTGAAACGGAACGTCATATATAGGGATTAAAACAATATCCATATTTATTCCCTATTCATAAATCGAATGCCCGACACGTAATGTCGTAAAAAATTATGAAACTAATTACTATAAGATTTTGGTCTTGACGCGTGAGACTTTTTGGTACCACTTTTGGTCATTCTCCTTTGGCAGCTTCGACTAGCGCTAAATTTGAAGTCTTTAAGAGCTTTTTTCGTCATAATTTCGTTCAACTATCGCCGCAATGAGAGGGCAGTACTTGTACTATACTACTCGTCTAGTACTACAACCTCATCATTGCATATCATCCACTAACCCGGCTGATCCATACCTTGTCCGCAAATTCTTTGATCTTCTGCTCTTTCAAAGGTTCTAGTTTCCCGATGTGCGGGGCTATGTTCTTCTCGCCTACCAGTTTGGTGGCGGTTCCTAGAGCTTCGGCTGCGGCGTCACGGACTGAAGGGTCTGAAAAGTAAAGTTATTTTATTATTTTTTGTATCTTAAGAGACAACAAAAGCATTTGCCGCATCGATCTCTGTCTCAAAACATCAACAGATGTGAATGGCTAGACGCTAATTATCTATGTGGATCGGAATAGATTGTTGTCTGTTGATGTTTTGAGACAGAGAATAATCGATGCGTCAAATGAAATAACGAGGGGTTTCATAAATAAATAATAAATTAATTTATTTCTGTAATTTGGTTTGTACCAACACTTTTACATGTCGATCGTATTTTTTAAAACTAGATGACGTTTCCTTTCTGAGTAACCTGAGAAGAAAGGCCGAAACAAACTCAGAGATCGCAGTCTCTTTTGAAGTCCAGACATAATCTTGGGTAGATCATGTGGAGACCGTTAGATTGGTGTCTGAAATGGTCTTTTGAGAAAAGAACCAGCCAGTTTGATTGGACCTGTCCAGTCAGTGCACGCATTTGTCAGTAGTTTAATAACTGGTGTAGTAAAAAGTGAATTAGGACACAGAATGAGAGATGTGTGCGAAAGAGAGGCGGACACAACGTGGAACATGAATAATTGTAATCGTGGACATACCGTAAATTAAAAAAAAAAATTACCTATTTGGATTGTTTTATTTTGTTTTCTGGCCCAAGTGATAAATTTTATGCTTAAGTACCGTAACTTTTACTACTACCTAGCAGCCTTTCATAAGTTTTTTTCTATGAATTCTGAGAATACCCTAGGTTTGTTATACCTTTTTGGATAGCTAATGAAACGTAGATATTTTTAAACACATCTGCAGCATGACTGTCATAGACATTTTTTTAAATATTTCTGAAAGAAACAAATCTGCTTTTACGATTTTTTTTTCATTTTATAACTATCAATCATCAAATTGCAGTTAATTGAACCAAATGGCTCGTCTACTACGACCTATTTGGTTCAATTAACTGCAATTTTAGTATTGAGAAGAAAAAAGAAACTTATCTAATACACACAAATTGCAAATGCAAACAGGACAGGACAGGTAGGTACAAGAGCACAAAAAATAGGATTATTTCTCCTTTAAAATGTAGAACTCCCGTCAACTTACCAGCACTTTCCATTAGTTTCAGCAAACCAGCCACATAAGCCTTGACGAGTTTCTTGCCGAATGCAGCGGGTTGCGTATGGCACAGAGCTCTGGCTAAGAACAGGGAACTCTCGGCTTTTATTGACGGGTTCTTATTGTCGAAGGCTGCTAGCATGTCTTCCATTATCGCTTCGAGGTTTGTCTGTAAGAAATAAAGCGACTTTATGTTGAATTTTGTCATTGTAATGAAGTATCTAACCCAGATTCTCGACAGGAAATTATAGCAAAATACACAAGTTGTCGAATTAATTTGGCGATATTTTTTATGACCACGAAGGAACTTGCTTTTCAATTGGTTTGTGACGCGTTGATATGTTCGTTCCAGAAACGGGGCGATAAAAATACATTGTTGTTAAGTCTAGATTGTTTACATCTTGAATACCTAGTATGTATTTGCTTTTTAATTAACATAGGTTGTTCGGTACCTACAGCGCCATCTATTATGAATATGCGGCAGCTCGCGAGCTAGTCGATTCCAAGCAACGCGACAAGACAACGGTGAAAACGGCGGCGACACCTATACGCGGCGAAAGGAAGAAATTAAACCTGCGCGCGCAACCCGGTCGCGAGTGAATATTTTCTATCATGATCATTCTGTTCAATCGTTCTTTTTCTTGTGTCAATTTTAATTATTTAATGTTTATTATTCGATTAAAAACCTTTGTAATGACTAGTCCTTGGAGAGTAAACGCATTAGAAATTATTTCCAGTATTTCATTTTGAAATCCAAGTAGACGCCCAAACATATGGTCCTTCGTAGCCAAATTGAGAACCACAAGAGGAGTTCATGGTGAAAACTCAAGAATTCGTCGCATTATTACGAATACGAAGAAGTTCACCCGCCCGCCATTACGAGAACGCGAACACGTGCACGAGTACCTACCTACATACCCAGGACTTCGAGTGGACTAGAGGAGTGGCAGGTCTGGTTTTCCTTTCATTACCCATCCCATCCTCGATCTGTGTTTAATATTGGTGTTGTTTCCTAGTTGTTGAGCGGCGGTGCCCAGCCGGCGTGATAACCCGACGCCGTGAGTTGTAATCTCGCGGGCCTGAGCGGGCGGCACGGGGCGCAAGTCTAAATCACACAGGAAGGATTACAGTGAGTACTCTTGCGTTCTTATTTTCCCTTAAAATGAGTGAAGCTAAGATGTCGGAACTTGTTAAGAAAAGAGCAGTAGTCAAAGGTCGGTTAACGTTATTTGAAAATTATGTTAAAAGATGTAAATGCCCATTAGATGATCAACAAATATTAGAATTACAGTTACGCGTAGATAACAGTTCGAGTTTACTAAGTAATTACACCGAGTTGCAAAGTTTAATTGAAGAAAACGCAGACGAGCTCGACCTTCCAAAACAGTTGGAAGACCGAGACCGTTTCGAAGATCAGTACTTTAGAACAGTAGCTTCAGCCAAACTCTTGCTGCAGAACGACGTACCTGTAAATAATAATAATGTTGTCGTTAAAAATAAAGTTTGTGTAAAGTTGCCGGACATTAAAATACCTACCTTTGATGGGTCATACGATGGCTGGCTAGAATTTAAAAGTTCCTATTGCAGTATGATACACGAACGGGAGGACTTAGATACCATTCAAAAATTCCATTATTTAAAATCGTCACTCACGAGTAGTGCATCGCATGTAATTAGTGCGTTAGAGTTTACGGCCGAAAATTATACTCACGCATGGGAGCTTCTAGAAAATCGTTATAATAACATACGGCTTTTGCAACACAACCATGTAAAGTCGCTCTTTACAATTCCTTCGTTACATAAAGAATCAGCTTCACAAATTAGAAAACTAATAGACACTGTTTTACGTAACCTACGTGCGCTGTCTTCACTGGGGGAACAGACGCATGCATGGGACACTTTAATTATTTATTTGGTCGCGTCAAAATTAGACCCCAGTACCGAACGCGAGTGGGAAGTGTACCAAGGTACACTTCATAATTCTAACAATAAACCCTTCGTTCAGTTAGGCGATTTACTTAAATTCCTCAAGGACAGAGCAGACATGCTAGATATAATTAAAGTAAACCAAAATACACATAAAAGTAGTGAACAAAATACCAAAAAATCATCAGCTACTCATAGTTACGTCGCCACGAACGCAAGCGATAATAACAATAACAAAAATTCGAAATCGAGCAAGCGCGGTCCGCGTGTGTGTGCGATGTGCAAAGGCAACCATTCTCTGTACGCGTGTACTAAGTTCATAAACTTACCTATTCAAGACAGGATTAACTTCATCAATACTACGAATATTTGCAAAAACTGTCTGCGTTCAGGTCATGGTGTGCAGGAATGTACGTTCGGCCCGTGCAGGTTGTGCCACCAGAAGCACAACAGCTTGCTTCATATTGATGGAGACAACGTTACGTTAGGTAATAATAACACGCAGTCGCAACCGACAACCACTAACGTGTCAACTTCGTTGCATTCAGCAGCTGATGGTACCGATTCGCTTTGTAAACAAACGTATTCCATGTTACCTACGGTTCTGCTGTCCACAGCGCTAGTAGATATCGCAGATAATAACAACGAGTATCACACCGCGCGCGTGCTGCTTGACAATGGTAGCCAACAGTGTTTTATTAGAAAATCGTTATGCGATAAACTAAATGCAAGTTTAATACAATCCAATTGTCAAGTTACAGGTGTAGGCCATTCGATCGCGAAGTGTACACACACTTGTAAAATATTATTACGCTCGAAAGATAAGCGATATCACACTAATATTGAATGTTTAGTGTTGCCGTGTATTACTAATAAGTTACCCGCATTTTATTTGAATATAAATAATATTAGTATTCCGGACAATATTCAACTGGCTGACCCCACGTTTCATTCGCCGTCGGATATTGATATCTTGATAGGTGCGGATAAGTTTTGGGATTTATTGATTGATGGTAAAATTAGGTTGAAAAATGGACCTTATTTGCAAAATACGAAGCTAGGATGGATCATGTCTGGACCTTTGTATAATACTAATAATGGCCTGCGCATTAATCAGGTTCAGTGTAACTATTCGCAAACATTAGATGCACAATTAAAACAATTTTGGGAACTCGAAGAGATTCCCAACGCTGGGAATATTCTTAGTCCTGACGAGCAAAAGTGTGAGAATATTTTTGTTGAAACGACAACACGTACTCAGGAAGGTAAATTCTCAGTGCGTATTCCCCTTAAGGAATCGCCCACGGTTCTCGGAGAAAGTTACAGTGCAGCTGAAAAACGTTTGTTGTCGCTTGAACGTAAGTTCACTCGTTTCCCCGAATTTAGGGAAAAATATATTAATTTCATGAATGAATACGAAAGTCTCGGTCACATGAGTCGTGTAGATACATACGGGTCACCTCACTATTTCTTACCTCACCACGGGGTAATAAATGAGAATAGTAGTACCACCAAATTGCGCACGGTGTTCGATGCTAGCGCAGTGACATCTACAGGCAAGTCGTTGAACAGTATACAGTTTATTGGGCCGCCGCTTCAAAACGACATTTTTTCCATATTATTGCGTTTTAGGCAGTTTAAATACGTAGCGTGTGCCGACGTGGAAAAAATGTACCGTCAAATTTTAGTACAGCCAGATCAACGTGACTTACAGTTGATTTTGTGGCGTAAAAATCCGTCGGACCCAATAGGTATATATCGCCTTAACACTGTGACTTACGGCACTGCATCGGCGCCTTATCTGAGCATGAGGTGTCTGAACCAATTGGCGAGTGAGTGTGAGGATGAACCAGTAGCTAGCGTGATTAGGGATGATTTTTACGTGGATGACGTGTTGATAGGTAATGATGACTTAAATAGTTTATTTGATATGTGTGATAAGGTCACGAATACATTAAAATCCGCATGTCTTCCATTACGTAAATGGATATTTAATTTAGACATCACTGCCCATGATGTATCAAAAAGATTGGCATTGGGAGATCAGTGTCAAAATAAAACCTTAGGTATGGGATGGTTTAATAAACATGATGAATTGCATTTCACATCACGCGTAAATAATAATACGAACCCATTAACTAAGCGTAGTATGTTGTCAGTGATAGCGCAGGTGTACGACCCGCTAGGATTGTTGGCACCGGCAATAATAACAGCAAAAATTGTTATGCAAAAGTTATGGTTGTGTAAAATAAATTGGGACGATCCAGTTCCTAATGATGTCATGTTATCTTGGGATAAATTCATTAGTGCTTTAAAATGTTTACATACATTACGCATTCCGCGTTGTGTAATGAGTTCGCATTCACAATATACAGAATTACATATTTTTAGTGACGCTTCTCAGAGTGCATACGGTGCTTGCGCGTATGTGCGTACATATTCAGATAACTCAGCTGTTACTTGTAAGTTACTGTGTGCCAAAAGCAAAGTTGCGCCTTTAAAACCGACTAGTATTCCTCGTTTAGAATTGTGCGGAGCGCTGACCGCCGCACGTTTATACAGAAAAATAATTAACTCGTTACGTTTAACCTTTCATAAAATCTTCTTTTGGACAGATTCTACCATTGTCCTTGGGTGGCTTCGAATGTCACCTCACTCGTTGAAAACCTTCGTTCAAAATAGAGTAGTAGAGATAAATGAACTGACGAGTAATGCTATATGGTTGCATGTAGGTACTAAAAATAATCCAGCGGACTTAGTCTCACGTGGAGTTAGCTTAGACACACTCAGTGAATGCAGTTTGTGGTGGAACGGTCCACCATTCTTGCAGTGTCATGAACTGATGGAGTCGCAGCAGGGCACAGTCTCCCACTCTGACTACGCCACTGACCTACCTGAGTTAAAACCACAGGCTACAGCAATGGTTTGTGACGTCACGCAAAATACAGTTATTAATTTTGAACGGTTTTCTTCGTTTAATCGTATAAGGCGTACAGGTGCATATGTACTGCGGTTCTTTCACAATGCACGCACACAACGACACGATCGCATCGTAGGCCCATTATCGGTGAATGAGTTACGTGCGTCAACGCAAATGTTAACGAGACTCGCCCAACGGGAATCTTTTCCTAAAGAATTTAGTAAATTAAAAGGTAACTTACCATTACAAACTACTAGTGCAATTTCTAGCCTTAACGTGTTTTTAGATAACCATGATATAATAAGAGTAGGAGGACGCTTAAGTAACTCGCCTAACTTTGATTATGACAAGAAACACCCTAGCCTATTATGCTGTAAACACCGTTTCACATTATTATTGGTTCAGCATTTTCATGATAAGCTTCTCCATGCTGGTCCCCAACTGCTACTAGCTACCATGCGGGAGAGTTGGTGGCCATTAGGGGGAAGAAATTTAGTCAGAAAAGTAACTCATCAGTGTGTCCGCTGCACGCGACTGAGGGGAAAGACCGTTTCTCCAATCATGGGCAACTTGCCTGCGGAGCGGTTAGAAGCTGGGTTTCCTTTCATTTGCTGTGGGGTTGACTATGCTGGACCCGTATCTGTATTGAACCGCAAAGGTAGGGGGTCTAAACTTGAAAAGGGGTATATATGCCTATTTGTTTGTTTTATAACACGAGCTATACACCTTGAGTTAGTTAGTACACTTTCTGCACAAGATTACATATTAGCATTAAAAAGATTTATATCCCGTCGGGGTAAGCCGGCTCAAATTTTCTCAGACAATGGGACAAATTTTATTGGAGCCATGAAAGAAGTTAAGTCAATGTTCAACGAGCATTCACATCAAATTATTGACAACTTAAGTAATGATGATATAGAATTTAAATTTATACCGCCTTACGCTCCTCATTTTGGGGGATTATGGGAGGCAGGAGTTAAATCCTGTAAACACCACCTGAGGCGGGTCATGGGCACCGCTAATCTAACGTACGAGGAATTCAGCACGGTGTTAGTACAGATCGAAGCCGTCCTGAATTCCCGTCCAATGTTTCCTATATCCTCAGACCCACAAGACCTTCTTCCACTTAGCCCAGCACACTTCCTGATCGGCCGGCCACTCCTCTCACCAGCCTGCAAGGACCTGACGCAGCAGCCAATTAATCGCCTGACGCGATTCCAGCGGGTTGAACAAATGAGGCAGCAGTTCTGGAAGCGTTGGTCGACCGACTACATAGCAGAGCTTCAGACCAGGACCAAGTGGAAGACACATAATCAAGACTTAGCATTGAATACCCTTGCCGTCATTAAGGAGGACCACTTACCACCTCTAAAATGGCGCATGGGCAGAATTGTAAAGGTGTTCACAGGAACTGATGGTGTGAGCCGTGTAGCTGAACTCCAAACAGCGACGGGCTTGGTGCAGCGAGCTTTCTCCAAAATCTGTCCGCTTCCGGTACCGTCGGCGAGTGAAGCACAGGATATCCGCGAAGTCGTCGACACCAGCGCGCACACCCACCGCACGGCGACGGCGACGTAGCTAATTAGTTTTGAAACCAGAGGATTCCAAGGCGGCCGGCATGTTCGGTACCTACAGCGCCATCTATTATGAATATGCGGCAGCTCGCGAGCTAGTCGATTCCAAGCAACGCGACAAGACAACGGTGAAAACGGCGGCGACACCTATACGCGGCGAAAGGAAGAAATTAAACCTGCGCGCGCAACCCGGTCGCGAGTGAATATTTTCTATCATGATCATTCTGTTCAATCGTTCTTTTTCTTGTGTCAATTTTAATTATTTAATGTTTATTATTCGATTAAAAACCTTTGTAATGACTAGTCCTTGGAGAGTAAACGCATTAGAAATTATTTCCAGTATTTCATTTTGAAATCCAAGTAGACGCCCAAACATAGGTGCCAAATAGTCACGTTTGAGATTGTTTACTCGTGAGCGTTTTTATGGTACTTATGTCTTACTAATTTCGAACTAATTGCTAAACCTCACATATTAGTTTTCGCCGCGTGAATAACTCATTAGTAGTTCATGCGTAAACAACAATAAAAAAAAATTGAAAACGTAAATATGATATTTCAGAAAGAAATGGAGAAGAATTTTAACATGTTTCAGAAAGAAATGGAGAAGAATTTTAACTATAGTTGGTTTATTTTTCCCTAATATATCTTTGTATATTGGAACAATAAACACATCGTTTTTCATCAATAAAAAATGGTAGGGATCATGATTGATATAATTATGTTCAATATACATTATCAATATCGTACTACCGATACTATCACACCAATATTATAAAGGCGAAAGTTTGTGAGTGTGTTTGCATGTTTGTTACTCTTTCACGCCAAAACCACTGAACGGATCTGGGTGGCACAGAGATAGATTATAGTCTGGAGCACATAGGATACTTTTTATATCGGTATAATGTTCTCTTCGGATAACTTCCGACATTCACGCGGGCGAAACCGCTGGCAGAATCTAGTCAACAAGAAATTACTTCGTACCTGGGATGTGGAGATAAGATAGGCACGTTTAGGCACAGATTAAAGAATTTACTATGTAACAGATATTTCACTCTCCTGGATCAAGTACACAATTTTGAACTCTAATGTCAATCTGCGCGCGAGTTGTGACAACCGACTAGTGGCGCGGTGCCTGGACCGCGCGAAAGTGTAGGTATTAATCGCTGTATATTGCTCGCCAAACTTCTAGACCGCCCTGTTGTTTGCTTTCAGATGCGCAAAGCACGAAACAATGCTGTTTTTATATGAGATTTTCGACTGCGCAGCCATTGTAGCCAACTTCAGGGCGGCCAAGAAGTTTGGCGAGAACTATAAGTACCGTCGAGAGAAGGAGGCCTGGTTTAGGGTGCGTTCTTATGACACGCACTTTCACGTGCGCATATCCCGTCTCACAAGTCTTTGAATAGCATACGTGTCTTGCAGTCACCTTGAAACATCTTGTCATAACGTGCCCTAACACTTGAACCAAGCCCTTTTATATCCGGCAAGAGGCTAGCCAGACCGATCTTGGGTCAATGACCGCTATTGCCATGCTAAAACGCACCAACTATAAAACACAAATATACTCACACATGGGTAAATAGCATCGATAGCCTCCCTCAGCGCGGTGACCACATTAGTCTTCTTCTCTTTGAACTTCTCTAGTATGGCTTGCACACAGGCGCAGGCGTAGGGAGAGAACTTGTTGCGAAGACCTGTGGCGATTTGCCCGAGTAAGCGGCCGCCGAGTGCCACCAGCATTACGTTTGTGTCTTTTGATATCACCTGGAAGGAGAAAAGTAGGTTTAATGTTAGATTTAAGTAGATAAAGATGGTACGGTCACGGGGGCGCAGCGCTAAGAAAGAAAATTTGGTTCAAATAAATATCACTAACTAGATGGCGCAAAATGCATCGATTTGTTACATAACTATGCGTATATAATAAATATTTTCTAGAATTCATAATAGAAATTGTATGTTCTTGTTTAATCAACTACAAACCTAAGCACAAAATTATGGAATATTGGGCTCTTTATTCACATTTAAAAGATTATTTGAATGGATCGTTTAAAATTGATGCCAATAGATGGCGCGGTTTTAAATTTCTGAAATTAGTTTTGTAACACATTTTGGTACAATTAAACTGTAATTGCATACTTGTATGCAAATTATATATATTGTATGAAAATCGAACTACATACTAGAAATAATAAACACAAAACTTGACATGAATGCACCATAAAATTCCAAAGTATAATACCTTTTTCAAAGCTCTGACCAAATCCGCATAGTCTCCCGGCTCAAGCCTGGGTGCAGTCTTCAACAAGTTATCCAAAGCATCGAGGGCCTCCTTCCTTTCCTGCCACTTCTTGGCATCCAGTTTATCATAGAAATCTTTAGGCAGTTTTGATATAATCTCCACTGGGTCCATTAGCTCGTAAGGGTCCATTTCCCCTGAGTCGCCGCCGCCTGTTTCGGCATCGTCGTCTTCTGTTGCACCTGAACAAAAAAATTATAAGATTTAAATAATTTGTGGTGAGGATTGAACCAAGCGTTTATGTTTTTCTAGACAACAAAATTCTTCATATAGAACTTTGTTAAGTTGTCTAGAAAAACGTAAAATTCTATTTGAAGAATTTTCCCATTCCTATCCAAACAACCTGATTTCCTGTCCATTAAATTAATCTGTTGCTAATATACAGGTTGAGTTTTTCAAGTGGGCGTGGATGGCCAAATCAGAAACTATAAGGCATAGCTAAAAACTCTCACAGAAGTGACGAACCCGATTTGGATAAAAACTAAAACAGCACCTTTGGATTTTAGGAAAATATGTATTCGTAGCCAGGTATCGAAACCGATAATTTTAGGAAAAAAAACACGCTGTATTAATACTCAAACCGATGTCAAGCCGTATGTCATTACTTCCCAGAATTTGATCCTTATTAGTGACACTATCGAATGGTGTAACAAAACAACACGTTTTTTTTAAATCATCGGGTACGATTCCTAGCTAATATATTGATTTTACAAAAAACCAATGATGCAGTTTTAGTTTTCACCAAAATCGCCGTCGTGAGTCCTTTGAGTGTTTTTCGCTATTACTCATATTATCGATTTTGGCAATCCACGCCCACTTGAAAAACTCACTCTGTATATTGGCAACAGATTAATTTAATGGGCAGAAATCAGGTGGCTTATCCTGTATACTAGTCAGACTTTATGAGGTTGTCATTATAGAGATCGCCACCTGTAGCCAAGTTGACAACCTACAATCGATAACGCTAGTAGTAAACGAATCAATCTATGGGAATGACACAGTGGTCAGAGCATACAAATAGAAGGCGTTAACGATTGTAGAAAGAGATTCGATACGAAACGTTTGTAACTTGGCTAGGGGGGCAGGGGGTGTGAGTATGATGATACAAAATTGACCCTTGACAAAAGAAGGTGACTATCATTTTTCATAGACATTTTTGCCCACTTTTTGGTTATGGTTTTGTGGATTTTCTCAATACCAATTCAGGAGATTAATTCTTAGCTAAATCGGCTGATTCAGCTAAGAATTACTACAATCTTTAACTCCTTCTATTTGTATGGTCTGACCACGTGACATAAAGTTCAGATGTGTCATTCCCATACATTAATTTGTTTACTACTAGCGTTATCGATTGTAGATTGTCAACTTGGCTACAGGTGCTGATCTCTATAATGACAACCTGATAAAGTCTGACTAGTATACAGTATGAGCCACCTGATAATAAACCACCAGATTTCTGTCCATTAAATTAATCTGTTGCCAATATACATAATGAGTTTTCAGGTGGGCGTGGATGGACAAATCCGAAACTATCCTCATAGTAACAGCGAAAATCACTCAAAGCAGTCACAACGGCGATTTTGGTGAAAACTAAAATTGCGTCATTAGATTTTTTTAAGAATTAATCTCCTAAATCCCTAAAGCCTCCTAGATTACTTACCATCAGCACAATCAGCAGCCGGTGTGTCTCTCACTCTGTTCTGCTGTGATCTGAGGTAGCGTGTCGGCTGTGCAACACCTCCACCAGTGCTGAACGCTTCTCTTAGTTCCTGCTGTATTACTGCTTGGAGAGATGCTATGTGTGGCTCTATAGCTCCGCCTATCCATCTGTAGATTGTTTGTTGATTGATTAAATTACAATAATCTTAGTCAGTTTTTAAGTTTACATATAGGGTATCTACGAAATTCCTCATCCAATGACAAAAAAAACTTTTTTACAAAAAAATACAACCGACTTCCGAACAAAAGTTATGTCAAAAAACGAAGAAACGAAAACAGTAACACTGGCTGCCGAAATTAAAGTTATTTTTCTCTTTGTAGTATTTTTCTTGGAAGTGCGTTGTATTTTTTGTGTTTTTTATTTTCACTTTTTAGTGGTATACGGAGTTATGCCCGAACAAACATAAAAAAAATATAAACTTCCAAATTGAGAACCTCCTCCTTTTTGGGAAGTCGGTTAAAAAAGTGTGTCATTGATAGAAAATGGCACGGTTCTTATGGCCACGGGAGCGAAGCCGGGGGAAAAAGATATAGTTTTAATTAAAGGCTGTTAGGCTAACAGTTTTGTATGGCTGAGGGCTTACGATAATTAGGCTTGGTCCTATAAGATGTTGAAGTACATTGAAAGTGAGTTGTGTTTTGTCACAGATAATATAATACTAGCATTCATTCCCATACAAAGAAAGCGTGCCGACGTAACTAGTGTTTTTCATTGATTATAACGACAATTTTTTGTAAATCGATCGCGTTCGGTTCCGTTCCACGGATATAGATGTTGATCTAGGTATCGCCGTGAAACGGAACCGAACGCGATCGATTACCGTACAGTACGCCACTTTGTGTGTCATCAACTTATCATTATTTCAGCAGAAAAAAGTCCACAGTTTCACATAGGATTTCTAGTGCCCATCGAAACAACGACCGGTGCTTCTCGCATACGACGGATTCCCGCGGTCCTCACAAGCCGGGCGAGCACGGTCTCTGTGATAGGCTTGAGACATGCTTTCAATCACGGTTTTCGCTCCCAAACTGTGATAAAAATTTGTGACTCAACCCTGTCACAGTAAGCCGTGCTCACCCGCCAGCTCATTAGACATAGTTCCTACCTTATTTAATAGAAGTAGCCTTGTCATAGCGACACCCAATAAGGTACTGTAACACTGTTATAAATAGTTGTTCTCTCATCTCTATAAGATGAACTGGGTCAATCATAAATGGACATCTAGCACGAAGCTCATGTTTAATGCAAGCTGATATTTGATATTCTAACATTTGTATTTTATTTAGTAGTCGGGCTCAATTAAATACAAGTAATATTTTTATAAACCGCGTCGCAACTTTATTTCGTGCTTTTTAAACTACATAATTTATCTAGTAGTAGACACGCTTCGATCGACAATCTATTGAACACGTAATGATGGCACGATATCTTGCGAAAATACCCCGAATTAAAGAGTATAACGCCCATAACTGTTGAACGGCTCAACCGATTTTCATTTTACATAGCACATATAATACTCGGAAGTCACCATTCAAACAAAAAAACGAAATCACAGTCGGTTCATATGTTTAGGAGCTATGATGCCCCAGACAGACCTATAAATACACAGCAACACATATGAAACTTTTAACACACCTCTTTTTCCGTCGGGGGTTAAAAACAGGAGAATAAGCAAGTATATTCTTGTCTAATGATCATCAAGCTACCCGTTGCTGTTCTGCTAACATTCTTATCGGATTTTGACATTTACAAACTAATAAAATCTAGTCTGTTCTAACAAGCCTAAACTACCCATATATTAATCTGCTGCTAACTATGTTGGGGTCAGTTGCCAGTCTAGCTGGATGCAGCTGAGTACCAGTATTTTACATGGAGCGTAGGAGTAATTACCTATGTGACCTCCACAACCCAGTAATTGGGTTACACGATATCCCTTGGCAAGCCTGGTGTCTGATATCAGGCTTCTGACTACCCGTAACAACTGTCAAAGATCTTCAAATGACAGCCAGCACCATTGACTTAACGTGCTTTCCGAGGCACGGAGGAATCTAGCTATGTAATGATGGTCACCCATCCACAAACCGACCTCGGCAAGCGTTGGTTAACCTTGAAGATCGACCCGTACGGCTCGATCTAAGCCTAGTCTAGCCTATCCCATTGATAACAATTGTTTTCTGCAAGGACGGTCCAGTCATTTAGGTAGGTAGGACGAGCTCGACTCCTCCCACTATCCTTAGCTCGGTCTCCCGCAATAAAAACTGGCGTTTAATATGCCAAACTTGGGTTCCATTAAACTCTCCGCCAGATAACAAAAAATTAAAAGTCATTTATCCGACTTGTACCAAAAAGTATAATTGCGTAACTTGAAAACATGATTTTTTGTTTATTGAGATATGTATTTTGATAATTTTCTAATGTAGTGTCAAATGAAAGGTAATAGGCGTAGAACCATTTTATCCGTTTAAATCATGTTAATCGGCGTTTATGAGATATTAACTCATTACTGAGTGAAAGGGTCAAGGATGCCCCTTACCGCGTTACGTTTGTTTTGATCGTGTTAGCGACACTGCCTTTACATTTTTGTCGTATCGTTTTGAAATACTGGAATACATTGGTAGACAGGTGCTGACGACTTTTATTTTTTCGATATCTGGCGGTGGCTTTAGTGCATTTTCATATTATCCACTAAAATATTACAGTAAAATAAATAAATTACCTGTGCATCTCAACAACAAGCGCCTTCATTTCATCTCTCACCCCTTTATCCCTATCAGACAGCAGTATAGGGATCTTCTTCACCATAGGCTTGATGGCTATCACTTTGTTGCCGAACTGTTTCAGTGACGTGTGTAGGGCTGACACGCAGGCTGCTACAACTTTAGGGTTCTTTTGCTCCATGCCTTTGATAAGCTCCTCTTCAACTATCTCGTGTTTTTCTATTTCTATGTACATTAGCGTTATCTGTAAATAAGTAGGGTTGATAACGTTAGTGGGATTTTGTGCGTAGAATATGTGATACTATTGTTCTCGTGATTCATGGTTTAGTACCATTTTTGTCATGGTATTAGAAATATTGTTACAATTGGTTTTACAGTAAAATATATTCAATCTATTTACTTTAGAAGCTGTAGGTAATTCGATTACTGAATTGCATTTTATGATATTGTAACCGAGCGCCAGCGGGCAGGTCGTATGTCGCTTAAGGGCCTACAAAACGCTAGGTAAAAAGGTTTGAAAAAAAAAATACTATTGATTCATGTACATAATTTTTAACAAAAGTTTTATTCGTGTTACTAATAGTTTTGCTACGCTAACATTGGGGCGTATATAGCGCCTTAAGGTGAACGCGCATTCTGTACATCTTGAACAATATTTTCTGTACATATGACATCTCAGATATACGGATGACATCTCAGAGCCGCCCGCATCGCACTCGCCGCATGCATCGAACGCGACGAATCTGATGACGTCATCTGCACGCACTGGTGGAATCCGTATACCTACAGCATTTGCTGAAATGCGGGTCGTGCGGCGCGGATAGGTGCGCGAGGCTGTATACGATTTCATATAAAGATTCATGAAATGCGATGACTTCAGCGCGGATAGGTGCGCGTTCACCTTTGCGTACCGGCCCGGCCACGTCTATTTGTATATTATTATCTAGTTCCACATCGTGTAAGTTAGTAATAACCGATCAAACTATTGTAGAACTCAATTAAATAATCAGTATATTCAACCAAAGCTTATTTGCATCTCCTTTCGTCGAAACCCTAAAAGACACACGCAGAACAAAGCCAATGGTTGTGCAAGACAACACAAGTAACCGTTGTGCTACTAAAGTCAAATTAAATAACTGAAAGTTTCTTGTCTCCTGCGGAGCTAACCCATTTGATGAAAACCCATGTTTGTTTGAAAGCTCCTTTTTATTTTTAAATCGATGCTTTTCCTTCAACATAATTTCGACCTAGTAGGTGGCTTCAAGTCTGCCTGACACACATGGAAACCATTTTTTCTAAAAGAACCGTTTTTATTTTGATGACGGTCAAGACATATATAAGCAGTAATATATTGCGCATAAAAACTATTTTTTCCTCAATAACTGATTCGTAATTAACTGTCGGAAGTGTCAGGTCAATGACTTGTAATAATTCACAGAAGAATGAACTGGTTACTGATTGTTCTAAATCAAACCAGGCCAAGTAAACCACAGCATTAATAGAATAATACTAAGTTATAAGAAATTTGCTTTTAAAATTGTGGTCAGGGTAGATATTCCGATTTCTTTTAGTACGCATGAACTACGTTTGAAAACTTATTGGAATTGTACCTCCAGATACTTTCACTTTATTTATTAAACTTTTAATCTACTGCAAGAAAAATGCCTCCTAGTTTTCTGCAAAACAGTAATTCTTATTCATATCCTTGCCTTTACCACACAATTCTATTATCTGTTAACGCAGGCCCGACCTTTCGGTATGATTCAATACAGCCAAATACGGTGCACATATGAATTTTACTAAAAATATTAATCCTAAAGAACATCTTAATGGTTTATCCCAACCCCAAGACATTAAACCCAGATCATGCAGAAAACTAACCATCCTAAATTGACGATTGTAGCGCGACGATGCACTTGGCGACGATGCCAGACATCAGCTCGATCGTCTTGAGTTCTCAACAATACCACCGTAGGTTGGCCTACAGTCTGAAGCAACTGACCTGTAGCGCGAGATCCTTAGTCTTGGTCCTGGGCGCAGCGATGCACTTGGCGACGATGCCAGACATGACCTCGCCGGTAGTCTTGCCGGCATGCCCGCAGTTCTCAACGAACACCAGCGCAGCTTCCAAACCTTCAAAAAAAATAGGAAAGAGTTTAGTACAAATACTCGTTGTAATTTGACCCTTATATCCACTAACATAAGGGTTAAAATACAATGAAGCGCGCTTCTGAACTGTTCCGGGTACATCAAGGGATTCACTGTGATAAAATAAAGATCATTCATCATCAGACCAAGGCGAAGAAGACGGGATGAGCTCGAATCCTACCGAAAGGATTGTCCCGCACTAGCAGACGAAGAAGAATTGTGTGGAAAAGGCAGAAGGATGTCTTTGCCCAGCAGATGGGACAAAAAAAGATAGATCCAGTAGACAGAAATTATTTATTGCTGAACATGGGACATGGGTCTTAATAAGATCTGTGACGAATTTTAATCGCAGCCTGATGGTCTTACTGCCGCACTCAGAAACATTTAACGGTTACTTAAACCGCTCCTTAGTATAGATTTTGTACTAAAAACGGCTCTTGAGTGCGGCAGTTAGGTCTATAGAGAATGCAGTCCACTCAATGATCGCCCAGACAAAACAGATTGGTTAGCAAGTGACCATAATAAATCAATCTACCTAGCTTTTTCAAATATACTGGGTTCGGCTTCCAGTCATTTACTTGGAGCGACTGTCTTTCTGACTTCCACAACCCAGTAACTGGGTAACACGGAACCTCTTGACGAGACTGGCGTCAGATATCAAGATTCTGACTACCCGTACCGACTGTCAAAGATCTTCAAATGACAGCCGGGACCAACGGCTAAAGGTGCTTTCCGAGGCACGGAAAAATCTCGCTATGTAAACATGCTCACCCATCCACGAGCCGACCTCGGCAAGCGTTGCTTAACCTTGAAGATCAATCCGTGCGGCTGTTATTATAGTGACCATAATAAAATTCCATAAATCATTGACGCTGTACATAATTTTATAACTACAGCTAACCGGTTGACCAGGATAACAATAAATACCAAGGTACTACCTGAAGTGCTCATTTGCATAAGCATAAAATACATAATTATGACTATAATATGTCGCATAGTGATAATTGCATGTGCCATACCGCCACAGGGCATTCTTTGAATCTATTCTCTGACTCAGCATATGTGGGCTTAGCGTGATACAAATCGATTATTTAAACAGTCGTAACTTTCCTTCAATTGACTTTGAAAGCCTACGTCAAAGATTAACCAATTAATCCTTGTCATTTAATCCTAGATTACCAGCGAGTGTCAAAATAAATCAATAACTAATAATAGACCTATACCTATTCGCTGTCAGCGATAAGACTGACTGGCTGACTGGTTGGTTGACTGGTAGAGAATGCCTCAGGCATTAAGGTCCACCTATGTACTTTTATGTTGCATGAAGTATTAATAAATAAATAAGACCGCCATTGTATCCAATATTGACATCATCATCATCATATCAGCCGAAAGTAGTCCACTGCTGGACATAGGCCTCCCCAAGCGTCACCAAATTGATTGGTCCTGTGCGTCCCGCATCCAGCGGATCCCCGCAACCTTCACCAGGTCATCGGTCCACCTGGTGGGATGCCTTCCAACGAAACGTCTGCCGGTTCGCGGTCGCCACTTAGAACCTTTCTGCCCCATCGGCCATCCGTTCAGCGAGCAATGTGCTCTGCCCACTGCCACTTAAGTTTGACAATTCTTCGGGCTATGTCGGTATCCCTGGTTCAATATTGTAATTTTTGTTTTTTATATTAAAATAGTCTCACGCTTGACCACTATCTCACCTGATGGTAAGCGATGATGTGGTCGGTGAAGCACGCATGCCTAGAAGTAACCTATTCACTCTCGACGCAAAGACCCCTAGATTGTAGCTATCGGGCAACACAGACTCCGGCAGGTAATTCCACTCCTTAGCTATACGCATAATAAAAGTATTCCCAAAACGTTTAGTAAATACAATGTTTTGGTGTACAAAAACGTGTATTCATTCATCTAAAGTAGTCACAGCAGATCTTTGTGTCTCTGAAGTTGGCTACAAGACCCTGCGCAGTTGCTATTTTTGTGTCCATGTTGAAGTGGAAGATAGCATTGTATAGCTGCCTCTTTTACACGCTTACGTTTGTCGCATCGTCCTACCTCGCTTACTCTATGCTCTCGCTTAGTTTACTCGATGACAAACTGTTTCTTGCGCAATGGTTCGCAGAGCCAACTTCAGAGACACAAAGATCCGCTGTGACTACTGTATCTATCTCTAATTCTATACCAGAGCATCTCAGTAATCAATCAACCTATACTCCATTTGAGATAACATTGGACATTTAAATAATCCCATTTTACAGCCCGTTCAACCGATTTTGACTTCTATTGCGTTAGTGATATGACAAATGGCAGCTGTATTAAACAGTTAGTTTTGGTGACACGGTTTATGCTTTTTATGCCATCCTTATAATTACGGGATAGAATTCAAAATCAGTTGAACGGGCTGTAAAATGGGGTTGTATTTTTTTTAAATGTTATTTCAAATGGAGTATAATCTTTTTCCAACTATGTTAAGGTCGCATTCCAGTCTTAACTGGAGGCAGCTAATTACCATTATTTAAATGGACCAACAACCTATCTGACGTCCACAACTTAGTTAATAACTCGGTAAAACTATACCTTTTGGCGAAAATGGTATCAGATACATATTCTGGCTTCTGACTACCCGCAAAGATCTACAATGGCAGCCGAGACCAACAACTTAACACGATTTACGAGATATGGAGGAGTCTTGGATGCGGGTCACCCATCCACAGACCGACCTCAGCAAGCGTTGCTTAACCTAAAAGATCGATCCCTCTTATTACTGAGCCACCGGCTTCAGTCATGATCACAGTAAAAATTATTAGTCTAAAAACTTCAGCCCTTTGGAAATACTTAAGTTAAGTTCGATAGCGTGACCAAAGGGTTTCCGTGAAAATATTTATCGGTCGTTGCCCCTTTAGTTGTAATGTGTCAACCGGCGACGCACAAACAATGAAAAAAAAATAAACATCGATCGGCTTTTTGTCCATGTTATCAAATGAGAACAAGTTTGATCAAGGTTTGTTTTTAATTATTACATTTGTTAGGTACTCTAATTGTGGTGCGTGTGGTAACTTTAGGTCAAAGTGTGTTCATTGGTCCATATTGGATTATGATCGAGTCGAGTAGAAAAAGACTGTTCTGCAGAAAATAGAGGCTGAATTGATATTGGCAATTTGTCGTATATATCGGTGCCATGGAGTCCCGTTGGAAAGCGTACCAGGTAGTGGCCAAAAGCAACGTCGAGCCTTTTTGTCCATACAATGATCATCCTCATTTCAACCAAAAGACGTCCACTGCTGAATGAAAGACCTCCAAGTGTCGCCAGAACGATCGGACTTGAAATTGTCAAAAGCGGATTTCCCCGGGCCATAAAGTGATTGTTTTCAGATACGAGTAATTGCACGAATTGTGTGTAAAGTCGCCACCAGATAACAAAAAAATAAAAGTCTGATCCGACTTGTACCAAAAAGTATAATTTCGGAACTTGAAAACATGATTTTTTGGTTTATAAGAGATATTTAGATAATTTTGGTCTCAAATGAAAGAAATTGTATCCGTTTAAATCTGTCCACGCGTTTATGAGATATTAACTCATTACTAAATGCGAAGTGAAAGGGTTGAGGACGCCACTTACCGTGATACGTTTGTTTTAATCGTGTTAGCGATACTGCCTTTACATTTTTGTCGTATCGTTTTGAAATATTGGAATACATTGGTAGACAGGTGTTAACGACTTTTATTTTTCTGTTATCTGGCGGTGACTTTAGTCATTGTAACTAAAATCCAACATTCAATTAAGCATGTGCCTCAGCTGCTACATAATAACTGCACTTCGCGCAACTAATCGTCGTCCATTATACTTTCTATACAGTTACTTTTCACTGCAATTTGCTATAAAATCAGTCTGCCGCCGTCATTTAGCAAGACGTGCGAATCCGCTCTCCCCATAACGACCGGACTTGAACTTCCCGCTTCCAGCGGATTCCCGCGACCTTCACCTGGTCTTTAGTTCACATTGTGGGGGGTCTACCCACGCAGCGTCATCCTTCTGAAGTGAAGACCGGGTACCCGAGTTAAGTATATCTGAGTTAAGTGCTATGTTGTGTTAGTGGAATTCCCTGTCGGAGTCTATGTTTTCTGATAACGGACGGTTTTGATCATGAGAGTAGGTTACTTCTAGACGAGTGTGCTCCTTAGTCGACCACATCATCGCTTACCATCAGTTGAGATACTGTTCACACGCGAGCCTATCAATAATAATAATTCATTTCATATTCATTATTTTATTTTTTTAAACTAGCTTTTTTCGTGTTCTTCTCAGCAAACCCTTTAATTTGATACCAATATCATGGCAGTGCACAAAAAATAACTAGTCCGCCATCTTGGGCCGTCCGCCATATTGGATTTAGAATGACGTTACTTAGCTATCCATGCATTATCACCCAATCTAAACGTGTATGCAAAATTTCATCTTAATCGATAGAGGATCACGGCTTCAAAATTCAGTTGCAAGATTTGACCCGAACACACTCACATACAGTACATTGCAAGTTATAAAAAGCTTGTTTAAAATCTCAGCACCGAGTTTGACGGTCGAGGTCAAATTCAAGGCATACATACAACACTTATTAAACACACACACACATACATACAACACATATTAAACACACATAACAGGATCATGTATTAAACACCATTCACGTATATTTACGACGTTTGGACAGAGGACACTAGACAGGTCACGTGCGATTCTGTGCGATACCTTACAATAAGAGCTGGACAGAGCCATGTGACCTAACGAGTGACTAAAGAAACCTTGCAACCATAATGACTAAAAACGTTTCGAACATTGAAACAGTTCAATTGAATTGGTTAGCTGAGTTTTAAGGGGGATGTGACACAGTAGCACGTGGGAATAAAAAAATAAGTTTATTTTTTGCAATTTTCAGCAGCAGTACGTTTTATTTAATTAAAAATGTATTTATCAAAGCAAGTTTTAATTGCTCTCAAGTTATCATAACATTCAATATTCATAATTTCATGATATACCTGGGAGACTATAAGTCAAGAGTGAATAGGTTTCTTCTTAGCAAGAGTGCTTCTTCGTCGACCACATCATCGCTTACCAACAGGTGAGATAGTGATCAAGTGCAAGCCTAATATTATTAATAAAAAAAAAACGTCATTCAATCGAGAAAATGCGATTTTTATTTGTGTATATAATAAGTAAATGATGTTAAATATATTTGTTACGGTGACGATTTCCTCTTTATAATAACAAGCAACAAGTAATAAGAGGCTAAATAAAACTGTGAAAAAAACTAAAGAATATTCTAAATTTGTGGACGTGGACGAGCGTCTCCCCCTTAATCACCGAGTTTTAAATGAGTCACCCATTCGTTCTAGACAAAACGAATTAAAAGTTGTTGATGACGTTAGGATAATGACCTTTTCGGTCCACTAGAAAGTAGATTCATAAATCGTAGAAGCCAGCAATGTCTAAGAATCTAGCAGTGACTTGCGTAAAGTGAAATATTAGACGAGAACTGGAGAAAGTAGCAATCGGCAAAAGATTCGATTGGACGACTTATTGACCATTTCGATCTGCAGAAGTCTAAATTAAATTACCAAATATGAGCTTACGACTGCCTCGTCTGACCTAATGCCCGTCTTCGACTGCGTGTGGAACACAATTACGAACTGCATAGAAGTGCTTCCAACGAATAAGAGTAAGTATTTAGCTCGCAATGGCGAACTGCGAGCGAATTCCGTGCGGACTCCGCTCGACTCGCAACACTGATTTTCATACGAGGGCGTCCGCCGCCAGCGAGTTAGCGGAGCGTATTGAGCGAGGTAAAATGGTCCGCTCTGTCATCATGGCGTCACACGTTAGTTTTGAACGGACTCGCACTCTCCGCAAAGCGCGCTAGCAGTGGAAGGCAAATGCTGAAACTCTTTATTAGTGGAAGTGCACAACTATTTTACTCCGGTCCGCTGAGTTCATAACCTCCGTTTCCGACGTTACCCTTTTATAGTGGAAGGCGGGCTTAAGGTTACACTAGTCGATCATTCTTCCATACAAACGTTGTCTAGCGATTACTCCACTGTTTCACGATGTACGTTCAAAATCAAAAATTATATCAATTTGTCTCATCATTATCTAGCCCTGTATGGAAATAATAAGTAAAAAAAATAAGTTATGAGCGTCGAAAATTCCATAATTCAACACTAATTTTAACGCACCTTTGGAAATAAATACCATAAGAAGGAAAATTGCAAAACGGCTTCCATACAGGGATAGATTAGTAATTCAACAATGCATATAATATTATTTATAAAATATACATTTAGTAGTTTTTTCATGGTATCTAGCCTCCGAAAGGTCTGTTTATAAAATTTCGCGCGCTCGTTTTCGTCCTAAATCATCAACCATTTCGATACAAATTTGCAAAAGTGCTAATTTGTACGCGAACTAGGTTCTTACTGCTCATCACAGCATCTATTTCATTCGCACGTGTTGTCGGATGAGATGGCATGCATTATAACCTCGCTCACAAAATAGTTCGTGCCGTCGACTAGTTGAACCTTAATGGTCGTAAATGCGACTGTTGAGCATACCCTCATGCTGGGGCCACATCTGGGTCCGATACCCTGTTCGGGCAGTGTTATTGGCTTTGTTTATCAGGTTCCTTAGTAGAAACTCAGGAGTCTGGTTTTGCTACTCGCCCCTTATAACATGGGACTCACACATGAACAGGCCAAATGTGGGCTGTGTCATCATTTTCCTGCCCTTGTCCCATGTTACTTGGGGTCCACGCAACACGCTATCACGGACTCCCTTTTCTTTCATATCACTCCCCAACACAGTGCATCCATCTTTTCTTTGGCAGTCATCTCCTTCTCCATCCATCCACATTTATATTCATACCTCTTTTAGTAACATGCGCTTCATCCCTCCTCATCACATGACCATACCAGGACAAACGGTTTCCTTTCAACTTTTCTGTCACAATGTTGGCTGTATACCCTTTCGAAAAAATTTAGGCGTGATTGTTTTATCTCTTCAAGAGTGAAGAAAGGTCTTTGTACTCAATAACAACAGTTGTGAATCGCCACCATTTTGTTATGGTTACGTGTATCGGTATCGACATACTACAGAATGCGAGCACGATTTTAAACGTTACGAATATTCGATGCTAAGTTTGATCGTGGACAGTGTGGTTTGGATGCAGAAATCAATATGTTCCACGTAGAGCTTTTATTTTGCCGCAACCTTGAACACTACGGCATCGACGCATCGGATTTAAGTTATTTAACGAAACAGAAGTACATAATTAACTTCTGAATTAGAATAAGGTATTGCCGACTGAACAGGGTGACTTTTATTGATTGGCATCTAACAGAGCGTTAGTACAAGATCCAAAAAATATTTTTTACCTCCTCAAAGATTTCCTATGAATTTAGAACTCTGTAATAAACAAGAGATTTAGCAATACCATCATTCGCAAATATCTAAATGAAAACTGCTACATAATATTAAATGCGTTGACTACATCTACACATTACCACGGGGTCTCATTGCTAACAAAGAAAATTTGGTTCAAATAAATCTCACTAGATGGCGCGATATGCACGTATCTGTTATTGAATGTGTGTAAAATCCACATTTTCTGGAATTGAACATAAAAATTGTATGTTCTTGTTTAATCAACTCTCCTAAGTACAAAACTATGGAATATTGGGCTCTTAATTCACATTTCAAAGATTATTTTAACGGATCATTTAGAATTGATGCCAATAGATGGCGCATTTTTAAATTTATGAGGCATTCCACTTGATTGTTAAAATTTCCATTGTAACACATTTTGGTGCAAAAAAAACTGTAAAAACGTGGCAATAAATACTATAAAACGAACCTTCACTGTATTTAAAGAAAAAATATTCACGAACTTAGTAAACCCTTTTACTTGCAAGTCACTGCTAACACCATCTATCTATCACCGTGAAACAGAACCGAACGCGTTCGATGTACAAAAAATAACAAGATTAATCAGATGAAAAACGCTAGTTACGTCGGCACGGTTTCTTTGTATGGGATGAGGCATCTGTATGCTAGTATTATATTATCTGTGACATTACCTAAGACCAGGATACTATTCAAGGCAGACTTCTAAGCCCAGGAAGGCAGACTTCAGGAAGCTATAACTCTTAACCCAGACTCTCAATTGAGTGATTAGGTACTTGTGAATTATGCACACTGGTAATAATACAATCATTATTATTGCAGATTTTTATATAAATACTAGCTGACCCGGCAAACTTTCTTTTGCCATAAAAACATCAAACATTTATCTACCCTACCCTACCTAAAAATAGATAGTAGCCGATTCTCAGACCTACTGAATATGCATATAAAATTTCATAAAAATCGGTCAAGCCGTTTCGGAGGAGTATGGTAACTAACATTGTGACACGAGAATTTTATATATAAGATTAACCATCGGGGTAGGCAGAAACTACCAGCGTCAGGCAACTATGTTTTAGTTGTCTAGCATTTTGCTGAACTGGATCTAGTTGGCACAGCCGTGCATGAGGCACACTTTCGCTTATGTTTTTTTGATTATTTTATTTTTGTTATACTGTACACCTTACCACAGATAATTATAATACTAGCATATGCCTCATCCCATACACAGCCGAGCCGAACCCGTGCCGAGCGACGCGACGTAACTAACGTTTTTTGTCTGACTAAACTGATTATTTTACTAAAAGTACATCGAACGCGGTCGGTTTTGCCCCAAGCGATAGATGGTGTTAGCTGTGAGTTCCAAGTAAAAGGCTAACTCGGTCGGACGATTTGTTTTATAGTAAGTTTAGTCATTGTACCAAATATGTCACAATTCAAATTAAAAAATCGAGTGGAATGCCTCAGAAATTTAAAACCGCGCCCTCTATTGGTATGGGTTTTAAACGATCCGTTCAAATAATCTTTGAAATGTGAAATAAGAGCTCAAATCTCCATAATGTTGTTCTTAGGAGACTTGATTATTGAGGAGTGGCTTGAGAGGCGCTACGGCGTCCTCACCTTCCGCCTGACGCAGGTCCTCACCGGACATGGCTGTTTCGGGAGGTTCCTGTTCAGGATTAGGCGGGAGGAAACGCCCGGGTGTCACCATTGTGTGGATCGCCCGGAGGACACGGTGGAGCATACGGTGGAGATCTGCCCCGCTTGGGCTGGGCACCGCCGTGTCCTCGTGGATGCGATCGGCGGTGGAAACCTCTCGCGTCCGGCCCTGGTTCAGGCCATGTTACGGAGCGAGAGGCTATGGGAAGCTGTCTCCTCCTTCTGCGAAGCAGTAATGCTCGCGAAGGAGGAGGCAGAACGCGTGAGGGAGACGCAACGGAGACGCCCTCACGCCCCTAGCCACCGCAGGAGACGCCCTGGGCGTCGGGAGTCGCAAGCAGATTCCCGGCCACCGTAGGCGCGGGCTTGCGGGCGGCGAGAAATGGGTAGCTCGTCGTCCGATAAGGACCAGGCCCGAGTCAACGGCGCGTTGTGTTCCACGCGCGCCTCAAAGAGATGTCAGCAGAACTGACGGGGTCCGCTAGGGCCAATGCCTGTCTGGGTCGCGGATAAATTTGAAAAAGAGTTACCGTGACCCTGGCTCAAGCAACTGAAGGAACACGGGTGGGTTTTAGTCAGTAAAAGTCTGACATGCCCTCCCGCTTCACCCAGAGCGGGAGAAGTCATAGGATGATTTCCCACCCAAAAAAAAAAAAAAAAAAAAAAAGGAGACTTGATTAAACGAGAACATACAATTTTTATGTCATTTACACCAAATTCAATAATAAATTGATGCTTATAACATATAATATAGTTACAGCTAACTAGTCCAACACTTATAACTACACAAGTTCTCTAAACCCAATTTGTGAATAGCCTGGCGCATGACCAAGAATAACATTCAAACTCCTGTGTGAAAGGAGCAGTTACTTGTTAGTCGTAACTTCTCAAAGGATTCTCAGACTTAACGATCCAGAATTAATGTTCATATTAACCTACATTGTAAATGATTACGTATTGTCAGTGCAGCTCACTTGCACAAACCGACTAGGAACAATTAATATCAGTCTGCAGCTCTTAAAATAGATCCTTGTGTATATTTAAATTCAGAATTCCAGATAATGTATCAAATTTTGGAATAATGATCTCTATGTCGTACAAGATAAAGTTCAAATTACATTACAACCCATAGGTTTTCAGGACCTTTTTAATAAAAATGATCACCTAAAACCGGCCAAGAGCGAATCGGACTCGCGCACGAAGGGTTCCGTACCATTATCGCAAAAAACGGCGGAAAAAAAACACGTTTGTTGTATGGGAGCTCTACTTCAATATTTATTTTATTCTGTTTTTAGTATTTGTTGTTATAGCGGCAACAGATATACACAATCAGTGAAAATTTCAACTGTCTAGCTATCACGGTTCATGAGATACAACCTGGTGAAAGACAGACATACAGACAGACCACGGCGTCTTAGTAACAGGGTCCCATTTTTACCCTTTGGGTACGGAACCCTAAAAATCAATCTAAAATACATCATGCTAAAGTCGATACTTGAGTTAGTGAAGTCAATTTCAATTCAATTATCTTGAATTTTCAATTCAATTATCTTGAATTTTCAATTCAATTATCTTGAATTTTCAATTCAAGTATACTTAATTTTCAGTCAGACATTTAGGTTTAAATTGTCTGTGTGACTCAATAGTACCATGTGAATAACTTTTTATCTTTTGTGCTACCTGGTAAATTCTAGAATGACTAAATAAAGATAAAAACAACTGTTTCTTTCTTGGGAAAACCTAAATAACAATGACACAATGTTAACTTTGAAACGGTTAAATAAGAGTTATGTAACAAAATAAACAAGTGTTAAAATTATACTAATAATGACATTAAAAAATTATAGTAATGTTTGGTTTGTTGTTGCCAAAATTAAATAGCTATTGTTTGCATACAACACAATTTATTCTGATTCCCATCATCTTTATTTATAAACAGAGCAAAAATGCATTGTAATGCATTTAGTACTCTTTATTATTTTAGCCATTAAATAATTAAATCTATATCTCTAACTCATCATTTTTCTCTTTTTGTTTAAAAAATTAACACACAGGCTGTGTTGCATAGTAGTTGAATTTGGTAATTTATCTATGTTTGCAATATTTGTAAGTATGTGAGAACCATGTTCCTATGAATCAATTTACCTGTTAGTGTTTATAATATTTCATACCTATATATAGTTGTAAATTTTACTAGGTGCATCCTCCTCACTTATATGAAATAACAGCACACATTGTTTTTAACTTTAGTAAGTGTACAGTTTCTTGTCTGTTCTTCTCCATAACAATCTACCTTTGTGAATGGACTGTAGAATCAATTATATATAATTTTCTATAAATTTTTTTGACACTCGAAAGTGCTGCTTAATGGCCTAATTGAAATAAACAATTTAGATTTTGACTTCATCATCTTCCCGATCTTGTCCCATGATAGTTGTGGGTGGAACAACACATCTCATTCTTTCATTCCATCCTGGCAACTGAAACACTATCTATTTTCTTTCATATCTCTACTCACAAAATTCATTGTTCTTTCATATCATTACTGGCAAAATTCATGGTTCTTTTTCCTTCCTCTCCCTTTCCATCCATCCACATTTATATTTCAATCAATCAATCAATGAGCCTTGAAGGTTGTTGTCTAAAATATTGTAATGTTTTACAGAATGTCTCTCAAATCAGTGTACCTCTTGGCATAGGCCGCCTCAAACATCTTTACATTGCTTTTTATCTCTAGCCACTCTTCTCCAGTTGTGAAATATAAGAAAACCAACCAAAACATTGAAAAATAACAAACACTTGTACAATAGTGCCGTGCTAACAATTTATATTTATAACACTTTTAATAACATGTTCATATTTTTAATTCTAGTAAGGAAAATATGAAATATAGGTAAACAACTAAACCCTTCATTTTACATAAGAATTACATAAATAGGCATACATATAAGTCTTCTCTAAATAAGGCACAATAACACAGAATTTTGAAGTTCTAATTGTATGACTCACTAACAGAATAAATTTATCATTACTTAGGCTAATAAATATTCAGGAAAAGAGCTCAAAACAGTTAACAGTTGTAATACATAAGTAAACATATATGCATTAAACTGCAAAAATGTATAATGTAAATAACTACCAAGGTCAGTGACACACAAATGAAGTTGGGATGTAACTTATTATAGAAGTAGGCTGTTACTAAACCAAAACAATAATATACCTACCCAAGTAAGGCATACAATCTAATTAGCACTATTAGCATTGATGAATATGGACAAACATTTTCTTTTTGACCAGTCAACTCTCTATATAGTTAAATTCAGAAGACAATAAAAATAAATTATAATTAAATAATAATAATTAATAATTATAATTATTAATATTGATAAATTGGCACAGTGGGGTTCTAAAGTCCTGTCTAATAGCCAATGTGAGTGGTTTCCCTATCCAATACATGAATGCACTCATGCTCGAGTACCCCAAGTGCTCATACATTTGCACTATTTTGACCTAAAGTACACCAGTGACGCTGCTATTAACAAGACCTCCATAAACTCGAAAAAAAAGAATTCCATTCTAATTTAATTAAAAATGTAGCGCCCATTTAATCATCAATCACAATGTCATGTAACTAGTGAGGGTATAAGTTTGGATGTACGAAGAAGAAGTACTAGACATGTTCAGCAATATTTACAGGATATAGAGTAATTTTCAATTGATTTTTTTGTTATGTCTTCACCAACCTTGGTTGATTGGCAGAGAATGCCCTAAAGCATTAAGCCCGCCTTTGTATCTTTTGTGCATGAAGTCTAAATAAATAAATAAAGTACATACCTTTCTCCTGAGCCACGGCATTGCTGTCAGTGACAAACTTCTTGATAAGTCCCAAGTATTTGTTCCACTCCGGTGACTTCTCATCGTCGATCTGGTTGAATAGCTTAATGGACTCCTCATAGCCTGCTACCCTAGCCTTCCATAGTTTGTGTACACATTTCTCTTCAGTCGGTAATTTTTTATATTCATTCTCATCCTCCATTTTGGGTATGCGAGTCTTGTCAAATTTTGAATTCTAAAACTGGAGAAAAATAAAAGTTTAATTAATAGATATAAGTCTTAGGTCAGATTTATCAATTTGGAAAAGAATAAAGTGTCTCTTTCATTAACCCCATGTGTGCCCCTAATTAGCGAAACAATAGAAAAGCCATTGTGTCTCATGTGGATCCACATCTTAAACACACGAAATATTAGAGAGTTTATTTTATATCATCTATTTCAGTGCCTGTAATGAAATTTAGTAATAAAGTTTTTTCATTATCATCTTCCTGCCCTGATCCCATGTTACTTAGGTTCGGCACAATACATTTTTTTTCCATACCAACCTGTCCCCTGACACATATTACTAAATGAATTTTATTAGAGGATCAAATAAACATTAACTTAATTTTATTATGTCCTTTTGTAAACTGTGTCAATGGTACAGTTAATTTTACCTAAATCCATGGCATTGATAGTAGCGATACAATGAACCAACAACTGATTGACCAAAGCAAATGCATACTCTTTATCTTTTCAGAGTATTGTATTTAAGTAGTTTCAGTATAATGTTACTTGAATGTGATTTCCTCTGAGTATTATCACAAATGTCATATAGAGTCCTTAGATCAAACACAATGGGGTTTTAGATACAGTTGTAATAATATTTTATCATTATGAGAGCAGGTTCTGGACAATTTCAGCCTTATAAGATATATTTTCTTTTTATTATATATTTTCTGAATTTCATGAACTACCATTGACTCAAAACTAATTGGGAATGCTGATAGTTAACATACACTGTAAGCCATCATGAGGGTACAAATAACAATAACAAATGTGGGTATTGTGACCAATTTAAACATGTTTCCTTTAAAGGATTCATGATAGCCCTGAATACAATTACATGTGTATAATTTGCGTTTGACCTTTTGTTGCAAGATTGCAGTTTCCCTTACAAGGTCATGTGTGTGTGCATGTTTCTTACTAAATAAGGGATGAATTAAGATTGTATGTAAAACATCTGATAAAATGCTGACTTATAAATATTCGTGGAACAATACTATGGTAAACAATGCCCATGTCACTCACCTACTGCAGAATTACAATATCAATAACTGAGTCACACAACATGCAATGCGAAAATGATTAGTAAATAACGTGGAACTATTGTGTATCAACTTTCTTAACGCGTAGGTGTACAACTTCAACAAATACGATCAATTTAACGAATCACAATAAGTTATACGTAAGAAACGGTGATTCAACCGATCTAACGACACCTGCTTTCGAATATAATAATGGCTACCTGGCCAATATTGCGGAACAAATAGTTAATTACGAGCCGGTTCATTTATAGCCGTGCCCGTTTTACACCGAGATGTGAAATTGGATCGCATCTCAGCCGACTGAGAACGCCCGACAAACGGTCACTTTCTCACTTTACAAACAAATCCAATCAAATGTCAGGACACTTACCGTTATCAAGCTGTTTCTAGTGTGTCCTCTTGATAGAACAAAATTTATTAAAACTAAACAACATAAACGATAGTTAGCTCACATTATCCAGGAACAAGGAATATTTTAACCGACAAAAAGAAATGCCTTTTTCTTTTTCGTCGTCGTTTTTTTATGTTTGCGAAATGAAAATGGACGGAAGATTTAATGTTGCCAGAAATTGATTACTGAAAACCATAACTGTCAAAAATATTAAAATGGAACAAAGGCTGGCCTAGAAAAAGTATTTGGGTTTAATTCTAATAATTTAAAAAAATATTCTAATGACAACATGAGTTGATTATAAATTGTTACAATTAACAGTGTCAGTCGTAAAATAGAGAAAAGTAAAACGTAGCTTAAATTTAGCTTTTACGATGAATTTATAGTATAAAATACACAAAAAAACAAATTGTTGTAACCGTTGCTAAAACAGTTATTTTTCATACAAAACTGAATTCATTTATCAACCATAGACACGTTACATATATGTAAAAAAACATTATAATTTTAGCTTGGCAACCGTGGTATGAATTTCTTCACTCCATTCATTCATCCATTCTATTTTGTCACTATCGTTCGTTCTTTTGTTGCTTTCCTTCACTCTTTTGAACACCAAGAATTTTTAACAAAATAAAATAGTTCGTTCTGAGAACATCAGCGAGCGAGACGTGCGTCGCGTCGTATCGTGACAACTGTGCGTTCGCAGTTCTAACAGTCGACAAAAATAAATAGTACCGCTGAATGTAATTGTTTTGATTTCATAACAGCTTTTTGTGCGTTGAAATGTTGATTATGATAATGGAGTAATTAAATGGAGCGCTAATGCTTGTTTGAAATAGACTAAATAAACAAGAGTGTTGTGTTTTCTTTTGGCGTTGGGGCGATATTGGAGAGAGAAGGGAATTCAACAGCTGTCTGTGCATAGTATGCTTCATATTGTGAGTATGTTATGCTTTTCTGAACATTTAGGTAAATAATTAGTCATTAATTGAAGCGGAAAAATCGGTTATAATGTTTTTCTCGCCATTTCGTGTAGCGTTCTTTGTTTTCGAAACGGCGAAGCCAAAATTAGTAAACACTGGATGATGTTATTGCCTAAGTCATACAATTTAATTCTTACGACACTTCGGAGGCTACCAACTTTAAAACTTGTTCTATTTAATCCATGTAGTTACTTACGTCTGTCGACTACTACTATTTTGGTGTTTCGTAATTAAATTATATCTTGTTTGATTTACGAATGAAATAACGCAAACGCATATAACTCTATCACATAGACTTAAATAAAACAGAATACAAACATTCTAATCTATAAGTTTTAAAACTTATAGTACACAATAAACAAGTATCTGAAACCAAAGAACAAATCTATCACAAAAAAACTTGCTGTGTAATGCAATATAATATAGGTGTATCGTAACTACCTACATAACGGTTATTATTTTAATGTCATCCTGTTTAGATAATATTTCTCAGTCTACTGGATAAATTACCTACTTGCTTTCTCGTAAGTGATAACGATAAATGGATACATTCACCCCATTGTATAACAACCTAGACTTGCTTCAAGAAAAACAAATTAATATTATTTTGTATGATAACTACCTACAATAATAAAACTAAGTAGGTAGTAAAACAAACTGAACTATCTACATTTGCCATCATAGGGGTATAAACTTCTTGGTTTGGCCGCCCTGA
The DNA here is from genome assembly GCA_964057195.1 of Orthosia cruda. Classification (NCBI taxonomy): domain Eukaryota; kingdom Metazoa; phylum Arthropoda; class Insecta; order Lepidoptera; family Noctuidae; genus Orthosia; species Orthosia cruda. Next base: position 28,832,169 of record OZ059834.1, on the reverse strand, counting down.
AGTTGGCTACAATGGCTGCGCAGTAGTAAATCACAAACAAAAACAGCACCGATACATGCCTTGCGCAACCAAACCTATTATTCCTAGATACGTACTCTTTCCATACTTATTGCAATCAGATGCACTATTTTCCTTATCAATTCCAGCATTTTGATAGACGTTGATAAGCACCTACTTATCTTATCGTAATAAGATCTAAATAATATACTATCAAGATGTATCTTCATACCGTTTTGTAACTAAAGATCTAATTTCGAAAATTGTTTTGGTGTCAATGTCAACTAAAGAGGTCCGGTTGAATACAATCCGGATCTCTTTAGTGCTCATGAATTTATTAGGCGTGATTCAAAAAAGTAAACAGGTATATAGGTACATCTAAGGGCATTATTTAATTCTGCGGATAATTAATCATCTATTTGTCACTTTACAATCATCAGTGTCATCCCAATGGAGGTTGTAAAAGATCATTAATCTTATCTGAAAACTGAAAATTACGAAGTTATTTGACAGTTTCTACGCCTTGTACGAATCTACAACCCTCAGACAGAATAAAGAATAAGACTACAGGGCAAACGAATTCGTTTTTGATTAAATCGTTAAAAAGATAGAATTGATACGCTCCTTGGCGAATTTTTCGTCGTAACTCTTTATGATATTGAAGGTACCTTAAAAAATTTGGAAAAAATATTAAAACTGCTTAAAAATGAAACAGATAAAACTCTGGTTTATATAATCAAAGAAGGCCAGTCTGTTCTAACTGAATAGATTCACATGACAATAAAACTGTGTGTAAAAAAACTTGTACCAAATATCTAGTGATCTAGAAAACGTAGACCGTTAAATCTTAAAAATGGGCCATATTTTTACACTGTAATCTGACTTCCCGTGTGGCTTAAAAACAAATCGTTAACATGGTATATTTACACTTGAGTTAGGGTCACCACATGTTAGAGATTAAGGTGGCTTATCCAGATGTTTTTAAAGCGCCTAAATTTTTAACGAAAACACCAACTGAAAGCGTGACCAAATGAAAACGTCAAATCCGTTCAAATCCTTGTCCTGTTTCGTTGTTCAAATACGATTTAATCCAATCATAATTGGTTAGCTATAAACGGCTGTAAAGTCAAATACTAATATCTAGGTTAATAACTGTCTAGATAACCCAATTAGTCTATTTTGGAATGCGTCATTATATTAATAAGTTCGAGTCTATTCGTATCACATAGGTACCTAGTCCAAATCACAGATAATCTATTACTAGCAAATCAAAGGAGAACTGTCAAGTGTTTTAGATACCGAAAAGGCAGAGATTTAGTGAATTAACACTCGTAGGTTTTCAAACACTGTGTTTTGATTTTGATCCATCTAAAGAAGAGCAAAAAAAAATTGTAAAAAATAATTCTTGAACCAAAAATTCATAGACAAGGTGTCAAGCATCTATCAAGCATCGAGAGGTGATCTACGTTTCAGGATCAGTGGGAGCTTGAAACTTTAAATTCACCTAACAAAATTACGACTGCGTTTTCATGTGGTATTTAAGTCCACATTCATCATATAATTGTGTTAAGTGCTACTACATAGATATAACTCCTATCAAACACAGTTTATTAGTTAATCAATATTTACTCGCTATATTTAGTACCATGAAGTATCGCTGCCACATACGAGCCAAGCTTATTAAATACTAGTTTTTTAGGCTTCGCGAAATTGTTTGTCTTCCGGAATAAAAAGTCTATGACACTAAGAGATAGATCAGTAACAGTAGATTGTTTATTTAGGGAGCAAACAAATATTTTAAAGTCGAGAGTGTTTTTTTAATAGGGATTCAAAGTACGCCACTCGAGTTTAAAATAGTGTTGCTCCCGAGGTGGACACTCTACTTTTTATAACCCTCTATGAGAGAAAATAAGTAAGTGCAACTTATTAACAAGAACGTTACGTTTATTTATTTACATGCAATTAGGAACCATAAGACATAATACAAATAATTAGAGGCTAATATTTATATTTGAATAAATATAAATATTAAATAACAATTATTACGTAACAATTTTATTAGTCAACCATCCGTTATAGTTTTAGATTTATTTTTTAATTTGGCTCGCACGCGGTTTTCCAGCCAGTCACTCGTTCCCGTGCGGTCCGAAATAGAATTACAATCGCTTATTAGCCATTCACCTCATACATTCGTTGTAATCAATTTTAGCGATGTCATCATATTTTGGACCGCATGGTTTGTGATGCATCTCTTTGCTGATTGGAACATTTATTAACAATATCCACATTCCAAATTCAAATCACTTTTAATCCCTAGGGATTAATCAGCTATTTTAGTCCCTGTTGAAGAAGAATAAACGACCTAATTTTGAATAGATTTGTTAGAGAATAGAGAATTGTGATAAAAAAGTAGTTTCGTAATCGGATTCGTACTTCCATAGATTAGGTACTCTTTACACAAACAATGATACTGTCTTTTATTCAAAAGTTTTATACCTATCTTATTGTGTATTTAATTTTATGTTCAATTCAATTTTACTTCCTTATTAGACTAGAAGAAGAAAAATAGGTTATCGGAACGGCGTTATTGGCACTGTTCTTAGGATAGTGCATACCAAAAAAACAATTGATTAATACATGTCACATGAACGTGATACGATATGGCTAAATGAGCCATGAAACAATCAATTGTCGAAGATACCATTAATTAGGTGCAATGGTAATAAATATGCAGGTGATGGACTTCTGATGATGATTCTTCTGTGGATGCCCTACACCCTATGTGGTCCATCTAGAGGACATAAGACAAAGTAATCAGTCAAGTAGTAAGTATAGTCCTCGAAAAACTTTCCCTGAAGTTGGCTTTCCGATGTGTAAGGCACGAAACGGTGCTGTTTTTGTATGAGATTTACTACTGCGCAGCGGTGCAGACATTGTAGCCAACTTCAGGGCGGCCAAGAAGTTTGGCGAAGACCGTAGTCAATAGTATCCTTCGTGATCACTAAATTGAAATTAATATCTGAATTAGCTCTATTAGAAGATACAGGTTCATAGTATAAGCATAGCATAAACAGGCTATAATGTTCCCACTATTGGGACACAGCCCTCTCTGTGAGAGGGAGTGGGCCATCTATAAAACACTACGCGAGCCCAGTGCGAGTGTCATGATGTCTTCGATATTTGTTTGGTTCTAGAACAGGATTTACCAATTATCCAAAAAACCGGACCCCAAATGAAAGTGTAGTGCTCGCCAAACTTCTTGGCCGCCCTGAAGTTGGCTACAATGGCGCTCAGTAGTAAATCTCATACAAAAACAGCACCATTTCGTGCCTCGCGCATCGGAAAGCCAACTTCAGGGCGGCCCAGAAGTTTGGCGAACACTATACTTCCATTTGGGGTCCGGTTTTTTAAATAATATGACCGTTGCGGTCCGAAATTAACCCCTTACATCGTCACATGTATTTACTTTATTAAAATTGAAATATATCAATGAAAATTTTGATGAGTTGATTCGTGCGTTGTCGAATCGACGGCGGTATGGGCCGTAGGTATGTAGGACGATTTGATGCATTGCTCTTAAGACAAAACACAGGATAAATGATTAAATTACGTACTCAAGTAACACAAGTACATTATATTATAATGTTTACTTAAGGTCTACACAAAATGGGTCTGCCATTTCGTGACCCCTGTTCTAGAACATGCCGCCGGTTTTCTCACGATGTTTTCGTTAGTTAGTAAATAATGTGCTCATAACCGTTTCTATTAGCAAAGTCATATTCATTATTTTGTTTGCTTTGAATTTAGTTAGCAGTCAGTTACACCTGTTCTAACACAAAACGGTAGTTTCCACGGTTCTTCCGCGAACTTTTTCTCGATCTATTCAATCAAGTTTTTGTCACTAAGTACGATGATTGAAGTTCGGTTAGTGTAAGGTCGTTAATTAGTGGTGTCGATAGGAACTCCCGGATGGCGAAGCTCATCAAATTGTATTAGTTCCGATGCCTGATTACTATTTTTTACTCAGGACAGCCAAAAAAATTACACCAAAAAAAACTTGCGTCGCCCGTCAGTCGAACAAAAACACAGTTATTCTGTCACACGCCACATTAGCATGTTGATGACGCTGTCACATTATCATGTCGCTGATGCGAACCCATAAGTTTAGCCCCTACCAAAACTCGCTCAACGCGCCTAAAAATGTTTTCATTTCGAAAATACTATGTTTTAAGATATTACATTATGACCACATGCTTTTGAGTATCAACTAAGTTAATAACTAAAATATAAACTACTAGCGGACGCCTCGCGGTTTTCCCCGCGTAGTTAGTAGTTAGTAGAATACATAGCCAATGTCACCCGGGGATAGTTTAGCTTCCCAACGGTGAAAGAATTTTTGAAATCGGTCCAGTAGTTTTCATTATTCGTTACATACAAAAATTCTAAAATACCTTCAAATCTTTCCTCTTTATAATATTATAGTATAGAAGTATAGATATAGATTCTAGTTATTTCGTCTGTAATTGTATGGCGAGTACCTAAGGTACCTAATGGAGCACAAGAAGACAGGGTGACGCGTAATCCAGTCCACTCGGAAGTTGTAAATGTCGACGGTATGTCTGAAAGAACGAAACGATGAGATTTTACTCTATTGTGTGGAAAATTGAATACATTCTTGTTAACAAATACTTGTATTGATCTGGGCTACATATATATTAGAAGAGCCAATATAATCGCAAGACATTCGACGATAAATAAATAAAGTGTTTACCATGTCTCGGCAGTTAGAAAATCGATAGAAATGAGGTACAATCGGCCAAAGCTATATCTGATCACCGTAAGGACTATTTCTGCTTGCAGGGCTCGCCCGCTAAATTAAGGCCGACTTACACTCATCAACCAATAGCATCGCAGCATCGGGTGACTGTTCCTCTAGTACCTGTCAGCCCCTTGTTTTTGTAATAAAAAAGACGGCAAAAAAACAAACAAGTAATTTGGCTATGGTCGACGCAAAAAGGGCGGACGCAGCTTTGGTCATCTTGTGCACGGGATTTTAATTCAAAGTGATTAGATATAGCTTTGGCCCATAGTACGGTACTGTACTAACTAGGGTGCAGTGGCCACCAGAAAGCAATTACGGCTCCATTACCGTCTTTTCAATTGAAACTACAAAAGATGGCCTTTACCGTGGCCAATGTCGGTTAAAACTGCATATCTTTCAAGGCGGAAAATGACTCATTGAAACTGTATTCGTTTTAACCTCTTTGGCGATAAGTTTGTGTAGTAATATTGAGAAAATACATCGTCTTTATTTGAATTTCGATGATAGTTTTGACCTTCACGAGTCTATTGCTGAATACTGAATCAACATCAATGTAAAACTAAAAATTCAGAATGTATACGAGGTGAAGAAATAACAACATGATAGGATTTTGCTTGCTAATAGTATTAATATTAGTCACAAAGAGTGCGTTGCCCGACCTACAGACGAATCCAAATATATTTTTATTGGATTAAGAATACCACAAATTATAAGCCGACCACACGCAGATGTTGATTCAAGGATAATTTATGTGCAAATTTCTTTCTTGTAGCTAAGTGTGCCAATAGCAATATTAATCAATCTTTGAAGTTCAATGCGCTCGTAAAGCCTTTCTGTTGATGCATGGCTTTCTTTTGTTGTACTTCGTTTGCAGATTACGTTTGTCCACATTTACTGGGATCTAAACTGTCTTTTTAATCGACTTCCGGAGGAGGTTTTCAATTCGGCTGTATTTTTTATGTTTGTTACCTCAGAACTTTTTATTGGATGGACCGATTTTGATGAATCTTTTTTCATTTGAAAGCTGGCGCTTGTCATGTGGTTAGAATTTCGGAGATATACATCAGAACTCTTCAATAAATGACGGCCAATCACTCGGGATAGCTGCAATCGGATGTCTGTTTATTGTTTAAATCATTTCATAACATAACATCACTTTAGCACGCTCTAAAGGGGTACGCAGGTGTGAACAGTCCACCCTGTTATACTCTAATTTCACCGTTTTTGTTTAAGTTGCATGTTTCTGGGTTAATCTATTCTGGCTTCACTTTGGAGAAATGGTCCATTATGTACCACAACTAAAAAGTGAAAAATAAAAAGCTTTTTAACAAAAAATACAACCAACTTCAAAATAAAAACACTACAAAGTGAAAAATAACTTCAATTTCGGAAGTCGGTGTTCTTGTTTTGGTTTCTTCGTTTTTTGACACCGACTGACAGTTGAAGTCGGTTGTATTTTTTGTTAAAAAGTTTTTTTATGTATGTTCACAGATTTCTCCGTCAATTTGTGTATAGTCTGGTAGTGGTCCCATTGTTATCATGTCAGAATTTGATGATGGGATCCCAAGGACATCGAGAGAACCTCAAATATTATAGGCATACCAACATATAGCAATTTTGACATTTTCATTAACATGGCAAGCATTTTGTTTCAATAGTTGTTCATGCAAAATCCATGTTTGCTTCCTTACCATCACCGACATCCCAAAAGTTCTTCGCATCTTCAACTTGAATACTTTATCTCATTATTCCATTGTCAACTAAAGCCATATTTACCTCGCGTTTAGTCCTCAAGCGTGACCAGTCGCAGTTGTCAGGTAGATTATCACATTGTAGCACATGTTCTGTTAAATTGGATTACGGTGGATGTCCAGCTGATTTAAACCTCGGCTTAGTGTCAAATAGACGACCATACGCAATCAAATATTGATATGTGTTCCATGTATGTATATCTTAGCAGAGGCTCGTGGCTTAATAAGGCCGCACGGGACGATATGCAAGGCTTGTTGAGGTAGGTCCGTGGTAGGGTTGACCATCTTAACACACCGAGATTCCTCCGTGCCCCAGAAAGCAAGTTAAGCCGTTGGTACCGGCTGTCATTTCAAGATCTTTGACGTGTTATTCAGTAACTGGGTTGTGGAGGTCAGATAGGCAGTCGCTCCATTTAATATACTGGTACTTGGCTGAATCTGGTTAGACTGGAAGCTGACCCCATTATAATTGGAAAAAGGCTCGGCAGATCGATTTCATTGTATGTATAGTATCTTAGTTTTTAGTTAGATTCTGACCTTCCAAGATACAGTTCTAAGAATTAATTGATATGCTTGTGTGTATCAGACTTTCCTAAGATGCAGATACATTAGCAATCAAAGTATCGTGATAAAAAACATGTTACTAGTCACGTCTACACCACACCTCGTATCGAATATGGATAATGCAATCCCAACGCAATCCCCGGCCGGCAGCCATCTTGCAGCCGCCATATTGTGAATCATGCGCACGCGCGGATCGCTGGACTCGTTATTATCTAAGGATGCAGTCTTGACAATGCGTTTCGTCGTTAAATATTATAGAGTAATTAATGCATCCGTTGTTGTTGTTACATTGTTATGTGCGTGTGTATTATATAGGTAGTATATACATATTTCTTTATCTTTCTTTGGTTGCGCCTTTATCTTTAGTTGTTTTTATCCTTCGTAATGTGTTTATCCACAGAACATAGAAACAACAGTTATTTCTATGATCTGTGTGTTTATCAGTCAATGTGTGTATGTATGTTTGTTCCTATGTGGCGTTCTTCTAGAGACCAAACGCGTTGGCCGATTTTGATGATTCTTACGTCAATCGATTCGTACGTAGTATCTGTAAGTAGTTTGTGGTCCTAACCTTGAGAGTGTTACTGTTTACATTAAAATCGAAAAATTGCGGCTTTTGGGCGCCATGTTGTATGGACCCAGTTTTTCGTTTTCTTCCAAACCCATTGTGTGAGATATCAAAATAAAGGGTTTTAAAAATTGATTTCAAAAATATAGGATACTTATATGTTTAAATATAACTTATTCGAAATAAAATGTTAGATATCTAAAAAGTAATAAATAAAAAAGTTAATTCAAAAAAATCAAAAACACCCGAGTGCTTAAGAAGCGAACAAAAAAGACGTAAACAAGAAGAAAATCATGCTGTGCAGTCGGTGGGTAGGTACATCTGGATTTGGTCAGCCAGCTCGCGAATATTGTATCCTCCGACTGCACAGCATAATTTTCTTCTTGTTTACGTCTTTTTCGTTTTGGATTAATTTATTTTATGTGACGTGAAATTTACTGTAGGTGCACATCTGCTTAACTCTTCGGGAAATACAGGCGTGATATTATGTTGTTTTATTCTACAACAGTCCTGAGAAAAGATTTATATTGTAATGAGATTTAGTTATCATGTGACATGTGAGCATTGGTGAGGATTCCTCGTGCGCTGATTTGATTAATGCCATGTACGTGCTGCATGCTTTGAGAATCATTGGCCCGCTGTTGGAATAACTGAGTTACAGGATTTGTTTTGGCATTTGCAAAGTCAATTTCTTGAAGAGCCCGCTCTGGTGGTAGAGATATTACCAAATTTTATACTCGCCTTTGAATACTAACTATCTCATCTATAGTGAACGATGACGCTGTCAAAAATGGACATTTTGTTATTTTTATTGTAGCTAGGCTTGCGATTGATCACAATCTCATCTGATGATAAATGATGAAGTGGTCGACGATCTGAGCACGCTTACCTATACGTACAGAAGTTACTACATATTCACTTTTAACAGAAATACCCTCAACCTCAATTATAAAAGCGCAATAGAAGCAAACTGTTCAGTAGTGTTGAATACTAGCTGTATCTAGTTATCAGAGAGTTGGGAACTACAAACTCCAGCAAATCGTCATATTTTGCATTCACT